>CM060172.1:94423978-95023978 GCA_030549775.1 Tamarix chinensis
TTCCGGTATGGAAGTGGGACTCCATTTTGATGGATTTTTGAAGTGGGCTACCAAGGACTCATAATAGGTGCGACACAATTTGGGTGATTATTAACAGATTGACTAAATAAGTTGTGTTTCTATTGATGAAGTTGTCTTAGAATATGGATCAACTGGCTGAAGCTTATATGAGGTTCATGGTCAGTAAGCATGGTACACCTACTGACATAGTCTCATATTAGGATTTGATATTCCTTTTGCACTTATAAGGGATTTGTAGGAGGTCATGGGCATGAGATTGAAGATGAGTACCGCCTTCCACCTAACTATGGATGGACAGACTGAGATGACTATTCAAACACTCAAGGATATGCTATGAGCTTGTATTTTGGACTTCGGGTACAGTTGGGAGGAGTGCCTACACTTGGTTGAGTTCTTGTACAATAACATTCATTATGATAGTATTAGGAGTGACATCAACAAAGCTATGGTACTTGTACTAGAGATGATAGAGAAGACAACTCAATAAGTTCGGTTGATCCAGGATAGGATAAGAGCATCTTAGAGTCCCTAGAATAGCTACAGAGATCAGATGCACCATAGTGACAGATTTGAGTTAGGGGACAAATTTTTGTTGAGGATTTCACCCACCAAAAGGGTGTAAAGGTTTGGTAGGAAGGGTAAGCTGAGCCTAATATATATTG
The DNA here is from genome assembly GCA_030549775.1 of Tamarix chinensis. NCBI lineage: Eukaryota > Viridiplantae > Streptophyta > Magnoliopsida > Caryophyllales > Tamaricaceae > Tamarix > Tamarix chinensis. Next base: position 94,424,662 of record CM060172.1, read on the forward strand.
GTCCTTACAAGATTATTGATAGATTTAGCGATGTTGCATACTACCTGACACTTTCACTAGAGTTACCTTGAGTTCATAAAGTCTTCCACATCTCCCAATAGAGGAAGTATATCACATATCCATCCCATGTGATCAGATCAGATGAGGTTGTACTCGATGACTCCTTGTCCTATGAGATTCAACAAACCCAAATGAGCTCTATTTCACTTGTGAATATTCTTTGGAGTTGTTATGGATTAAAGGAGGTGACTTGGGAGACTGATAAGGATATGCATGAATTGCACCTTGATCTCTTCGGCTTAAGTACATTAGGTTACGATTTTTCTCTATTTTAAGGGGGTAGTCCCTAGTAATATAGTAGCAACTTCGGTAGAGTTAATAGTTGGGATCACGATCCGTACATCATTTTTCTTGTCTTTCCTACCCTTAACTTTTGACTTTAGGGACAAAGTCTTTTTTTAAAGGGGTAGTGATGTAATATCCCAAAATTTAGCTAAACCTAAACCCCGCGTGATTTACATCATAACATAATCCTAATCTTGAGAAATTAATATTTCCATCTTTCCCTAACTCTCTAACCCTATAATTTTAACCTAATTTTGTTGGATTGATAATTAAATTATTCTAATATACTAACCTAAATTTTATCAATCTTATCCTAAAAAAACACAAATCTATTAAATCTTCTCCTTTTTCTTTTCCTTTTTCTCTTATTCTCTTTTCTTCCATCGACTGACCTTCTCCCCTTTCTTTTTCATTTCCCCTTTTTGCCTATGTGAAACATTGTCCTTAGACAATTCCTACCACACCAATATCCCCTACCACTTGCCAAGCCACACACTACCCCATCAACCCATCAACTCCTAGTTCCTATGATTATGGGTGTAGGTTGAATTTCTTTCTACCGATTGCTGCATGTGTGCCTAAATGTATATATACCCTATATTAAATGTCCCAACCACCACTCTCATCCCTTCATTTTCTGTAGAAGTTCCACCACCAAGTGCTTTCCTTCATTTCCCTTTGCCTTCCCATTGCGAAAACAACCACAAAACTCACAACCGGTAACCCTCACTAAAGCAACCTCACCTTCTTTGGTCACCTTTTCCGATTCCACCCCTAACCAATGGCCACTTTTACTGTAACACCATCCCATCTTTCATCTTAACACCCCGTACCACCCTCCTACCTTTTCCTTTCCCTTGGTTGTAGCCAAATCGACCACAACCACACCTCTACCTTTGGTAAACACTCACCGCAAATCCTCCCTTTTCTTTCTTCCTTAGCTGTGATAGCTTTCACCGGTGCACCCCCTCCACCTTTGGCCATTTCCACTGGTGTGCCCCCTCCATTTCCAGCAACCACAACTGCACTATATCACCACCTTTCGGCATCTCCAACCACACCACACCGCCACCCTTTGGCTCCCACAACCAAACACCATCCTTAGTTGTTTTGGCCGCCACCACTGTCCACTGCTGCACCCCTAATAGCAATGACATCCTATTCTATTTCTACCACCCCGTGGCTCAACACAACATTGTTATTCCTCTTCTTTAGTGCACAATTTTTTTTTGTGAATCACTTATTTCATTTGTTTTAGTTTTTCTCTCTTCTTTTACTCTTCCATTTCCTTAAAATTTCCTTAATTATATTATTTAATTCTATTGGTATTTTATTATAATTTATTAGGTGATTTTTTTGACATTCTAAAATTGGCAAGATAGGATAAGTATGCGTAGAGACTAAAGTTATTTTCATAAGGATACTTGTCGTAGTCCAGGACTTTTGGTTGCTAAAGTGTTATGCATGTTTTTTTCTATACCATGTTATTGTTATCTTGTGATTTAATGTATGATTGTTAATATTATAATATGCATTTTGTGTTATATGATTAGAAAATGAGTAAGCAAAATTTATGTGGAATCATTATTCTATGTGGAAAAACCCTCGGTGAGATATATGGCTGTAACATGGGTTCATTAAATAAGGTATGATGAGTATAAAATTAGTATAATAAAGTATATGGAGATAACAGAGGATTTAGGGATAACATTACCAAACATGTAAGATTTACATGAAATAAGGATTTCATTATTGATACGGGTATTTTGGTCAATATAGGTTTAATATAAGAATCATGGTATTTTAAGGTGTTATTTTCATCTAAAATATGCTAAAGAATCCATATAAAGTGATCAGAGTAGCTATAAATGACCCAAGTTTAATAAAGTATGAAAATGGTTTGATTTGGAAAGAATAACCCTAAAACAAGGAGGTTATTATCATATATGTGAAATGGTAGAGTTAGACCATGAAATTTAAATATATTGTTAACCTTAGTGTTTTGGGGATGTATATTAAATCTGGTATTTTTTGAGCCCTTTAGGAAAAGTAATGATGGATTTATGAAATTATGGTTTATTAGCCCGAAAATAGTAACTTTTAAGATAGGGTTATTATTGGATATGTAAGACCTTAGAGTTAGGTTTTAAAATTCGAATAGGTTGAAAATAATAATATTTGAAGAAGAGGTACTAAATTTGGTGGTTAAAAGAGTAGCCGAATAAGAGTTATAATAAAAGTTTGAAATTAGGGTTTTGGGAAAATATAAGAGTCTTAATCCTAGAAAATGACCTTATAATCTCATGATGTGGCTTAACTACTTTGAACATATTTTGTACTTATCAAATCAATCATTAATAAGATATTAATCATTTACAGTGAAATATCATGTAAGTCGGTTCGAGGTATTTTATGGGTCCATTCCACCAAACAATAATAGTAGTTCAAGAGCATTTTACCTTAAAAAGTGCATCAGTCTATTCCATCGGATTAAAAATAGTGGATAACTAAAATTAATGTGAAAGATAATATGATTTGAGATAAATGAATTAATGGATAAGATACTAATAACTTAAAGTGGAAGAGTATGTGAGTCATGACTGAGGTGCCGAGTCCATTCCACCAGATAATAATAGTATCTTAGGAGTATTGTCCCTAAGAGGTGCTTCTGACCGTTCCACTAGTTTAAGAATAGTGACGTAGGAGCCTTTTTTCCTTAGAGGTATTAGGTTCGTTCCACCAAACGATAATAGTGGTTTAGGTTTGTTTTCCTTAAGAGGTGCTTCATATCGTGCTATTGGTTTAAGAATAGTAGGTTCCTTGAATCAAAGTAAATAAAAGAAGGAAAATGGTTATATCTAATAAAATAATTGCATCATTACTTATCTTGTGATAGTTTATGTGTTTCACTTTAGTGCCTACTCTTTGATATAATGTATTTATTTAACTGTAACCTTAACTCGATAGTTTTGTCACCTTGTTCGGTACGTAGCATACTGACCATCCTTTTCATGAGTATTACTCATTCCCATAAATAGATGACCATGATGCTTCTATATAGATCTTTGAGGACCCATTAGATGATTTATTGCATATGAAGCGTTGCATGGGAAGGCGTGATTTTTCCTGTACTTGGTGTTTCGCAAAGAGTCATGTTGTCTGAATGATATTTATACGTGGATGCCTTTTGGAACCTTTAATCCATGGTATCCCTTTTGTTGTATTTTGTTATTGTACCCCAGAGTTAATTTCTAAATTCGTATTTACATTTATAAAGTTTCTCTCTTTTCTATTTACTCAGCTTTACTTTCAATGGCTTTAGCCTTGTGATTGATGCAAGGATGGTGTGGTAAACCAAACTTCAATTACGATGGTAACACCCAATATGTTGGTTATAAGCTTTTGCTATAAAACAAAATTTTTTTTACAAAAAATTTTGAGATGTTACACTCCATGTTGCAAACACCTTGATCTATCAATAGTTCTAACATTTCCACCCCTTTAACTGAAATGCCCCCAAAATTCTAATTTTATTATTTATTATTAAATAAGATTTTTATTTTGAAAGTTAATCAAATGATTTACTTTTATTAAAATAAAAGGAAGTTAACTAGGGAAAATCAAGAAGAAATTTATAAGTGTTTTAAATAGGAGGAATTGTGGTATTTTAAGCTAATTAAGGATTTTATTTTAGAAATTAATTAAATAAATTACTTTCTTTAAATTAAGAAGGATAAAAGAGTTTCAAATTAGTATAAACTTTATAAATAATTTAATTGGAGAAAATTAGAGTGTTTTGGTAATTAAAATGGAATTTAAGAAAATTCTTTCAAAAATCCCTAAATTAACCTAAAAAGAGAATTTAATTATTATTTTAATTTTATATTTTATTAAACATCCCAAATTACCCAAATTATATTAATTAATCCAATCATCATTTTCCCTTCTTTTTCCTTCTTCTTTTTCTCCTTTTCCCCCCTCTTTTTCCTTTTCTTTCCTTTCCTTCTCTTCTTTTTTTCTTTCTAATTCTCCCCCGACTTGGGCCGGCCTGCTGGCCCAACACCCTCTCCCCTATGCATCCCAACCCCCTGCGCACCTCCTCTCCCCCTCTCTCGGCCGGTTTGGCCTTTTCTTTCTTCCTTTCCTTTCTCCTTGGACCGCCGGTCCAGCCACCTACTTCCCCCTCTACGTTGTATTCTTCCCTTTGACACACCTACAACTCCCAAATCAGCACCGGATTTTCTGCCTCCGATCATGCCTTTTGACCCGTCGTTCTCCTCCTCTCTTTCCCATCATCTTCCCTGTGAATTTGTCTCGGTCGGCCATTCCCTCCCTTGCCCGCACCATCCCCCTTTCTCGACAAACATGGCCTACCCCGTAGACCTGTGCCGACCCATCCTCGTCGGCCGGAGCACCATACCCCTTGCCCCTACTCTCCCACCTTCCTTTTTCGGTTTACCCCCGATTGGCCTATAAATTTCCCCAAGAGCCGCCATAATCGAGTTTGGAATTCAGAGCCCAAAAAACCCAGTCGTGCGCCACCTCCACTTCAACCAGTCATTCCTCCGCTGTCGGCCGGCCTTACTTCCCGAACCAGCCACCAAAATTTTCCCTGCACCACCCTCTACACAACCAGACCACCAGCTTACCCTGCCTCGCCCTGCACGAGCCACCCCGACCGTGCAAAGTTGCCTCCCCGAATAGCCCATTTGACCTCTTGCGCCACCTTCGCGCGGCCAACGCCACCCATACCGTTGCTTGCAGCACCGCCCCTACCCCCCAAAACAACTAGGGGATCCTGCCCTACCACCCTACACCTCCATGTTCCCCTACTTCCCTCTCCCCTAGTCTCCGCATCCACCTCTCCCATTTCTTCCTTCCTCCACCGCCGCCGCCGGCACCACCACCCAGCCAGATTGCCCCAACTCCTTGAACCCTAAACCTTGAATAACAAAAGTGTTAATGATTTTTAATATTATTAACTATTATTATTAGTGTTATTATGATTAATATTAACATTATTATTATTATTACTATTATTACTACCACTATTATTACCATTAGGTCCTAACATTTATCCCTAAGAATTTCTAATTAATGGTATTAAGTAATACTAAAACCTTGTTGTATTATTATTATTATTACTATTACCATTACTAATATTATTATTATTATTATTATTATTATTATTATTATTATTATTATTATCGTTATATTTACTATATTTCTTACTTTAACTATTATTACCATCATTACTATCCTTATTATAATTATTATTTAATATTATTACTTTTAGTATTCTTATTATTATTTGCATTATTACTATTATTATTATTATCATTATTGTTGTTGTTGTTGTTATTATTATTATTATTATTATTATTATTATTATTATTGTTATTATCATTATCATTATTATTGTTGTTGTTGTTGTTATTATTATTATTATTATTATTATTATTATTGTTATCACTATCATCATCATCATCATCATCATTATTATTATTAGTATTAGTATTATTATATTTATTATTCTAACTGTTATTATCATTGTATTATCTCTATTATTATTATTTTTAGTATTCTTATTGCTATTTACATTATTATTATTATTATTATTATTATCATTATTATTGTTATTATTATTATTATTATTATTATTATTATTATCATGATTATGGTTGTTGTTGTTGTTATTATTATTATTATTATTATCACTGATACTACTACGATTTCAATTATTATTATCATTATTAATATCATTATAACCATTATTATTATTATTAGTATTCTTATTCTTATTATTAGTATTATTAATAATATTGTTATTAGTAATATTAAAACCCTTACTTTAATGCTATGGATTTTACTAAGACTTACTTTGAGTAGTGGTAATTTGCTTAACTACCTTGAGAATGACACTAACCCTACCCTTTTAATTATAAACTACTATTATTAATATTAGCCATAGTATTAGGCCATGATAGGGGTAAGATAGGAAAATTATGGTAATTCTGGTAGAGGGAGATTAACCCTTAGTATTTCCCTCTTATAAGTGAACCAGGTCAAAGCCCCTAGGAGGCGTAGGAGCGTGCTCCAAGCCCGACGCCGATTTAGGTAAGGGCGTAACTAAGGCCGCCTGTGTGTTACGTGTTTTACTTGTCTTGGATGCCTTGTACAATTTATATGTTGTATGATATATGTTGTTTGTTCTATCGTGTAGCGCAACGCGGAACCGAGGTACGTTCTTATGCTCTTGTTTGGTATGTGTTAATATGGATATGCTGCAAATATGATGTGATGTGATGTGACCCTTAGGACATGCATGCTAGGTTATTTGATGAGGTGTTGTGGAATGGGGGCTTGAAAGAGAAAAATAAGAAACTAAGATAACCAAGGGGAAGTAAGTTGGCTAACGTAGGTAAGGATGACCTAGGCAATCTGTGATCCGTGAATGGACGAGAAAAAGGGGAATTAAATAAAATGGAAAAGTGGGAGAAACTAAGGTTACATGGGAGAACTAGGGTTTGCATGGAAATAATAGGGTTTGGCATGGTGGAGATCGAGGGGTTTGCATGGGGAGGTTAAGGTTCGTATGGGGGCGAACCTTACGTATGAAAAGTTACTTTGGGACATGGGGAAGGTAATGGAAGGTTTGTTTGGGAGTCTGGAGGCTCAAGGTGAAAAATAGTACATAGGATAATATAAGGGTGCCTAGGGACCGACTAGGGTTTGGGGAAGAAGCCCTAATTTGAGGAGGTGGAAAAAGAAAAAGAAAATAATAAAAATAAACGAGGAGGAGCAAGGTGTGAGGAGAGAGTTGAGTCTGAGAGTCATGATACGTGGGGTGTTAAAATAGTGTGGGTTGTGCGAGGCAGAGAAGGAAGGGCCACATAGGCTTAGATTAGGGTTTCTGATAAAAACCCTAGGGTAAAGTGGTGAGTGGACCTTGGGGTATAAGGTGGTGGGCCCTGACCCACACACTTAGAAGTTGGGTTTTCGGTGTGAGAAAATGGGTTAAGGGAAGGATGTCGAGGCGAGTTAGGAGGTGCAAAAGTCTCAAGATATGGGATAGGCCCTCTTGGGAGGATAAAGGCGGATATAGTTAGCCATGCATGTCAAGGGTGATTTTCTTTCGAATAAGATAGGTTAAGACACTAATCACTTACAGAGAAAGATGTTGAGCCGGACCCAGACCGATCCACCGAAAAATAATAGTGGCAGGGCATGTGCCCTCATGACCGTTCCACTAGCTATAATAGTGACAGGGCATGTGCCCTCGTGACCGTTCCACCAGCTATAATAGTGGGGGATTCCGTACTCAACAAACCAATCATAATAATGATAAGACATGGGAAAGATACGAATATTTACAGTGGAACACCTTGTGAGTCGGGGCCAGACCGGTCCACCAGTAAATAATAGTGGCAGGGTATGTTACCCTCGCGACCGATCCACCGGCTATAATAGTGGCAGGGCATGACCCTCGTGACCGTTCCACCGGCTATAATAGTGGGGTTCCCGCACTCACATGGATTGATAAAGACTATGATGTGAATCGATTATGATTATCAGAGATCTAATGAAAAAGTTATCTGGTTCATAACCAGTATTGTTTATCTGTATTATTGCATGCTATCTACATAATTATGCCATGTCTGTTATGTCATGTATCTCTATGTATGTGGGCCTTAGTGTGTCTGTTACCTTATTCAATACGTAGCGTACTGATCACCCATTTCATGGGTTCTGCTCATTCCCACAAGCAGAAGACCCATCTGAGTTTGTGCAGGTAGGGGGCGATGTCTTCGATGCCTATGATGCTTACGAGGCATCAGGCAGGGTTGAGAGTTGAGCCTAAACCTAACTTGGGGGTCGAGAGTGACGTGGCCGGAGTTCATCCTCCATTTTGTTCTCTGTATTATCGTATTTTGTTTTGTTCTGCTGTATTATGTCCTCTGATATTTGGTACTTTAAAACTGTACCTTGGATTGTAACTTTCGACTTTCGCAATCTGATTCTGTAAGACTTGTACTTTATTAAGTGACTTGTATTTGATGTTATTCTTATTTAGTCTTAGCTTTTAGTATCGGTCGGTAGGAGTGAACCGATCTGGTAATAACTGTGGCGGTAATGCCCCCGAATTTACATTTTTTATTTGTTCGTTTCCACTAAACTCTTTTAAATTAAATGAAATTTTTTAGTAGTAAATTTGGGGGTGTTTCATTAACTGTCACCTCTTCATGTTGGCAACCCCATGTGGCATTGAGCCCTAATGCTACAAAGCCCCCACACCATCTCCACCTTACATAACTTTTTTCCCTCCATGTGGAACATCTGCTTTGTGTCCTCTTATATATATGACTAAGTTATGTTGTTCCCTCTTTGCAACATGAGAAGATCATGTTGAACTTGGCTTTCGATGTTACCTATGCACATTAACCTCCTTCGCATTGTGGGTTTCGTTTCGCTTGGTTAGTTTTGGCTTTCCTTGATAGTTGATAATGATGTATTTAGATTGCAATGTATTTTTGTTTAGATTTATTTAGGCAAAGAAGGGAGTTAGTTGGAGGATATAGTTTGGTGTTTATGTGTTTGTATTTTTACTATATTTTGCTTGGATTTTAGGTAACCTATATGCCCTTAGAAAAGGTGTGAAGATCACATGGTAGTGTATTATGATTTTGTTGCTTGTTTTAGCATGATTATATTTTTGGTGATTTTGATGTGTATATATACATGATTTGATATATCGTAATATGTTTTCAAGTATAATAACATAGAATGATATGAAAGATAGCATGCCTTAATTATGTATGTTATTAGGTGTACGATAGCATGCTAAAATATGGTTTAGTGTTATAAAATAACTATGCATACGTTAATGGATAGATTTGTGCTAGATGTGATGCATGATTAATAATAGGGTTTTGGTTAAGGCTTTGGCCTTCCTAAACCATTAGCATGATATGATAAGTATTCCATTGTATTCCTCACATGTTGTAGTTAATTTTTGATACATGTCATGATGGTATTTGAGTATGATTAGAGTTAGTTTTATATTAACTTACGTCGTATGATCTAGGGGTAGGAATATCTTGTTGCATGTGCCATGATATTAAGTGTTATCTTGAATATTGGTTTATGCCTTAAATTTATTATTTATGATTAGCATGAGAATATTGATATGTAAGTTATTCATGCTTAGGATATGGTATTCTTAATATGCTTATTCATGTATAAGGGTAAAATAGTTATTACCATTTCTTAAAAATTACTTTCATGCTAAAGTGTTTCAAATTATCGTATTTTAGCATTTTCATAAGAAATTGTTAATTAAAATAAATTTTAGCATTAAAATAGATATTATCGTGGTACTTAGGGTTGTAAGGATATTTTATTCATTTATGACCTAATGTGCTTAAATGTGAATAATTAAAATATGACAACATTAGTGGAATGTTATGTTGACCTTAGTCTTAACTTTTGACGTTTGCTTTGTCCTTTAACATTAGGGTTAACATGAATAATAAAAATTAAATAAAAATTGGTTTAGTATGGAAACTGATATCATATGTGTATTATATGATATTTGTGATTACCATATAAAATACTAATATTTAAAGCAAAATATCTTGAGATCTAGAATAGGTTACTCTTTAAGGTTTACTACCCTAGAGATGAGGTAGGAGTCATGGTTTCATCAGATGTCTTGACATTCTAACTAAGGCTTCTGTCTACTCCAAAGGTTACATATGAGTTATATAGGGGATATTGATACTTAAAGATTAGGTGATTAGGCATAAAGGTATTTTATTTTCTTAATGCACCAAATTAACTAGTGTACTTTGTATATCTCTAGGTTACATGGTTGGGAAGGTATTATGTTGCCTGTGTGTGATAGTATGACGGGAATACTTTATACATATCCAGATTGTCTCTTATCCCCTCAAATAATTAAAAGGAAAAGTAACTTGTTTTATGGACCTTGGTATGATTTAGATTGTTAGTTATATAATTGCATGCATTCCTTATTTGCTATGTTAAAAATAGAGGTTTTATAGTAGACTATACTCTTGCTAATTGTGTAGCAAAATACTTTATATCATGTTTTTAGATTGATTTTTCCCAACTTAGATATATGATGTTGTACTTAGGGCTATGTTAAAAAAATTGATACTTGAAAATCTAATATGATATTTGAAAAATACAATTCGATATATAGATTGTTCGATCTTTTTTTTTAATAAAAAAATGATATTTAACCTTTAAGATATATAATTTTGATCAGATTATCTAATTTGAAAAAACATATACAGTATTTTGTTGATTATTTCAACTATATATTATAGCATCGTAATTTTATAGTGATAATTTTATTTTATTTTAATTTAAAAAATAATAATAATAATTTAATGCTTTTTATATATAAAAGAAGACACTTACATAAATATAAATATGAAAATTAATAGATATACATTCTTTATTTTCAAAATTTTATTTTAAAAGTTATTAAAATTAATAAAATAATATTTTTATATGGATATTAGATATATATATATAATATCCGTTCCATATTCGATTCAAATTTTGAATATCCGAACAAAAGGATGGAAAGGGGATGTCCAATCTAGTATATACAAATATTCGATTATAAACATCCATAATCATAAAAATAAAAATAAATATTGGATTGTGATTTATTCAATATATCGAGTCCAAAATCTAGAACCCATTCAAAATTTCCTAAGACCAAAGATCCGAGACCCAAAATTGAAATCCAGCGTAGCCTTGTTAGACAAAAAAATTCCATTCTCTTTGTCGAGTCAAAGTCTCCATTATTTCAATCCTAGTAGGGTGTTTAAAAATATATAATTATATTTGTCCTATCAAATAAATAATCTTATCAATCAAATCAAGTATACAAAAATTTAGATAGTCATAAATATAGATTAATTATAAATTGTATTAGATAAATATTAAATTTTAATATAACTATTGTAATTAATTAATTTAAAAGACTATTATAATAAAAATATTTAAAAATAAAAGATCGAAGGTTGGATAATATTTATGTTAATATTGTATAAATATATTATGCTATTGTAAAAGGGTATTAATAGATACACCCTAATAAATTAATGAATTTTATAAGCCAACTACCAAATAAAATTTTATATTATATAAGTCTCTAAAGACCTATATAGCTATTAGAATTATTTTATTTGATCACAGAGGAATAATGTTGATAACTTCATTTTTAATGTATATATTTTTACAAATTAAATATTATTTATATTTATTATATCGAATACTCAAATTATTTAACATTTTTCTAATTAGATCAAACTACAACCGTAATATGGATTACCTTTTCCTAAATAGTGATAACAATAAATTAGATCTGGATCGGGTCTATCTAGATCCAAATTTATATCTGTTTGTAGTATCTAGATTTAGACCCGATCCAAACTCATTGGATCTACCAAGTCTAGCTTATAAATAAGTCTAAAACATATCCGATTATTATTGAAAAAAAAGTTGAATGATTTATGTAAATATAAATACATTACTATTTTATATATATATATATATATATATTTGTTTGTTTAAAAAAATCTTCTTATTGAAAAGATAAATGTTTTGAAATAGTTATTTTAACTTTTCAAATGGTGTTTTAAAATTTGTTGGAATATATATTATACATATTTACTATAAAGTAAATACATAAAAAAAGGAAATTCAAACAAGTTCACAATGGAAATTGTAAATATAAAATTTATATATGTGTATGTATGTATGTATATATATATATATATATATATATATATATATATATATATATATATATATATATATATATATATATATATATATATATATATATATATTAAGTATAGGTGGCAATCGAGTATGACAGTTCGGGTTTCAGTCAGGTTATAACAGGTCAAGTCATTCTCAGGTCATCTTATTTGTGGGTCATTTTTCTTTGCAGATTGTTGTGGGTCAGGTCAAGTCTTTTTAGGTTCGGGTTATTTCAAGTTGTCTTATTGTTCTGGTTGGGTCAGGTTCGAGTTCGGATCATTGTAGATTCAAATTGTATATAGTTAATTTATTGGGTTAGGTTGAGTTTGATTTCCAACTAGGTCGAGTTTATATTATTTCGAGTTAGTTTGTGGTATCGGGTCTAGGGATGTAAACATGACATTTTTTACTTGAAACTCAATAGATTTTATCTGTCGGATACTTAAACGAATACGGATAATGAAAAAAATACCACTCGAATTCTAGTACAGATATAAGTATGAGATATTCATATCCGTACCCGTACCTATATCCATATTCGTACCCATTTACCATATATATAATAACCATTTTACTCTTAATTTTAAAATAAATATTACATATTATCATTTAATTTAACTCTAAATGAGTTTATTCATCGAGTAATGGATTTATCCATTGGATAATATTAGTTAATGAGTAAACGAATTATCCATTGGATAACAGATATCCAACAGATACAAGTATGGATGTGTTAGTAGACACTTGTTCGGGCTACGAGTATAAATTTAAGTACAGATTTTCTTATCAATTATGGGTACGGGCGTGGATGTGCCCGCCCTAAACTCGTTTTGTTAACATCGAGTCGGGTTTGGGTCGAGGAAGCTCGTATTCGGGTATTTTGGTGTTTGAATTAATTTGATGGATTATGTTTGGATTAACTTGACGAATTAGATCTTTTTAGGTTTTGATGGTTTGGGTTGAGTTTGGACCAAACTAATCTTAGATTGAACACTTTGGATTTAGGTCAAATCAGATATTAACTACCAAAATTAATCTAACTCATTAACTTCGTAGATAAGAATTAAGTTTAACTTCATACAAGCATGTGATTAATAATGTATTATTAATTAAAATATCGTTGGTGAATAAATAAGTTTAGGATAAAAGTAAGAAATATAAGTAAAATTTAAATAAATAATAAGATATATTTATTTTTTTATTATTATAACTGGTTATTATTGAATTTAATTTTGTTAAGTTGGGTCGAATTGATAGCTGACCGAGTTGATGATGGATTAGATTGATGACAATTTACGAATTGGGGTCAGGTCAAATTTAGATCGGGTTGGATTGATATATTTATCGGATTATGTCAGATTGAATTTTGTACAAGTTAGATCGGATATATCGGGTCAGTTTTTGTCGGCTTTATTATCAAGCAAGTCAAGCGGGTCAGGTTCGAGACGACTAAATCTAAAATTAAAATTATTTAAATACATATAAATATAACTTCGGTCAAAATCCATTAAATTTAATAATTATGTATATGGTTCCATTAAAAATAAAATTATTTTAGTAATTTTGGGTCAAATCCGATACACATGGTTATCCCTACCCTATACCCTATTCCTAAGTTTATGCCGCCCCCATCTCCGCTCATCCTTACTGGCAAAGCACTACAAAATTTAGGGAATCAAATCCCACCCGTAGATTCAAACCCGCGTTAACGGTAAGTAACAATTCCAAACGCAGTCGAACGTTCTAGAGACTAGAGCCCAAAAACCCTAATCAGTCTTTATATAATCTTCCTCGTCGCACCCCGCCGACAGTCCTCTTGTACCTCTGGTTTCTCCTCCATCCATCTTTTCTCTCTTCATCCTTCGCCCATTGTCTCGCTAAACTCATCGTTTGTTGGAGAAGAGTAGAAAACCAATGGCCGGTAAAGGGGAAGGACCTGCAATCGGTATCGATTTGGGAACGACATACTCTTGCGTTGGTGTATGGCAACATGACCGTGTTGAAATCATTGCTAATGACCAGGGTAACAGAACCACACCTTCCTATGTTGGGTTCACTGATACCGAGAGACTGATTGGTGATGCTGCTAAGAATCAGGTTGCCATGAACCCCATTAACACTGTTTTCGGTAAGACTTGAAACTTCATTTTTGTTAGTAGATTTTAACTGTGCCTATTTGTAATATTTTTTCCTGTTAATTCCGTGGATTTGATTTGTAGAGATTAGCTTTGCTTTTTGTTTGGGTCTCAACCTGGGATCTGGAGTTGTGAGACTGAACTTATTTGGGCTCAGATCTGGGATTCTGGATCGTTTCAGCTCAGTGTTTTGGCCTGTAGGAGCTGGATGCTGATTGAATAGTTTTTTTGTTCATTATTCCTTATAATAAGTTGTCAAACTCTGTGCGTTTCCTTGAACTTACTCAGGATTTGTCGTAGTCGTTATGTAAACGTCGTAATATGTGTGGGAACCATTGCTGGTTGGACTAGATCCATCATTTGTCTTTGTTTGAATCATTACTGGGCATATAGTACGGCTTGCAGCGAGAGAGTCTGTCCCGTGTTTGAATGGGAACGAATCATCTCCTGAAAGCGAACTTCATTATCCAGACATTGTCAGGTATCAGATTTGTAGACAAAAAGTGGCTGATACAGTTACTTGTCTGGAAAAGTTGGGGAGTCCCATCGTTACAGATGTGTTTGCTTTTCCATGCTTGCATCTGTTCCATTTGGGTCTTATATATCTATTTATTGGAGTCATGCATTCAAAAGTCTATCGTGAAAGGACGGTGAGATAACGCGTAATGTTTCTAGATAATTTAGTGGAGGTTGTCAAACGGACTGTCATTTGCTAGTCGTTCACATCCTGTAAGAGTGTTGAGATGAATGTTAGGATCATTTTGCATGCTGTCAGTTTTGTTTAGTAGTTGATCTATTTTTTATTTATTTATAGCAGGTCTATAAATATAAGTATAAATTACTATATAAATTGCGTTGCCATAAAAGTGTTAAAATATTGAATGTGGCGGAATTCAAGGTCCGGTCTTTATCCACTAGATCAAAACTCATCCGGCCCCTGTCATAAATATACACTAATTGTGCTATGATGCCCTCGATCATTGTAATAATGTGTTATGTCATATGTGTACCCTCTTTATATTAAATGAAGTGGGTGTCAGTGCTACCCAATGTTATTTATGTTATTTTCTACTCTGCCCAATGTTTTGCTTCTCTGCTGTCTTCCTTAGTTTGGTTTTGTAGTGAGTTTTTATTCCCTAAAAATAATAATACTAATCATTGAGTTCTGATATTATTTTTGGTCCCACTAGATGCCAAGAGGTTGATCGGCCGAAGATTTAGTGATGCTTCAGTCCAAAGTGATATGAAGTTGTGGCCATTCAAGGTCCTTGCTGGTGCTGCTGAGAAGCCTATGATTCAGGTCAACTACAAGGGTGAAGAGAAACAGTTTGCTGCCGAAGAGATCTCTTCAATGGTCCTCATGAAGATGCGTGAGATTGCAGAGGCCTACCTAGGATCCCAAATCAAGAATGCTGTTGTCACAGTACCTGCCTACTTCAACGATTCCCAACGTCAGGCGACCAAGGATGCTGGTGTCATTGCCGGCTTGAATGTCATGCGTATCATTAATGAGCCCACTGCTGCGGCTATTGCCTATGGTCTTGACAAGAAGGCCGCCAGCATTGGTGAGAAGAATGTCTTGATCTTTGACCTTGGTGGCGGTACCTTTGATGTCTCTCTTCTTACCATTGAGGAGGGTATCTTTGAGGTCAAGGCCACTGCTGGAGACACCCACCTTGGAGGGGAAGACTTTGACAACAGAATGGTGAACCACTTTGTTCAGGAGTTCAAGAGGAAGAACAAGAAGGACATCTCTGGCAACCCCAGAGCCCTTAGGAGGCTGAGGACTGCTTGTGAGAGGGCGAAGAGGACTCTCTCATCTACTGCCCAGACCACCATTGAGATCGATTCTCTCTTTGAGGGAGTTGATTTCTACACCACAATCACCAGAGCCCGTTTTGAGGAGTTGAACATGGACCTTTTCAGGAAGTGTATGGAGCCAGTTGAGAAGTGTTTGAGGGATGCGAAGATGGACAAGAGCAGCGTCCATGATGTCGTTCTTGTTGGTGGATCCACTAGGATTCCCAAGGTTCAGCAACTCTTGCAGGATTTCTTCAATGGAAAGGAGCTGTGCAAGAGCATCAATCCTGATGAGGCCGTTGCCTATGGTGCTGCTGTCCAAGCTGCCATCTTGAGCGGTGAGGGTAACGAGAAGGTTCAGGACCTCTTGCTCCTTGATGTTACCCCCCTATCCCTCGGTTTGGAAACTGCCGGTGGTGTCATGACTGTTTTGATCCCAAGGAACACCACCATCCCGACAAAGAAGGAGCAGGTCTTCTCTACTTATTCGGACAACCAGCCTGGTGTGTTGATCCAAGTCTATGAAGGAGAGAGAGCGAGGACCAAAGACAACAACTTGCTCGGTAAATTTGAGCTCTCTGGGATTCCTCCAGCACCAAGGGGTGTTCCTCAAATCACAGTTTGCTTTGACATCGATGCCAATGGTATCCTCAATGTCTCTGCTGAGGACAAGACCACTGGACAGAAGAACAAGATCACCATCACAAACGACAAAGGAAGACTATCAAAGGATGAAATTGAGAGAATGGTTCAAGAAGCAGAGAAGTATAAGTCTGAGGATGAGGAGCTCAAGAAGAAGGTTGAGGCCAAGAATGCTCTTGAGAACTACGCTTACAACATGAGGAATACTATCAAGGATGAGAAGATTGGCGGCAAGCTTGACCCTGCCGACAAGAAGAAGATTGAGGATGCCATTGAGGGTGCTATCCAGTGGCTCGATGGCAACCAGCTTGCTGAAACCGATGAATTTGAAGACAAGATGAAGGAGCTCGAGAGCGTTTGCAACCCAATTATTGCTAAGATGTACCAGGGTGCCGGTGGCCCGGACATGGGTGCTGGTGCTATGGACGATGATGGTCCTGCTGCTGGTGCCAGCGGGACTGGTGCTGGCCCCAAGATTGAGGAGGTTGACTAAGGTGTTTAATTATAAGCGGCGTTTGTTTCAGCTTTTGGTATTATTATTGACTCGTAGCATTTTGTTGGTTTTTGTCTGCTCGGGTCATCTTTTAAGTACCTAAACTTCTGGTCTTTTGTCAAGACATCAAACCATTGTTAATGTTGGTTAATCTCCACTATCTATTTTCTTCTGGTTTAATTTATAGTTCTTCCAAGCTGGAGTATGGTATGATTATTTTCTGCTGTTTAGTTATAATTAAAAGGCAATTTAAAATAAATATTAGAAGGAAGAGATTAAAGAAAGAGAGAAATGCATGGTATATATGAACTTTCTATCTATAATACTATATATGAACTTTTTATCTATAATACTGCTGCCGAATAGTAAAAGATTTTGTTAATGTATTCTGTCAGTTAAATTTTTATACAAAAAAATTATTAAAAAAAAATTAGTTAACTTTTTATTTTTTTTATTTATTTGAAATTATATATATAAATATATATGTACATATATTAAATGTTTTATTATATTTTAGTAAAGGGTATTAAATATAATTTTAAAAATATTATTATTATTATTTTAAAAATGTATAAAATGATAAAATAATTTAAAATTTTTTTTATACGGGCAATTTTTTTATTAAACGTATATTACTAATATTGCTTTATAATGTTTTTACCAATAAAAAAAATGTGGGTTAAAAACTATGGCCAAAAGGGAAAAAAGAGCACAAATATTTTTCTTTTAATCTGACAAATTTCTTTTAGAGATTATTGTTTAAGCTCGTGAGATATTGATCAATATATACTTCATAAATTTATCCGTTAGAGATTGGACGAAAATTAACATATCATTTTTGTAATTCATGAGTTAGAAAAAAAACTTAGGTATTTATTCATTAATTTGTGCAATACAACTTGAATTATTTTTATATATCATTGTTGTATCTCTTTAATGTTCTTATAATTTGCTTGATTCATGTATATGATGCAATAAAGAACTAAGCCAAACACATTTTCATCCCATCTTATGTAATACAACAAATTCTATATTTTTTGGCGAAAAAGCTACTATAGTCTATTTTGTTGAGCGTCAGAAAATTATAGTTTGTTATATAGAAACACATAATTTAATTGAGATATGATTTTATGTGAATAAGATAAATATCCTACTTAAAAATAACCAATCAATTAAGTAAAATTTTATTTCTTATTTTTTTTTTCTTTTTATAAAACAATCACTTTTTCTCGTAAATAATGAAGCGTTATACACCACTCTATTGCTTTCGTGTATGTGTCGAATTATATCTTGATAGTAAATTTATTGCTAATGATATGTTAGGTTAGGTATTATCAGTAAAATATAATAAAGCACAAATAACACTTAGTTATGATACTTCAGAATCAACTGTATTTTCAATACTTTCTCGACGACAGAATGGGTCTTCGCCAATATTAAGGGGCCAAACAATCATTTGTTTACTTAATTGGTGTGTTTTAGTCATGTTAAAATGCTTTAAGGTCTTTTCTACATACTTGGTCTAATGGGAAAAAAAATACCATCCTTAGTATGTTTGAACTGATGTTTGAGATAAGACTTGGTAGTTTTAAAGTCTTTCATTTTAAACTTTTTCTCTAAGTAATCCATTGTTTATCTTATCTCTTTAGAAATTCCTATGATATTTAGATCCTTAGCATAGACATGCATAGACATTGATGATTGTAAAACTTAACTTTCTCCTCTTAATTAGCAAACATAGATCGATAAAGTCATTCGCATATCCTTAATTTAGCATGTACTTGTTGAGGTGATTATACCACATTTTCCTCGACTGTTTAAGTCCACCAAGAGATTTTTTTCATTTGATTAAGTGCAGACAACGATGATGCTTCAGGCATTCTTAATTAGGGTCCATATATAGATATTTGTATTCAATAATTCATATGCGGTGACTACATCCATGAGATGCATTTGTAATCTTTGAGACATCGCTAAGATAAATAGAAACGTAAGTGTAATTGCATCTACTATCAGTAAATGAGTTTATGTAAAGTCAACGCATGATTTTTGGGTGAATAGGCTTCATTTTCATACGAACACCCACTAATAGCTAATTAGATTTACGCCTTTGTGTATTGGAACGACAAGTCCAAATACTTCTCACTTGTTAAGTGAATCCAACACTACTTGTGTAACCGTAACACCCTCATTTTTATCAATTTATTTATTTAAAAGACATAATGTGGAAGTAAAACAAATTAGGGATGCAATTGTCATATCTAACATAGCAAGAGATGTATACATCACATAATGTATAATAGATACAAGGCTAAAAGATTTAATTCAACCTTGTAAACTATTATATGCATATGTATTTGTACCAAAAGAGTTACAACTTTTGCGATGTCTCTAAGTTGGGAAGGGTTTTAAGTATAAGAGGAAATGACATAAGGCTCCAAGAGATAGCTAATACACATAAGTAGCAAAAGTAAAACATCAGATAACCCTTGCATTCTTTCTACTACACTTAGTGGTATACAAATCCCAAAAGTGCATATCCTTAGGTCTCTGATCCTCTCAAATCTCGAAAACCTCCTACCCAAATATACTTTATACAAAATTTCCTAAAATAGTGTGGTATCAGTGCGATTCCTTTATCTTGAGTAAACTACGCTTTCTATAAAGATGTAGCATGCTCATGTAACATAGATCATACATCACATAAGGTTAGGCATAGATAACAAATGATCACATGCTAAAACGCCAACCACAATTCCAAGATATGCTACACATGCAATATTATAAATTCACCTCAGTGGCATTTATTACCCAAGGGTAAAGCACATGATGTAACTACCACTTCAAACATTTTATTAACAAGGTTAATGCATATGATGCAAATACCAAACAATAATACACACACACTTCCATTTTATTGCTCAAAGGGATGCAAATACAACCCAAGAAAACACATAATGCACCCTGATCATATTAGCAAACATAATGCAACATAATACTCTTTCAATCTTTAATCTAGGGGCACTGAAATACCCTAGTCATACTAGTACAAACAATGCAATATAATACCCACCCATCCTAAGACACATAATCCTTAAATATCAATACTCTCTAAGAAGTCTAAAGAATTAAAAATGGTAGATTAGTGTATTAGTCGAGATGATGAAGCATCCAACCGATCACTAAGCCAATCAAAGGCTCACACCTTGTCTCTAGGGTAACTATCCCTAAAGAGTACCCCATTTCTAACTCGAGATCTTTTACTTTACATGATTAGTATTTTATGCACATTTATCATAATAAGGAAACTACAAATATTTATCTATACACTTAACAAATTAACAAGTCCAATCTGGACCACAAAAGTCACCTTATACCATTTCTTATTAGGATTTCAAAGAATCCAATAAATGTACTTAATACCTCTTTTAATGTGAATTA
Source organism: Tamarix chinensis (assembly GCA_030549775.1). Taxonomy (NCBI): domain Eukaryota; kingdom Viridiplantae; phylum Streptophyta; class Magnoliopsida; order Caryophyllales; family Tamaricaceae; genus Tamarix; species Tamarix chinensis. The sequence goes on from CM060172.1 coordinate 94,445,323, forward strand.
TCAGTTATATTATGTCATAGCACCACAAAATAAGGCCACATAAAAATTTCATAAAAACTCACTATTCATTAAAAAAGTTGTTCACAATTGATGAAAACATCAAATTATGCCTTGATTCAACATGGAAAAAGTTGATAAATTTCTTATTATTAGAAATAACTATTCACGCTTGATTAACTATTCACGCCTTGTTATTATTTGAAGTTTAAAGTTCACGATTATGGTTAACTGTCACCAATAACCTTTAAGATATTTTTAATCAAGCTTGTAGGTATAATTACCATATTAATATTAGTCTCAATTAACTTAGGTAGATTAACTATTCCTACTATTATTTACTATTCACCTAATTTTATTAATACTTAGAAAATTAGCTAATAATGACCAAAAATCATGAAAAATAAATATAAACATGTTTAACATGATCGAAACAAGTTACAAAATTAGAAAAAAAAAAGACTTAGAGGAAGTGAGTTGACCATTATACCCCTAAAATGCCTAAACATTGATTTTGCCATAAAACCTCACATACTTAGAATTAAATAACCAAACTTTACATGCTTAGAATATTAATCATGATAAACACATTTGAGCCTACAAAAACCAGAAAACTCATCTAACATGTAAAATGACTATTTTCCCTCTAAACATGCTCAAACCTAAACATGTTATGCATAAAAGTTGGCATAAATAACCTTGTGATCATGTTGTAAAAATATGCTAAATAATGACAAATCTAAGAAAAAAAAGGACCAAAAATGGTGTAAACCAACATCCAAGGATACATCACTCATTTGTATACCATCTAAAGAGTAGGGAGGGTTTAATTTGCTTTTATAAATGAAAATAAAAAAGAAAAAAATCCTCTTCAAAGGCTATAAGCAAGAACCCCTCGAAAATCCTTCAAAGCACACAAAAGATTATATAAGAATACATGAGAAAAAACTTATGGAAAATCTAAAAGAATAACATGAATAAATATTATAAATAGGAAGAATACAAAATTCTAAGGCTCAAATACTCACAATTAACTTAATATCCAACCTCCTTTACTTAACTAAAATTGAATAAAAGCTACATCACATGACTATAGAGGAAGGAAGTTAAGAATTGAAGGTAAAAAGAGGAGTAAGAATGGAGAATTTGGAGGGAAGGAAGAGGATAAGGAAAATAATATATGGGGAGTGAGAGAAGAAAGAAAAGATGACACAATAAATGAATAAGGTTGAAGACTTCAAGGTTTAGAATTTTAGAAGAGTTAATTGCTAAGTCTGTAGAAGATATTTTGTGAACATATCTAACCAAATGGAGCATGGAGGGTGGCACACTTTTATCATTCACAAGGATATTTCTCACTTGATCTCATCCACAAATGAGTGGCTAAGAAGGAAGGAAGAATTAGGTGCTAAGGTATTAAGGGTCAAAGGGTAAATTATTTTTAAAGAAGGCAAAAGTTAAATTTGTTACAACCTCCAAGGGAACTAAAAATTTGAGGGAATAAATGAGTGGTTATTATTAATACTAAAAAATAAGGAAGTTCTTGGATCAATTGTCATAAATTTAGGATAATATTTAAGGGAAAATTTTTATTTGGTGACTTTTATTGTATAAAATTATTAAAAAATTTCCAAAAATTATATGAATAATAATAGAATATATTTATCATATTTATATCAATGATAATGCAATAAGATTATCCCTAAAGTTTTATGAAATTTATATAAATAGAGTGGGCTTTTTGGGGCTAAAAATGCAATATTAGGCACACTGAAATTATAAATAATATCTTTTTGCCAACAAATTGATTTTAAATTTAAAAAAATCTCAATAAAATCAAAACATTTTATGAGTATTTCAAATATACGCATAAAAATTAAGTCTTGAAAGGGTTTAGAGGCTAAAAATGTCTCAAAAGTCTCACAAAACACAAAACCCTAAGAAAAGATATTGAGTCATAAACAAAACATTCTGAAAATGAACTATGGTTTCAAAACCCCTAAATGACATGGTGCAACATATATATAAGGAAAATTAAAATGCATTAATACCAATCATGAATAAGTTAGGTTTCTCAAAAGAACGAGATCTTATAGTTTCAAGGCAAAAACTACTAAACATCTAAGAAAAATAGGATTTTACCGTTGCACCTAACATATGATAGGCGTCCGCCACCTGCTTCATGTTAGGTACAAGACTGTAACCTATCAAAAGTAGAGTGTGCAAGCATATGATAAATATATATTGCAGAAAATGTTCACAAGAATAGGACCTAGACGGTCCCCAAATATTCAAATACATAAAGAAAATTAACCTCAAGTACAGAATTTCAAATTATAAAAAATAAAATGAGGGTGTAGCCCTAAACCTTTGGTCCATCAATGGCCGCACATAAATTTTTGGATACCCACTATAATACCCTGAAACCCTAATTTAGAAAATTATGATAAAATAAGAATTAATTAAGAAAATTAATTAAATATATTATTTTATTAATATAAGGGAATTATTTAATAAAAAAAGAGGAAAATAATAAAAAATTTAATTGGGGAAGATTAGAGTATTTTGATAGTTAAAAATATAATATAGGAAAAATTACCTAAAATATCCTAATTTAATATAAAAAGGAATTTAATTATTATTTTACTAATTTTTACTATTTTGAAATATTCAAAAATACTAAAATAGTACGTGGGTTGGTATGAAGATGCATAGGGGACTTTACTAGGGTTTAGGAGGAAACCCTAAGTGAGAGAAGTGTGGAAGGTAGGGAAAACTAATGGAAATGTTTAGAATGGGGAATAAAAAATGAAAGGGGTGCCACATGGAGGAAAGGTGAGCCAAGTGAGAAATGGTGTTTGGGAGTTGAGGGGGGGACATAAAAGAAAGGAGGAGTACTAGGGTTTGGGAGAGAACTAGGGTTTTCATGGTCGTGTGTGGGAGATGGGTAGCAAGGTTGTGATGTTGGGTGTGGATTGAGGGGAGTGATGGTTTTGGTAGAAAAGAAGAGTATGAGTTGTGTAGGATGAGGGGAAGTGAGGCTACATAGGCCAGATTAGGGTTTTAGAGGGAAACCCTAGAGGGCGAAGAAGAGTTGAAGTAGAGATAAGGGGAGTAAACCTTGAACCATGTGTCAAAGAATTTGGGTTTCTCATGGTGAGTGGGAAAAATAGGGAGGAATTCTTGGAGTCATAAGAGGAGTGAAGGTGTGACACCCCAAAATTCACTATTTTTTTTTTAAAATGGAAGAATTTAAAATTGAAAACCTGTGAATTCTAGGGATGTTACCGGCACACTTAGTGCCAAACCGGTTCTCTTCGAGCGTTTCAATACCAAGTGCTAAGGCTAAAAAATTATCTTCAAACTCAAATCGAGAGTTCATAAAAAGAATTAAAATATCATAACATATAAATCAAAGTACACATAAAATTTTATAATCAATAATAAGATAGAAACCAGAGTGCGAAATCGAAATTCTTCAAAGGGAATAATCTTATTGTAATACCCCGTATTTTTAAAATCCAAATTATTAAGTTTAATGATTTGATTTACGTAATTTGACGCAAATATTTAATTATTTTAATTTTGATTCGTTTTATGGATTTATTGACGATTTTAAATTCATAATTGAATGTAATTAATCATTTTCGGAAAGTAAAATTTAATCACGTTTTAATTAATTGAATGTAATATTTTGGGAAAGTTTAAATTAAAAATATTTTCGGAACTTATTTAAGAATTTCTTTTTGAAATTAATTTTCTTCCGTTCTACGCTTTTTAGTTTGCAGAAAACCGATTTCGGAAATTATTAAAATTAGTCTTGATTTATTAGAATTTGACTTAAATATTTTATTATAGGTTTTTGAATATTATTTCAGGGTCTTATAATATATTTCCGTAAATAATACAAATTTTTATGTTCGTTGGTAAATTCTTCCGAAAATGTTTTTAATTTATGTAGCTTTTATTTATTTCAAGCGTTTAGATCGTTTTGAAATAATTTTTGGTTTAATGAATTTTAGATAAAATCTTTCAATAATAATTTTAAACACTTAGTATTTTATTTTGTATGAGTATTTGTTAAAAAAAAAAAAAGAACCCAGCCCGGCCCCCGACCCCTGACCCCCTCTCCCTTTTCCTTCTTCTCTTCTCTTCTCTTCCCTCTGCTACCCCGACTCCCTGTTCGCAGCCCTCTACTCCCGCAACCCTAGCCAGCCGCCACCTCCTTCCCAGCTCCTCCTTGCGCCGCCTCGTCTGTCGACCTTCGGTGACGCTGCAGCAACAGCCGAAGCAGCGTAACAACAGCCTGCTCGACTGCAGCGGCGACAACCGACGCCCCAATAGCGACTGCGCGCGGGAGCAGCAGCAGCAGCGGCAAGCCGCCGTCCGACCATGGCGAGCTCGGGCAACGACCGGCGAGCCACCTCCGGCCTCCGACGAAGCTTCCCCGGCCCTCCTTGCTTCGATTTTTACTGATTTTTGTTGGTATAATTTTCTGGAAACCCTAATATATATATTTAATTAATTGGGTATGATTTAGCTTGTGATAAGCTAAATTAATTGTTTGATAATGTATATATGTGCTGTAAGATTGATTTGGATATGTTAATTGTATGGGTTGTGTTGGGAATTTGGATAATTGAATTTTAGGTCGGGTTATGCCCAAATTTTTCGGATCCGTCCGATTTGGCGATTTTGGATAAATTGATTTTTCAATATGTTTTTAAATGTGTCTAATTTCATGTTGGAACCGTCAATTTGAGAAATTTATGAGGAATCAATCGGAATTCGATTCCTAGGTCAAAATTCTTGTGTAACAAAATTGGATCACGTAATTGAGTCGTTTCGCTCAATTGATTTTACATTATCGTTTGAAATGTATTTAATTTCATATCGCAAGCGTTAATTTGGGAAAATTGTGCGTAATTAATCGGAATTGGATATTTAGGTCAAAACTCTTACGGGTCCAAATTGGATTGTGTAATTGAGTTATTTTATTCAATTGACTATATAAATTACATTAGAGTATGTTTAATTACATTTCCGAACCGTCAATTTATATATTTTAGTAAGAATCGATCGGATTTGCGTTTCGGGCTCAAAAACCCTAATTATGCTGAATTGGGTATTCCTTTTATTGGTTTTGATAAATTGATTAATTAATATGTTATAAAATGTGTTTAATTGCATATCTAAATATTCAATTTGATTAAATTAATAGAATTCAACTGAATTGTATTTTCGGGCCTAAAACCCTAATCTTCGGGGAGTGTTTTATAAATTGATTTTTGTTATGCGTCTTTTATTTAATCGATTTATGTCTTTGGGTTTTAAATCATTTAAATTATGTTTTAATCTAATCGGTTTGGATCTAGTTCTATATAAATTGTCGGTTTACCTATTTAGTTATAAAACCTAATGAATAAGTCATTTTCGATAAAGTAATTTATAATCGACTATTCTTTCTTGAGCTTTCCAAATTAATTTTCAATGTCCTAAGTGGTATTTGTATTAATCCGTTTTGATTTATACTTAATCTTAAATCTTAATAGAGCTATGCTTTTAAGTCCTAATTTTTGGACGCGTTTCTCAAGAAAGATCGTTTTTGTTCGTTTTTGTTTATTTAATTTGAATATGTGAATTATTGATTGATAAAATAGTTTCTAACCTAGTTCCGATTTCTATCGGCGATCTAGGAAAACTTTCTCGTGGATTGTTGAGCCTTCGATAGCTCTCCCTATTTCTCAATTTGCTTAGCTAGCTTCGGATCCAGGTAAGTTTCTACTTACCTCAACTTATGGGTGTTTCGTAAGGATGTGGCTAAGGTTCTTACGTGTTATGTGACTTGTATGCCTTGAGTGCCTTGTATATACATATCATGTCTTGTTGTGTATCACATGATTATCCCTAACGTGTTTTATGCGTAGCGCAGCTTGAAGTTGAGGTACGTGGTATGTGTTTTTCTCATGACATGAATGTGATATCCATACGTGGTGATTATGATGTGCTGTGGCATGAGTTAACCCTCTAGGACATGCATGTTAGGGTAATTATTATTATGACATGGAGATGAAATGATAAAAGAAATAAATGGGAAGTGAACTGCTAAAGAGGGTATGAGGTTGACCGAAAGGAAAAAGAGATGAGAACCATGCATGGGAATTCTAGGGTTTGCATGGGAACTTCGAGAGTTTGCATGGGTTGGATAAAGCTTGCATGGGGATAATCGTTACGTGAGAGAAGATGTATTAAGGTGTAAATAAGCTAAAGGGAGAGTTGTGGAGTGTTTGGAGACTTGGGATGAAAAATAATACGTAGGTTGCTGCGAGGGTGTATAAGGGACCCGATTAGGGTTTTGGGAGAAAGTAGTAATCTGGGAAATGTAGAAGTAAAAATGATTAAGGGAGAGTGGAGTATGGGTTAAGAGTGGGAATTGTTGTATAAGGGGTGATTATGGGTGTCATGGGAGAGAAGATATATTTGGTGGAAAAGAGAGGGGTTACTTGTGGGAGAAGAAAGGTACTAGGGTTGAAATGGCCAACTAGGGTTTTTCGATCATATGTGGAATCGAGGAGTAAAGCGATACGATTTGGGCTTTGATCTAAATGAGATGAGGAGTGGGACGATAAATGGAGTAATGGTAGTGTAAGTGAGAGAAAGTGGGGCCACATAGGTCCAATTAGGGTTTCTAAGGGAAAACCCTAGAGGGAGATAGCATGTGGAATGGATGTCACGAGGTGTTGGGCCTTAACCCACACCCTTAGGAATTGGTTTCCATTTTGAGTAAGCATAAAAGAGAATGTATATCGAGGTGTGATAAGGGGCGCAAGAGTCCCAAGATATGGGACGGGCCCTCCTGGGAGGATAAGTGTGGATATAGTTAGCCATGCATGTCAAGGGTAAAATTCTTTCAAATAAGATATGTTAAGACACTAATCACTTAAAGAGAAAGATGTTGAGCCAGACCCAGACCGGTCCACCGGCGAATAATAGTGGCTAGGGCCGGGGTGCCCTACATGACCGATCCACCGGCAATAATAGTGGCAGGGTATGTTACCCTCATGACCGGTCCACCGGCTATAATAGTGGGGGATTCCGTGCTCAACAAACCGAACGTAATAACGATAAGACATTGGAAAGATACGAAGTAATTACAGTGAAACATCATGTGAGTCGGGGCTAGACCGGTCCACCGACGAATAATAGTGGCAGGGTATGTTACCCTCATGACCGGTCCACCGGCTAAAATAGTGGCAGGGCATGACCCTCATGACCGTTCCACCGGCTATAATAGTGGGGTTCCCGCACTCACATGAATTGATAAAGACTATGATGTGAATCGACTATATTTACTAGAGATCTAAAGAATGAGTCTACTCGACCGGGGCTGAGCATGTCCCTAAGTAATGCTCGGGGCTGGACATGTCCCTAAGTAATGTCCGCGAGGCTAAATGCCTAATTGGTTTGGTTCGGCATTTCCCATAAATGCCCGTTTGATAAATGCCTGATTCGGCTTGGTTTGGTTTGGCGTTGTCCAAAAATGTCTGGTTGGTTGGTTTAACATTATCCATAAATGCCTGGTTGGTTTATCTGAATCTCTTATCGGTTTAAGATATTACATATGTTTCGCATGTTACTATATGTGTGTGGTAGGACTTGTGATGTGGGTTTGAGTATGTATGTTATTGTATTAACGTATTGTGCTATAATTTAATATGCACTTGGTGATATCTCTCCTATAAGGTAGGTTAGCGAGACTTACTCAGTATTGGACCCGTACTGATACTACACTGGTTGAATGGGTCCTGTGATGATCCACCGATGGTGGGGAGCAGACCTTTGATGCAGGTTTTGATCGGTTACTGTTTTGGGGTGGAAGGCTTGACTTGTGTGAGTAGGCGATCCGGATAATTATCCTTCGGGATTTGTTTGTTTAATTGTATTCATCCTTTGGAAGTTGCAAGTATTGTATTTAAATTTCCAAGGATTTTGTAATTGACTTTTAATTTCTCGTAACGCTGTTATGCTTTAAAATTCGGATTTAATTGTTTGACAGGTTTTAGCCTTGCATCTAACATGAGATAGATGGTTGACATTTATCTTGTGTTAGATGTGGCGGTAACATTTCCCAAATTTGCTCCTAGCTTCCGCTTTAATCTTTCAAATTTTTTTTTTCAGGAGTGAAATTTAGGGGTGTTACACTTATAATCGATAAAATGTTTAATTAAAATACTCAATACAAGGTAATAAATCATAAAAGGATGAATAGGATACAAAATAAATACAGAAGGAATAAATCGCATAAAGAGTAAATACGACCACGACACTCTCAAACTTTGAGCCAACCACAAACTCAACATTTAGCCTCGCCTAATGTCTCGTCCACCCACACAAAGTCAGAATGGCCTACTACTCGTGGGAATGAGCATCACCCATGAAAAGGGTGATCACTACGTTACATACTGAGCAAGGTAACCGTGCACTAAGACCAACACACAAAAATTCACATTAACCATGCAGGATAATAAAAAGACCATAATCTAACATAATAACATAAAGGTATATGAACATTCAAGTGAATACACCAAGATCCAATATAGTCTAGATTAATTACTTAATTAATCCTTTATCAAATTATTTTCACACCATACTATTTATCAAGTCTATACAAGTACGGGAACCCCACTATTTTAGCTGGTGGATCGGTCTCTAGGGCACTTCGGCCTTTGGCCACTATTCTAGCCGGTGGATCGGTCACTTAGGGTACATGCCCTACCACTATTATATGCCAGTAGATCAGTTTGGCCCCTTTTCTCGCATGGTGTTCCACTGTAAGTATTTAGCGTCTTTCCCATGTCTTAGCAAACTGTAGGGTAGGGCTGTAAATGAGCCGAGCCGAGCCGAGCCGAATACCCCTATGCTTGGGTTTGGCTCGTTTAACTAAACGAGCCTAAAATGATGTTTGGGCTCGACTTGATTAACTAAATGAATGAGCTAAACTGAGCTTTTAACGATCTGAGTCGAGCCGAGCTCATGAGCCAAAGCCAAAAAATGAATCGAGCTGAGCTTTACTTTTAGGCTCGTTTAACTAAACGAATGACTTGAACCAAGCTTTTAACGAGTCGAGCCGAGCCGAATATCGAATTGGCTCAACTCATTTACAGCCCTACTGTAAGGTTTGGTTTATTGAGATCAGGATCCCCCACTATTTTAGGTGGTGGATCGGTCACTAGGGTAACATAACTTACCACTATTATACGCTGGTGGATCGGTCTCCAGGATACTGTAGCACCTGGCCACTATTATGCTGGTGGATCGGTCTAGGCCCGACTCAATGCTCTTCCACTTTACATGATTAGTGTCTTAAGTATCTTATTCATAAATTTAGACCCTAGACATGCATGACTCACTCTCCCTACACCTATCCTCCAACGGACTCCTTCCACATCCTCAGACTCATGTACCTCCCAACTTATCCCAACATCCTTTCCTCCATATCCTATTTCACAATAGAAGTCCAACTTTTAAGTATATGGGTCAAGGCCCACTACTTTACACTTCCAAATCCACTCCACATCTTACTTTAGGGTTTTATCCCGAAACCCTAATTTAGGCCTAAGTGTCCCGTCCTACTCCACCTCACACAACCCAAATCATTTAAATACTCCACACATCACAACCCATAGATTACATATTCATCATCATACTTTATTCACCAAGTACACACATGTTACTGCCAAACCCTAGTTAGCCATATCAAAACCTTAGTTAACCACAACAACCCATAGTTAATCACTCTAAACCCTAGTTATCCACAACCAACCATATTTAACCACTCCAAACCGTAGTCAATCACCATAACCCATAATTAGCCACTCCAAACCCTAGTTAATCATAACAACCCATAGTTAATCACTCCAAACCCTAACTCAATCTCCTATGTACCTTTATAATGCTCCATGTAATATTTTCCATCCAAAGTGTTCAAACACCCAAACAACGCTTACATTACCTTCCTCACATCCCAAACCAATGTTACATATGTAAATTTCACTCCCATGCAGACTTTACACACCCCATGCAACCTTTCAAAATTTTTATGCAAACCCTAAGCTCCCACGTAAAAACCTTAGAATCAACCATGCAAACCCTATATCCATCCGTACAAAACCCTAGATTAGATCTTCCCATGCAACACCATAAAATCTTCCATGCAAAACCTTAAGTCCATCCATACAAAACCCTAGTTTAGATTCTCCCATGCAATAATAAATTAGATTCTCTCATACAAAACCATAAATTAGATTCTCCCATACAAAACCATAGATTAAATTCTCCCATATTAAGCCATAAATTAGATTCTCCCATATGAAACCATAGATTAGATTCTCCCATACAAAACCATAGATTAGATACCCCCATATGAAACCATAAATTAGATTCTCCCATATGAAACCATAAATTATATTATTCCATACAAAACCATAGATTAGATACTCCTATATGAAACCATAAATTAGATTCTCCCATAGGAAACCATAAATTAGATTCTTCCATACAAAATCATAAATTAGCTTCTCCTATACAAAACCATATATTAAATTCTCTCACACAAAACCTGAAATGCCCCGAAAATTTTTAATTTTAAAAATTACATTTAGATGAGGTTTTATTATGAAAATTAATTAAATAAATTATTTTTATTAAAATAAAATGGAATTAATTAGGGCTATTTAAGAAGAAAATAATAAATAATTTTTATTAGAAAAGTTTTGGCATTTTAGCTAATTAAGGATTTTATTTTGGAAATTAATTAAATAAATTATTTTATTTAAAATAAGAAATAGAAAATAGTTCCAAATTAATATGAACTTTATAAATAATTTAATTAAAGAAAATTAGGGTGTTTTGCTAATTAAAATGGAATTTATGGAAAATCTTTCAAAAATTCTAAATAGCCTAAAAAGGGATTTAAATATTATTTTATTTAAATATTATTATTTTTAAATATCCTAAATATCCCAATTAATTTAATTAATCTAACCCATTATTTTTCCTTTTCCCCCCTTTTCCTTTTTCCTTTTCTTCTTCCTTTTTCTTCCTTTCTTTTTCTTTCTTCTTCTTTTCTTTTTCTTTTTCTCCTCCCCGACCTGGGCCAGCGTAGCTGCCCAAGCCTTCTTTCCTTTCCTTGCCGCGGCCCATCTCCATTTCTCTTCTTTTCCTTCTTCTTCGATGCGGCCCAACCCTCGTAGCCGCCGCCTCTTTCCTTCTCCCTCACCGCGACGCATTTTGATTCTTTCCCCCCCTAAAATGTTGCATTTTGATTATGATCTTTATCGTTGCACCTGACCGCCTAGTTCCCCTTTCTTTCTTTTCTTTTCCCTTGAACTGCCTGTCCAGCCTACCTTTCTTCCTCCTTTTTTCTTCTTCGCCGACGCCGCCGGTGAGCCCGAACAACCTGCCTTATCCTCTCACCGATCCATATAACCCTAAATTATCTTCTAAAGTTTATACATACCATCATAGTATCCCTGTATCAAGCCTTTGATCTCTTGCCTAGAATCCTCCCTCGTGCACCGCCGCCATTTTAGACGCCAACCCCACTGCCGTCGGCCAAAACCTCCACCCACCTAAACCTTCCCTGCATCGCCCTCTAGCTACCTAAACCTCCCCCATCCCTCGATTCTTCCTGTACAAGCCACCCCAGCTGTGTGAAATAACCTTCCCAAACAACCCTTCCTTCCACCCCCGCCACCCTTTGTACCGCCCTTAGCCACCAATTCCGCCGTTGCCGTCACTCCTTTCACCTCCCTAATTGTGCTGTAGACCCTTATCTACTTTTCCCTACCTTTATTTTCCTCTCCCTCCCTCTCCTCCTCTCTTTCTCTCCTCCTTCCCCATTTGGCCACCACCACCGCCGTCGTGTACCACCACCCTCATTCAGTCCCTCTCCTTCTATACAACCTCTTAAACACCCCAAATCTCTCCTCCATTATCCCTATCCTTTTCCCAACATCCAAATTTTCCCCTTTTCTTCCCTTTTTTTGGCCACCGCCGTGCACCACCGCCGGTGCTGCCCATCACCTCCTGCCTAAGGTGAACCCTAAACCCTCTCAACCCTTTTCCCTATTTTTACAAGCTTTAATTTATTTTATTTCATTTATTTGTATATAAATGCTATTATTATTATTATTATTTCCATTATTAATATGTATTATTATTATTATTTCTGTTGAGGGTTGAAGCCCTATTGTATTTTTATTTCTATTTTATTATTATTATTCTTATTATTTCTATTATTATTATTATTATTATTATTATTATTATTACTATTTCATTAATATTACTATTATTCCATTATTAATATTACAACTACTTTACTATTAGTGTTGCTACTATTATTATTATTTTTGTTATTGTTACTATTATTATTATTATTATTATTATTATTATTCAAGTGTTAGTATTATTATTTTATATAGGGCTGGAACCCTATTATGTCTATTATGAATTGTAGTAGTAGTATTATAAATATCAAGTCTTATTATTATTAATATTATTAATATTTTATCAATAACATTTATTATTCTTATTAGTGTTATTATTATTATTATTATTATTATTATTATTATTATTTAATAAGTTTATTATTATTCATTGTAGGGTCGAAACCCTATTTCATTTTATTTGTAATTATTATCATTACTATTATTATCATTAATATTATTATTTTGCAATATTATTATGGTTTTTTATCATTATTAATATTTCATTATTTTTATTATTGCTAGATTTTATTATTAAAGTTACTAATATTATTATTAGTATTATTTTGGTAAAGGGGTTGAAGCTCTTATTTCACTTTGTTTTCGAACTATGCCCTTATTATTATTATTGTTATTTTTATTATTTTGGTTATTGTTACTATTATTATTATTATTCTTGTTAATATTAACATTGATATTATCTTTAGTACCTTTACTATTATTATTTTAGTATTATTATTATTATTAGGGTAAAGTCTTCAACCCTATATTATCACCTTCTATAATATTTCTATTATTTCTTGTATCTTTAGTAAAGTTAGAAACTTGTTAATGTTATTTTTATTAATATGTTATTATTTTATCAAAACCCTAAGGAAGCGTAGGAGTGTACTCCAAGAGTGGTGTCGTTTTAGGTAAGGGTGTTACTAAGGCTTATTGTGTGTTAATGTGCATTATATGCCTTGTATGTTATGCATCCTATGTTATTATTGTAATTATTTCATATATGGTATGGCATGGACTTTAAGCATGTTCTTGTGTTGTTATATGGTATATGTATTATGTATATGTGATGATATGTGTTGTGACCCTGTAAGACATGCATGTGAGGATGTTAATATGGTTTGTGTGGGAGAAAGGATGAAAAAGGAGAACGGGGGAAATAATTTGACCAAGGGATATGAGTTGGCCTAAGTATTTTAATGATCCATGAGTGAAAGAATAAAATGGAAAATTTAGGGTTTTGTGTGGGAGTATATAATTTATGGTTTGTATGGGAGAATCTAATTTATGGTGTAATATTGGAGAATCTAATTTATGGTTTGTATGGGAGAATCTAATTTATGATTTTATATGGGAGAATCTAATTTATGATTTGTATGAAAAAATCTTATTTATGATGTTATATGGGGGTTTGTATGGGAAAATCTAATTTATGATGCTATATGGGAGAATCTAATTTATGGTTTTGTATGGGAGGATCTAATATAGGGTTTTGTATGGATGAATCTCTGGTTTTATAGGGTTTGAATCTAGGGTTTGTTATGGATGAATCTTTGGGTTTTATATGGTTTGAATATAGGGTTTGGTATGGATGAATCTTTGTTTTCATATGGTTTGAATTTAGGGTTTGGTAAGGATGAATTTTTGGTTTGGTATGGATTGAACTTAGGGTTTGGTATGGATGAATCTTTGGGTTTTATATGGCTTGAATCTAGGGTTTGGTATGAATGAATTTTTGATTTTGTATGGATTGAATTTAGGGTTTTGTATGATGGAATCTTGGGTTTTGCATGAAAGAATTTAGGGTTTTGTATGGATGGACTTAGGATTCTGCATGAAAAATTTGAAGGTTTGTATGGGGAGGTTAGCATCTACATGGGAGTAATTTTTACGTATGAAAAGTTGATTTGGGGTGTGAGGAAGGTAACGTAAGTGTTGTTTGGGTGTTTGAACACTTTAGATGAAAAATAGTACGTCGAGTAATATAAGGGTACGTAGGAGACCGAGCTAGGAATTGTGTGGACAATTAGGTATTGGTGTGGCTGCTTAAGGTTTTTGTGGTATCATGTGTATTTGGTGATTAAAGTGTAATTATGAGTGTGGAATTTATGATTTGTGATGTGTGAAGTATAAAGGGAATGCTTCATGCATGTCTAGGGTGAAAGCTTCTGAATAAGATACTTAAAACATTAATCACATAAAGTGAAAGATATTGAGGCGGGCCCAAACCGATTCACCAGCATAATAGTGGCCAGGTACTGCGGTATCCTGGAGACCAATCCACTGACGTATAATAGTGGTAGGGTATGTTACCCTAGGCGACCACTCCACTGGATATAATAGTGAGGGATCCCAAGCTCGATAAACTAAACCTTACAGTTGTGCTAAGTAGTAAAAGACACTAATACTTACAATGGAACACCGTGCGAGAAGGGGCCAGACCGATCCTCCGACATATAATAGTGGTAGGGCATGTACCCTGAGTGACCGATCCACTAACTAGAATAGTGTCTAGGAGTCGAAGTGCCCTGGAGACCGATCCACCGGCAAAAATAGTGGGGTTCTCGTACTCGTATGGAATTGATAAAGAGTATGGTGTGAAAATAATTCGATAAAGGATTGATGAAGTAATTGATCTGGACTATTTTGGATCTTGGCATTTTCACCCGATCGTTCATTTGCCTTTATGTTATTATGTTAGATTATGCTCTTCTTATTATCCTGCATGGTTTATGTGAATTTTGTGTGTTGGCCTTAGTGCTCGGTTACCTTGTTTAGTACGTTGCGTACTGATGACCCTTTTTATGGGTGTTGTTCATTCCCATGAGTAGTTGGCCCTTCTACCTTTGTGTAGGTGGGTGAGACATCTGGCAGGACTGAGTGTTGAGCTTGTTTTGACTCAAAGTTTGAGAGTGTCGTGGCTGTATTTCCTCTTCATGTGATTTTATTTCATTTTGTTATTTCTTTTGTATCAGATTTATCCTTTTGAATTTATTACCTTATATTGAGTATTTTAAATGAATCTTTTATCGGTTGTAAGCTATTTCTCTTTTGAATATGAGTAATAATTCATTTTGCGTACTCTGATTTTTGTTTTACAACTGTTTAATGCTTATTTGGAATTTAGATTGTCTTGATTTATAATTGATTATTAATTTTCTTTTAGCCTTAGCACTTGGTATTGGAACGGTCAGAGGGAACCGGTCTGGTACTAAGTGTGGCGGTAACATCCCCAGAATTCACAGGTTTAAATTTAAGAGTTTCTATTTTAATAACTTCCACTTTTTAAAAAAAAGTAGTGAATTTTGGGGTGTTACAAAAACCATGCAAAACTATAAAATAGATTCTCCCCTACAAAACCATAGATTAAATTATCACACAAAACCATGCAAAATCAAAAATTAGATTCTCCCCTAAAAACCCATAAATTAGACTCTCCCATGCACAACCATAGATTAAATTCTCCCACACAAAACCATATATTAGATTCTCCATACAAAACCATAAATTAGATTCTTCCATACAAAACCATATATTAGATCCTCCCCTATAACACCACAAATTATATTCTCCCATATAAAACCATAAATTAGATTCTTCCATACAAAATCATAGATTAGATCCTCCCCTATAACACCACAATTTAGATTCTCCCATACAAAACCATAGATTAGATTCTTCCACACGAAACCCTAAATTTTCCATTTTATTCTTCCACTTATAGATCATTAAAATACTTAGGTCAACTCATTTCTCCTTTAATCAACTTAATCCCCTTTGGTCAACACATTTCCCATTTTCCATTTTCAACCTTTTCCCCACACAATACCACTTTTATACATCCTCACATGCATGTCTAAAGGGTCACAAACCAATCATCACATACCACAATATTTCATCACATATATATAATACACATGCTATATAACAACACAAGAACATGCTTGAACTCCACGTCATACCACATACGAATTACAATAATAAACATAGGATGCATAACATACAAATCATATAATGCACATCAACACACATAAGGCCTTAGTAACACCCTTACCTAAAATGACAACTAATTACTAAATTTGGCTAAAAATATAAGAATTAATAGTAATCTCATAAAAGTTGATAATATAAAGTTGAAGACTTTACCCTAATAATAATAACAATAATGATACCAAAATAATAATAGGAAAGATACCAAAAATAATATCAATGTTAATATTAAAAAGAATAATAAAAATAGTACCAATAATAATAAAAATGGCATTACTCAAAAACATAGTGAAATAAGGGCTTCAACCCCTTTACCAAAATAATACTAATAATAACATTAGTAAAATAAATAAATTTTTTTAGTAATAATAATAATAATGAAATAGTCATAATGGTAATGATAAAAACCATAATAATATGGAAAAAATGATAATAATCATAATGGTAATAATAGTAATGATAATAATTGAAGATAAAATGAAGTAGAGTTTTGACCCTACATTGAATAATAATAAACTTAATAAATAATAATAAGAAAAATAATAATAACACTAATAAGAATAATAAATTCTAATGATAAAATTATTAATACTATTAATAATAATAAAAACTTGATATTTATAACACTACTGCTATATTTCAAAATATACACAATAGGTTTTATTCCTATACAGAATAATAACAGTAACAATGAATATAACAACAACAACAACAACAACAATAATAATCGCATAACAATAATAACAACACTAATAGTAAAATAGTTGTACTAATAATAAAATAATAATAATAATAATAATTTTGAAATAGTAATAATAATAATAATAATAACATATTAATATTAATAATAAAGATAATAGAAACAACAACAACAACAACAACAACAACAACAACAACAATAATAATAATAAGAAAATCAAAATATAAAATATAATTGGGCTTCGACCCTCAATAGAAAAAATAATAAAATCATTAATAATAATAATAGTAATAACAATAATAATAGAAATAATAATAATAATAATAATATATTTCTAATAAGTGAAATAAAATAGATTAAGGCTTGTAAAAATAGGGTAAAAAGGTTGAGAGGATCTAGGGTACAACCTTAGGCTGGTGGTGATAGGCGGCACCGGCGGTGGTGCACGACAGCATTGGTGGTGGCTAAAAAAAGAGAAGAAAAGGAAAAAAGTTGAAGAGTGGGAACAAAATAGGGAGAATGAAGGTGGTATTAGATGTTATTATGGTTGCCTAGAAAGAGAGGAATAGAATGGAGGTGGGGGCGCAGGCGCAACCAAAGGTGGCGGCGCACGACTACGACGGTGGTGGCCAAATGGGGAAGAAGAAGAGAAAGAGAGGAGGAGAGGAAGGAAGATAAAAAGAAAGATAGGGGAAGGTATAAGAGGGTCTTTAGAAAAAAATGGGAGGTGAAAAGAGTGGATGAAGCCGCGGAAGAGGCTAATGGTGGTTCGAAGGGCGGCGGAGGTTGAAGAGAGAGTTGATCGGGAGGGCTACTTTACACAGCCGGGGTGGCTTGTGCAGGGAGAATCGAGGGAGAAGAGAGGCATAGTTAAATAGAGGTAGGTGCAAGGATTACTCAGGTGGCCAAAACGGGCGGCGTAGTTGGCCAAAAGTGGCAGAAATGACATCTGAAGGGGCGACGGCAGCAAGGTCAGAAAATTCTGGGTAAGAATCAAAAGCTTGACCTTTGCTGATTATTAGGGGTATTTATAGAGAAATGAAGAAAGGGTAGGGTTCTCTAGGTCGGCTAGGGGTGATGTAGGTAGGGTTTTGGCCATTGGCGACGATAGTTGACCGATGGAAGTAAGTTTTGGGGTAGAGGAATGAGCATGAAAAGGAGGAATTGCGTGAGAAAAGGGAGAAAATAGTTTGGTCAGCGTGACCGGCGGAAAGACGAGGAAAATAAGGGAGAAATGGCCGGTAAAACGGGTGAGATCGGTGGCGTTAATCCCGGAGGTGCATGTAACACCCACCAAATTTACACATTTTTTTGGAAAGCGGAAGTAATTAAAATATTTAATTTAAAACTCATGAATTCTGGGGATGTTACCGTCACACTTAGTACTACACTGGTTCTCTCCGACCGTTTCAGCACCAAGTGCTAAGGCTAAAACGAGATTACTATTAATCTCAAACAAAGAGTTCACAAAATGAATTAAAAGATCATAACAAAGAAAGCAGAGTACGCGTGAAGAAGTATAATTCATTTCGAAAGAGAAATAAACTTACAACTGATAAAATAATCATTTGAAATACTCAATATAAGGTAATAGATCCAAATGGATAAATCCGATACAAAAGAACTAATAAAAGGGAATATATAGCATAGTGAGTAAATATGGCTACAACTCTCGAACCTTGGGCTAAAACAAACTCAACCTACAGCCCCGACTGATGTCTCGCCCACTTGCACAAAGTCAGAAAGGGCATTCTGCTCGTGGAAATGAGCAGCACCCATGAAACGGATGATCAGTACGCTACGTACTGAGTAAGGTAACCGAGCACTAAGGCCAACACATAACACATCAAATCATGCAGGATAATGATCAACATACATTTACAAACCCACACATGTGATATATAGAAGCATATAATGAAATCCATAGTCAATAATCAACAAGCCCACACATAATACCTAAAAGGTCCAGATTAATTATTTAATATTTCTTTCATCGCAAGCCAATACACACCATGCCTTTTATCAAATCCATATGAGTACAGGAACACCCCACTATTATAACCGGTGAGCCGGTCACACATAGAGAATCATGCCCTAACCACTATTATTGCCGGTGGATCGGTCACATATAGAGTAAAACCCTAACCACTATTCCTGACCAGTGGGTCGGTCTGATTCCTACTCGCATGGTGTTCCACTATAAGTAATTAATGTCTTTTAAGAGCTTTAACAATTCTGGTTTGTGTTTATTGAGCTCGAGTCACCCCACTATTATTGCCGGTGGGTCGGTCACATATAGGACCTCATGTCCTAACCACTATTATAACCAGTGGATCGGTCGCACATAGGGTAAAACCCTAACCACTATTCCTGACCGGTGGATCGGTTTGGACCCGGCTCAATAATCTTCCACTTTAATAGATTAGTGTCTTAAATATTTTATTCATAAACATTTTCCATTCACAAACATTTGCCTAGACATGCATGACTAACTCCATGCAACCCTAGTTCCCATGCAAACCCTAACCCCACGTAAACCACACTTCCATGCATACCCTAGCTCCCATGCAACCCTAACTCCATGTGAACTACACTTCCATGCAAGCCCTGGCTCCCATGCAAACCCTAACTCCACATGAACCACATTTTCATGCAAGCCCTAGCTCCCATGCAAACCCTAACTCCATGTAGACCATACTTCCATGCAAACCCTAACTCCACATAAACATGCTTCCATGTAAACCCTAATCCACATGCAAACTCTAGCTTCACGTAGGCCATACTTCCATGCAAACCCTAATTCATATGCCAACCCTAGCTCCACTTATGCCACGCTTCCATACAAACCCTAGTTCCACGTAGATATGCTTCCATGCAAACCCTAACATCATGCCATTTCATGCAAAACCAACACCATGCCATTTCATACAAAACCCTAACACCACATGGTTACACTCCCCATCATTATTTCACAACCCTAACATGCATGTCTTAAGGCCACATCATACAATAATGGTATCATAAATATACATATACTTCTCATGCCAAAGTTTAAGGCCACATCATTGTAGTTTAAATGAAAGGTGGTATAAGGGTTTCTACTCTTCACCCAAAATGATATTGGTAAAGATAATAATAATAATGATGATAATATTACTAAAATAAAATATTGTTAATAGTACTAACATTAGTAAAATAATAATAATAATAATAAAAGTAAAATATTATTAATAATACTCTTATTAGTAGAATATTAATATAAATAATAATATAAATCTTAAAATTACAAAGTGGCTTTCGAAACCACCCCATATAATAATAATAATAATAATATTTAAAAATGGTAATAATAATATTAATACTATATATATACTTAAAATATAAAATTTAATAAAGATAATAATGATAATATAATTAGTAATAATATTAAAAATGTTAATAATAGTAATAAAAAGCAAAGGTGCGAGACTTAATTAAAATTGTAGGTTTCTACCCCTCGTGAAATAATTAGAGTATTAAATAAATAATTACACTAATAATAATAATATTATTAATATTATTAATAATAATAGTAAACATGTAATAATTCTAGTAAATAACAAAAATTCGAGAATAATAATTTATCTAACTCAAGAATACTCCCAAACCTGCCAAAAAGATTTAGCAATTAGATTATAGTTGATAATAATAATTTTAATAATAATAATTAAAATCAAATTAACATTAAAAATTAGGATAAAAGCAGAATAATTCTTAATAAATTGAAAGGAAGTGTTGAAAAAGGTCTAGGGTTTCACTTTGAGTTGGAGGGGATGGGTGGCACCGGCGGTGGTACCCGAAGGTGGCCGAAAAAGTGATCTAAGAGGGGTGAAAATGAAGAAAAAGAAGGGAGGGGGAAGGAGAAAAATAAAATAAGTTTATGGGTCGGTGGAGGAGAATTAGCAGGAGATTTTGAGTGGTTTAGAGGGTGGCAGAAGTGGCAGATGTGGTGGTGGACGGTGGTTTAAGGTTTCGGGGTAAAAATTCTGGCGAGAGAATTAGCAAACTTTGCATGGTTATGGAGGCCCGTGCAAGGAGAATCGAAGGATGTAGATGGTTTAGTTAGCTATAGGGCGTTGCAGGGAATAGTTTGGGAGGAAGAGGCGGTGTCGAGGTTGGCTAACGGCGGAAGAAAGCGTGTCTAAAGGGGCAGTGTCGCACAGACTGGTGCTTAGGATTTCGGGGAAAGAAATCTTGAAACCAGGCCATACGAGGGGTATTTATAGTGGTGGAGGTTAGGCTCGAGTGCTGGAGGTTATCGGAAGGTCAAAGTCGGTGAGAAAATAGGTTGGTTATGCCGTTAATCGAGCGGCACAAATTTAAATTTTTTCCCGACCTTCACTAGTGAAATGGGGGCAAACACGGGGAAGAAAAGGAGAGTGGGGCATTTCAAATTAGAGTGTGCATAGAGGGGAAGAAAATGGGAGGGATAAAGGCCGGTCATGACACGTGTGGCATGCGGCGCCATTTTCGGGGGAGGTGGAAGGTTGCAGTTATGGCATCGGGGAAGAAGAGGAAAAAGACAATGGGGGGAAAGATTGAACTAGGCTTTTCAAGGGAAAGAAAAGAAAGAAAAAGGAAGGAAACCGGGCGGTTTGGCGCGGGGCTAAGGCCGTTTAATTGAAACGATGAGTTTTGGGTATAAATGAGTAGAAACTTGGCACGCCGGCTACCGAGGGAAGAAGGAAGGAAAGAACGAGAGCGGGCCGTGGCAGGAGGAGGAGGAAGATGGGCCGCGACCAGGCCCAACTCGGGAAGGTAAGGAAAAAAAAGGAAAAAGAAAGAAAAAGAAAGAAAAAGGAAGAAAGAAAAAGCAAAAAAAGGAAAAAAAAAAGAAAAGAAAAATAATTAGGTTAGGGCCAATTAAATTAATCTGAATATTTAGGATATTTAGAAATAATAATATTTAAATAAAATAATATTTAAATCCCTATTTAGGCTAAAATAGGATTTTAAAGGATTTTTTTTTTCATAAATTTCATTTCAATTATCAAAGTACTCAAATTTTCTCAAATTAAATTATTTATAAAATTTATATTAATTTGAAACTATTTTCTCTTTCTTAATTTAAATAAAATAATTTATTTAAATAAATTCCCAAATTAAAATCTTTAAGTAGTTAAAATACTAAAATTTCCTCTAATTAACATATTTATAAAATTTCTTATTAATTTACCCTAATAAATTTCCTTTTATTTTAGTAAAAATAATTAATTAAATTAAATTTCCCAATAAAACCTTATTTAAATATACTCTTTAAAATTAGAAATTTTCGGGGCATTTCAGTGTAGGTCGACGGAAATGGCAGATGGTTGACAGGAGGAAGGGGAAGAAGAAAACAGGAAGAAAAGGTGGGGGTGGATTGGCGGTTTGGGGAAGAAAAGAAGAGGGAGACCGCTCGAGCGACGATCATTAAAACGGGAGGGGGGGGACGTAGCGTTTAAATAGCAAAAGAAGGAAAGTGTCGCGCAAAAGGGGAGTAGAAGGGGGTCAGCCACGCAGGCTAGGCCACACCGAAGGAAAGGAAGGAGGGAGGGGGGACTGGGTCGCGGGCTGGCCCAGGTCGCTGAAGAAGAAAAAGGAAAGGAGGAAAAGAAGAGAGGATATGGGCTGCGAGAGAGGGCAGGCCCAAACGGGGAAAAATAAGAGAAAAAAGAGAAAGAAAAAGGAAGAAAAGAAAGAAAAAGGAAGAAAGAAAAAGGAAGAAAGAAAAAGGAAAAAAGGGAAAAGAAAAATATGAGGGTTGGGTTAATTAAATTAATTTGAATATTTGGGATACTTAAAAATAATAATATTTAAATCCCTTTTTAGGCTAATTTAGGGTTTTTGAAAGATTTTTCATAAATTATATTTTAATTAATAAATCACTCTAATTTTATTTAATTAAATTATTTATAAAATTCCTATTAATTTGGAACAAATTTCTCCTTCTTATTTTAAATAAAATAATTTATTTAATTAATTTCTAAAATAAAATCCTTAATTAGCTAAAATACCCAAATTTCTTCCTAATTAAAATATTTATAAATTTCTTCTTGAACAACCCAAATTAATTACCTTTTATTTTAATAAAAAATAACTTATTTAATTAATTTCTCTAATAAAATCTTATTTAACTATAATTTTTTAAATGAGAATTTTTCAGGGCATTTCATAAGGTCCCAAAATATGGGACAAGGGTTTTGGGAGTATTGAGAATAAAAGTGCAAGCATGTAAAGTCTAGTGGGTCATGAACGTCTAGTTTGGGTTATGTGTAGAATAAGACACAAATAAAACACTAAGCACTGAAAGTGAAAGATTATCGAGCCAGACCTAGTGAGGATAATTTTTCGGTCCACCGTATATAATAATGGTCAGGTGTGTGCTGCCATGTGGAGTGATATCTGGTCCACTAGCTATAATAGCTACCTATAATAGTTGGGGATTCTGAGCTCAATAAACCAAAATTTGCATGGTAATAGGTCATGGAAAGATACTAATTATTTATAGTGGAATACCACATGAGTTGGGGCCAGTGAGGATAATTATTCGGTCCACCAACTATAATAGTGGTCAGGTGCGTTTTACCCTGCGTAGTGTTCTCTCCGTCGACTATAATAGTGAGGTCCCTGTACTCAAGCGGGATTAATATAAGAAATGTGTAAGATAGAAATATTAGCCTATGTCTGGGTTGATGATGTGAACCTGACCTGTACATTGTATACCTTACTTGTATATTGTTCTTACACGGCCTTACCCATATGGTTACCTTGCTGAGTACGTAGGTTAATGATCCCCCGTTTCATGGGTGCTGATCATTCCCATTATTAGAGGTCCCTTATGAGTTTTTACAGGTAGGAGACACCGTATTCGATGCCTATGATGCACTTGATGTATTAGGCGGGGCAGTGTGATGACTGTTGGAAATTTCTTAGGGTCGAGAGCGAGTTTCGGCCAGACTCTCTACATTTTCTAGCTTTAATTTATCATTGTATCAATCTTTCCCCTTGGGGGCTTGACTTATATCCAATTTTAATTATGTATTAATGCTTTAATTTCATACTCTACTCTTTATTATGGATATTTTGGATTTCTACGATTTCCACGTTTTAATTAGTTTAATGATTTGTGAAATTTATTCCTTAGCCTTGTGGTTGGTGCAAGACTGGTCGGGGGCCAGGCTTGTACTGATCACTGTGGTAGTACCCCCGTACTTGTTTTTTTCTTTTAATTAAACAAAAGGTTTCAACTGTAATTTTTGGGGGTGTTACACACACACTCTCAAAACCCACGCCCAACATGAGGTAAGCTAGCTACTGATCATCTCCAAAAACATGCACATGGCCTTTTGCTCATGGGAATGAGCAGGTGAACAACTAACAGACACGTCAGCACATTTCAAGTAAGCCAAGTTACCTCCTCAAAGGGAGTCACACACACAATGTTCTAGCATAATACGGATATCACGCGAACATATTTTTTTCTTATGCCATATAATTTGGTCTACATGCTCTATCATGGTCATATAATTCATCCATAACTCATACCATACATGAATCATCATGCTTATCATCGTAATATAAGATCAGAGATAAAAACATATAATCTACTAGGCAGAGTATTCACACTATTATGAGGGCTTCTATCATCCATTCAATTAGTTTCCCATTGAGTCTATTTTTCTAACTTACACAATTCATTAGGTCATTTACTTATAAGCCATTATCTCTCTTCACATTCCTTTCCATTTCATTTTTCTCTTTATCCACATTATTATTCTAAATTCTTATCAAGTAATGAGTTAAGCACCACCCCATGGTCTCACATGCAATGGAAGTCTATCCAACCAAAGGATATAAAGTCTAGCCAAAACCAAGTAACCACTAATGGACATAGACTCTAACCGAAGCCATAAACCACCTAGGTGACAAGACCTATTAGTATTGATACTATTTAGTGCATCATTAGTGTCTATTGTAGGTAATGCAATAGGATCTACTAGGATCCTACCCAAAGGTAAAGTCCAAAGGCACCAATAAATGCCTGAAGATAGACTAAACCCTGATAGCTAATAAAGGATAGGATAAACTAGACCCATACACAACTTGATCATCTTTTGATTTAAGTGATTAGTACATTATTTTCTATGTTATGTGATCATACAAGGTCTATACAACATGCAATTAAGGCATCCACATACTTATTCCATCTTAACCATTTTAATTCCCCTAACCTTGTAGTGGGATTTCCATTAGTACTTAATTAATATTAATTAATCCATTTTAGGCTAATAATCTATATTACATACCTTTTAAATTCATAAAATACTTATTCATGTTTTCCCACTAAGTCCTTCACAAAAACCTATTAAGTATGCCATAAATTATGATCCATTTAATCCATCCATTAGGTTGTCAATCAATGCCAAATGGTGTATTCCACTCATGAAATAATTGTATAGCAGCATTAGGCATAGTATTAAAGTGTACCAAAGCTAAAAGATCACCATCTGGCTTAACCAGTCATTTGGCTTGGCCTAACCAGTTGATTAGTTTCACTAACCAGTCAATCGGTTTGGCTCAACCAAAACCAAGTGTCATTCAAACCAATAACTATTCTAAAACCAGTCGATCGGTTCTACCAAATCGGTCAATGGATTTAAGTAGAGAGCAACCGAGGTCATCCCAAACCCATTGGTTGATCGGTTTGAGCTAACTAATCAACTGCTCTAAGGACCAATCGATCGGTTTGCCCCAAACAACAGATATAAAAAAAATTCATGTGAATCACACTCTAAAATCCTACCAAATCTAACCCAAAACATACCATAGCATCTTGCCAACATTTTACCAGTTTATAAACCGAATTATGCTTCTTATTCAAGTAAATCTACCCTATTTACTCTAAAATCATGCATTTTCTCATAATTTATAAAAAATTCATCATGCATCAATCTAAAGATAAAATATCATGCAAAACTATAAATTAATACTTCATAGAATACACCACATAACATACTTATTCAAGCCACATTTTAGAGGTAAAAATAACTTGATGTTTTAGCAAATTTTCTCACTTATGAAAAACACTTAACCTGGAAGATTCTCAACTTTCAAAACCTTTAAAATAGAAAAAAAGTTAAAAATTCAAAATTCATTAACATATTTTCATAGCTTGGAACTCAAATTAGAGGGAAAGACAAGCTTATCAAACCTAAGAGAAAAACAGAGGGAAATTCTACTAAGTAAAACTCAACTTTCTCCTAAATCTAACCCTCCATTTCTTAAAGATAAAACAAGAAGGGTCTAGAAAAAGGAATAGAAGATTTAAAAGAAATCAAAAGTAAGATCAAAGTAGCAAGGAAAGAACATAGGTGCTAGAGATTTGAGATATTCGGCTGCTGAAAGAATGGTGATAATAAGGGGTGATTAGGATGATTTATTGTCAACAAATTAGTTTAAGAACAAGTGAGGTTATGTGATAGATCGAAAATCACTAATATTACCATTCAAATTTGAGATAAATGGTAAAATTTATCAAAGATAGTTTGGCTTCCTTTCTAAATATAAAAGGGTTATTTTCTAGGGAATGCATGTTAAATTCGCTTAAAAAATGTTGAACACAAGAAGGGTAATGGAAGATCAACCCGGTAAGGAATATCTAAGCCAAGCTGTGAAATTTTGGAAATAAAAGTAATGATTAAGTTTGGAAATCAAAGTAATGATTCTAGATGTGCACAAAGGATAGAGGTGAAAGAAGAAAAGGGTGAGGTCACTCTGTCCCTCAATTATCCAAATTGAACCCTCAAATTAGTTCAGGACATTAATTGGAGCCAAATACATGGTAAAAAGGGTTAAGAATCTCTAAAGAATAGCTTGGAGTAGGATTATCAATTTTCCATTTTACTAAAATAAATTTTTCCTAAAAAAATTGATCTTTAAAAATATACTCAGCTCGACCAACTAGTCGATCAATTTGATTTACCAGTCAACTATTCTACCAACCATTCTATTGGTTTTCCGAACTAGTTGATCGGTTCAATGAAATGAAACCCCTTAAATGAAACAATAAACCAATAAACCAATTCATATTATGCATGGAAAAGAGATTTATGAGATGAAATCCCAAAATAGAGCAACAAGAAATAACTTATAGAAGTTAAAGTAGCGAGAGAAGAGAAAAGATAATCAACAACCTAAAAACACCATAGTTTACTCCCCTAAAATCAACAGGATCAACATACTACCACAAAAAATTTCAGTACATGATATACCGATAAGAAAAATTACCTAATAGGAATAGAATTTTGTAGGTTGATCATGTTTGTAATACCATAAATTTTAGCTAAACCTAATTCTGGGTGACTAATATTGTAACTTAATTCTAATTTTGAGAAATTATAGTTTTACCTTGCCTTAATTTTTATAGCCTCAAACTTAATCTAATTCAAAGCTAAATTTTTAGTAATCTATATTTTTAACCTAAACCTAACCCTAGAAAGTTATTAATTAAATCATCTTAATATCCTAACATAAATAATTTAAACCAAATTCTAAATCCTAACCCTAAAATTATTTCTCTGTCCTCTTTATTTTTCTTTCCTTTTTCACTTTTCTTATTCTTTTTCTATTTTTTCCACTGATGGTTGAAATCTTTTCCTTATCCCACTTCCTTTCTTCTTAAATGCGATTTTTCCCTATCCTGACTATGCCTCTGCTAGGCCATGCCCAGTCGCGTGTCAACTCCCACTTCTCCTATTCCTTGTGTGTTTTTGCTTGTTGCAGCCCTTAACAATTGTGTTTGTTTCCTCTTTGCCCATCTCAACCCCTCATGCATGTATCTCTCTATATATGGAACATTAAATTCCAAACCACCCTCTCCCTTCCTCCATTTTTGTTTCATATACTTACACCACCAACTCACCTTCCTCCTTCTTCTTTACCTTCTCTTCACTGTCACCAAAATAATCCACGAAAATATCTACTAGAAGCCTTTGCCATATTTTCACCCTAAGCACCAACAACCTCCACCATACCCTCACCCATACCACCAACAAAACCTACCAAACATACTCCTTAACCTCTAGCAAACTCTATCGAAACACCCCACTTTTCCTTCCTCCCTTGAGTATCAGTTATCCACACTAAAACCACCCCTAATTATTGGAAAACACTACCATTCCCAATCCCCTACATTTTCACCAACCAACGTAGCTGACACCCACCATTTTACCAAACCAACCAAACCATACCCACCACCTTCGATCACATCCACCAAAGCACACCCCATCTTCAGCCTCCTCTACCATTTCACCCTTTGTGCACCGACTAAAGCCACCTGTTTGTTTTAGTTTTTCCCCTTTAGTCTATTATAATTTACCTTATATATTTCCTTAATTATATAATTACATCCTAATGGTGTTTTGGTAATTTTTTTTAGTTGATTTACCAAAATTTATAGAAAAGGCGGGATAGGATAAACATTCTTAAAGACCGGAGCCTTTTTCTATAAGGATACTAGTCATAGTCTAGGGATTTTATGCTAAGTGTTAGGTATGATTGTGCATAATGACATTTTATTTTTATTATATGGTTAAATGTATGTTTATAATGCTATGATATGATCATGTGATATTATATGATTAAAAAAAAGTAAGTTGAGAACTACTCAATATCGTTACAATAATATTCTATGTGGAAAACCCTCGATGTGATATGTGGTTATATTATGGGTTTAATAAGGTATGATAAGTTTAAAATAATTATATTAATAAGTATGATGGTAATAAGAGCTTTTGGAAATAATGATACCAAATATATATAAGGAATTTAGAAGATAAGGGCTTTTGGTTACTTATAAGGGCATTTTAGACATTATAGGTTTAATATAGTATTTATGGTATTTTAGTTTGTTAAATGATTTAAAATATGATATGGAAAATCATATGAAATATTTGGAGAAATCTTGAATGACTTAAGTCCCACAGAAAGAGAAAGATGCTTAATGTCGAAATAATAACCTTAAAACGGGGATGCTATTATCATATGTGTAAAACATTAGATTTAGACCACAATTTTGGATATGTTTTTAATATTGGTATTTCAAGGTTTTTTTATTTAATTTGGTAATTATTTGAGCCTTATAGGAAAAATTACGATTTAATTGTATAGTTAGGGTTTTGTAAGTATCGTAAGTATTAACTTTTGAGATAAGGCTATTATCGCATATGTAAGACATGAGATTTAGACCTTTAATTTTGGATATTTTAATAATAATAATAATAATAGAAGAATATATTTTAAATTTGGTAGATAAAGAAAAATATAGAAGAAGTTATGTGTAAAATGTGAAATTAGGGTTCTAAGGAAGTATAAGGATATTAACCTTTGTGAACGGCCTTGTTATGTATATTTTGGTGTCTTACTTGCCTAATTATGTTTTTTACCTATGAAACCAAACATGAATAATTCATCAACCACTAAAAGTAAAATATCACATGTGTCAGAATCAGTTGTACCTATCTATTCCACCGGATGAGAATAATGGTTAGGAGCATTTTTCCCTAGGGTATTATTTTGACAACTGTTCCACTAATAGAGAATATTTTCTTGGAGCATTTTACCCTAGAGTTTCGTTTCAAAAATTGTTCGACCGATTGAGAATAGTGGGGGTCCTTGAAATCAATTTGAAGTAAATCATAAGAACATCCATAATCATTGATAAGATATTAATCACTTAGAGTGGAAGACTATGTGAGTCATGACTATTTTACCTATTAGTTCCATGGGAAAAGAGTAGTATCTGAGAGCATTTTTTTCTCAGAGTTATATTAATAAATGTTACACCGGTAGAGAATAGTAGCTAAGAGTGTTCTACCCTAGGGTTTTATATTAATAATCATTCCACCAGTTGAGAATAGTGGTGTCTCTAAAACTCAACATAAATAAAATAATGGATTGTGTTATATCTAAAAATGAGACTTGGATCAGTAACTACCTGGTAATACTTTATGAATTTTACATATGTGTTTATTCCGCTTTGAATGTGTATAATTATCTGCATAACTTACTTTATAGTATTATCACCTTGTTCATTATGTAGTGTATTGACCATCATTTTAATGGGTGGTTCTCATTCCCACAAGAAAATGACCCTGATACTTTTGTACAAGTTGATAAGGACCCATTGGATGAATTTTTGCCTATGATGTTTTGTATGGTGTGGAGTAATTTTTTATACTAGGGTTTTGGGGCATGGAGTCATGTTATCCAAATGATTGTTTTGTCCAAATACCTTTTTAGACTCTTAGATCCATGATATCTCTTTTGTTTATATTTTGATATTGCACTCACGATTAACCTCCAACTAATGTTTATGAAGCTCCTCTCATTTTTCTATTTATTGTGTTTTACACTCTAATTGTTTGCCTTGTGATTGATGTAAGAATGGCATGGCAAGCCATAATTATATCAATTATGATGGTAACACCCAAATAATTTATTACTATGCTTCCGCTAAAAATAAAATTTTTTAATAGTAAATTTTAGTTTTTACAAGGTTATACATAAATTAAATCAAGAATGCCTACAATATGTCGTACTCATGCTTGAATGCATGTGAAAAAGATACATTAAGATCATATGGCCACTTAATACAACATTAGAAGATAAAATTAAATAGAAACTAGTAAGGAAACCATACAGATCACAAGAAGAGGGTTTATGTGGAACAAGCAACCAAAAAACAAGTTGCATACTACACATGTATTCTACTCATGATGCAAGTTGATATAAGGATTTAACCATATTAAGAGTCCATACTAGTGGATCATAAAATTCTAGTTACTTAGTAACTTGAGTTTAGAGACCCTACTATACAAAAATAATGAACCCTTCAGGTAGAAAACATATGGGAAACCACAAGTATAGACTCCTAATCCTTAAGTATGTATATCATCTATAAGCTAGTAGAATGGATAATATAAAGTATATCTAGGGACACTTTTGGCTATCACAATAAGAAAAAAAGTATTATATGAGGCACCTTGGTTCTGACTCACGTGATCTTCCACTTTAATTATTAATGCCTTATTCATTGATTAACTATCAATTAGTACATAATAATGCATCACATGTCTTACTTGTCATCATAGTACTTACATTATCTTATAATTCGTGTCACACGAGAAACTATCTTATCATTTATTATATGGAATATTCACAAAGTTCTTAATACTAAGAAATCTATTTATTAGTTAGGTTAATTCGTTCCAACATTTTGTTCTTAACATGAAACTAATATTACACTAAGGTTGATTAATGAAAAATCCACATAAAATAACAAATAAGGAATTCACACATACATTCAAATAATAATTAAGGTTAACATAGATAAATAAAAGAAGCCACTTTATTATTATTTTTACCTCAAAAGGCCCTTAAGTTTATTATAAAGCCAAACATGGCCTAAGAAGATTATATTAAAGATAAAATGATCAAATGGTTCTTAGCAACCCTAAATATTTACTTAGGCCAATTAACCACAACTTAAACTCATTAATTTATTAAATTCAATTAAATACCTAAACACCACATATTAAATATTAATTCCCCAAAAAATTAGAGAGAAACTTAAAATACGCATAACATAAAACTTTACCCTTAAAAGTTTTATGTGCTCATTTTGATCCCTTTATAACTTAATTGATTATTTTAGGCAAACGAAGGTTAAAATTTAAACATTATAATGAAATGATTTTCTTATTACCTATTTATACATCCCCAAGGGACAACAACACGTGAAAATACTAAAATACCCTCCGGCTTACTTGCTACTCCTTAAAACTTGTTTTAATCATAAGTTTTGCAACCCCAAATTATGACTTATAATGTATGCCTTTATATGTAAATTACCTAATGAACACAATGGTGTTATCGTATTTTATAAAAATCTATCGTTATAACCATTTTAACCCTTCCACCGCACAAATTTTAAAATATCAAACAAGCCCTTAAATCCATTTTTGAAAGAACCCTATAGCGGTCGAATAGTGGTTTTTGGAATGGAAATAACAAATAAAAAATGTACACATAATGTATAGTGGTTCAATAGCAAATTAATCTCTACATCCACTACCAAAACGTTCTCTTTTTTGGATTTTGAATATCAACACGTTTTTATTCATGATCACACTTTTCTTAGTTTATGATCTTTACAATATCAATCACCCTCTAAGAGATGATTTATAAATTAACCTATTTATCTTCTCTAGGATCTTCACAATAATATTTCAATAATGATAAGAAAACACTCACTAACCCCTTTGTAATGAATTTTGTAAGGTGCTTGTGATTACAATTGATTCTCACCAAAAATACAAGATATGAAAGTGTAGAAATTTGTATGAGATGTAATGTAGCTAGATGTAATAAGAGATACTACAATTGAAGAGAAATTATAGCTAATAAAAGTGAGAAATAAACACTTTTCAATAAAAAACTTTGAATTTGAAAGTTAAGAGAGTTTGAATGAACAATTGAATGATTTAAGAATATATAAATAATTTTAAAGTGAATGGTATTGAAAAGTAGATGTAATAAAGTAGCAATTATAGCTAAGAAAAGTGAGAAATAAACACTCAATAGTTGATCGATATGACCAAACCAGTAGATCGGTTGTACTCCTAGTCAATCAAAGATTCAAATCAGTTGAATGTTTATATTCAAACTGGATTTGGAAATTTACCATTAAACAAATCATTGGATAAGTTTATTGAAACCATTCAATCGATTGTGCTTAATAAATATCTGGTCTTATAAACATATATGAACAATGTCATAGTTTAGTAAACCAGTTGATTTTTTCCAAACTAGTTAATCAGTTAATAGAAATTAGTTAATGAGTTTAAATAGAAATTATTGGGTTTATATAGGAGTAAAACCTAGGGACTAGTGTGTTAAACCATTCAGTTAGTTTGGTAGAACCAATTGATGAGTTTAAATATAGATAAATGAGTTTTTGCAATAGAGAAACCTATGGATCGGTGGGTCAAACTAGTTGATTGGTTTGTTATGCTAGTTGATCCTTGTTAGTTTGACTCATTTTATGCTCATGTTTAAATTGAAACAATTGATTAATCTTGTGACTAGTCCACTAGTTCTGAATGGAACCAACCAACAAGTTTAAAACAATTTAAAAAGTTTAGAAATCAAGATCAACCACAAAATTCTTATGAAGAGAATTAAAATTAAATGCTTTAAAACCATTTTAATGAGTTTGTATCAAAATGTGAAATTAATTAACTTAATTCTTTATAAGAAACTTAAGGCTTTAGAAATATGATCCTTGAACCTTAAGCCTTGGTTATCTTTACACAATCTTCTTTTTTTATTCAAAAATTAAGAACTATATTAAATTGCACATTAGATAAATGATTTGAGTAAGTGTGTTTAGATATCTTTATTCATCAATCATACTATATGCACACTTATGCAAACATATTAGATCTCAAAATTCATTTTTTATCTTGAAAATAAGGACAATAAAATTGTTTGACCTATGAAGTAGACAATGTCCCCTTTTTTTAATGATAAAAACAAAAAATTGCATAATTGCAAATGTTGAAGCATAATAAGTATGAAATAAGAAAGACTTTTATGATATCCCTTTTTGTTTATTAATCATGCATCTTTTCATCTGAGCTTCTAGATTCTCTCACCCTTTTATCATCAACAAATGTGAGAATGAAGGGCAACTTGTAAACAAAGGAGACAACAATCTCAATATCCTAAGGGAAATATCCCCTACATAGTTACATATATTTGGTACTACAAATATGCGCATTAGAAAAAGATGGGAAAGGATCCCCTTTTTGCGATGCATGAGTAATAATCTTGTAGTTGATAGAATAAAATAAGAAATTAGTGAAAAATGAACAAAATACATAAATAAAAGTGACGCACAAGATGGATAAAACCAACGTAATATCTCATTAATCATAAGAGTTTAGTGAAACAAGAGATATAGTTCATATAGAAAAGTAAAAGACTAAGGAATGTGCTAAACCTATGCTAAAACAAAAGTAGATACACAATATCACAAGATCAAAGCTTATTAGAGATGGACATGTGGGGTAGAGCAGCTAAAGCAATGCCCAATGGTATGGATGGTGTGGCCAAATCCTTGCTCTCAATATCCTCAGAGTCAACTATCTCGACTATTGCATAACCAATCTGAGTAGCCTTAGTAAGAGACTTATTGAGGACTGGATCAGAGGGGGGGGGACGAACAAAATCACCGAGATTAATAAATGGGGAAGCACATCTATGGACCTCATGAGCAAACTCAACATCTAAGTGTGTGTCCATTCCGTCTTAATGATACAACATAAAGTCTAGTTGTATATGTGAACAAACTATGTGTAAATAAATATTTAATATACTCAGATGTCTCTCTATGGTGTTCAACATTGCATCCATACTAAGAAGTATCTCACGGACACTAGCAAGTGTCGCACGACCTAAAATAGTAGAAATAAAAGGTTCTCGGGAGGTAGGATCGTGATAGTGTACTTGGAGGGTTCCATTGTAAATGGGGAAGTGTCACTAGATATCAAAGGAGAGTTATCCATATCCATAGAGCCATCTGATGGTGGTGGAATATCATCACCCCATTATGTGGAGGTTGTGGCTTGGATGAGAAAGAGATGCTATAGCTGCAAAGAAGTGAGGCGCATGCCTTTAGTGCAAGCTCGAGGGTATATCCATCGGCACTCATATGATACTCCATCCTTCTAAGAGTTGCAACATCTAAAATGTTGAGACCATTCTATTGGATAAGTAAGGTCACAAAGAATCCCTAATTTTGACATTGGCAAGAGACATTTGGTTGGGGCCAACCATGTCATATATGTGGTAGAAGATATAAGCCCGAATATGTATGGGAGTATAGGATATAATGTGGTTGACCCCATACCAATCCTTTAGGGTCAGGTTTGCTCTTGAGCCAGACTATGGGAAAAGAAAAGAGCATACCAAGTAGTGACATACCCTTTTGAAGGGGGTAGGTAATAAAAGTTAGAAGTTCCACCATATATGAAGTGGCGACTGTGCAGAATGGAGAGAATATCTTCGGGAAGCCTATTTTGCATCCACTATGTGTATGTAATGCTATTGGATATGTTATGCTTGATATTCAATATACCTGTTAGTTTGACCTCATCCACCGCTATAACGATACCTAATATATGAGTGGTGATGGTTGATCCCAGAACATGAACAATTAGGTTCACATAAAAGAGGTAAACCAAGTCATAGTAGAGTGGATCACAAAGAGAGGGAGTAGATGCAGATAAGAAAGAGACTAGATAAAAGGATGTTTGAATTGTTCAATGCATGATATAGGGATAATGCACTTCCTTGGAAAGGCTTTCTTTTTTCAAAATAAATCAACCCAATGCTACCGGTCACCCATCGTGCAAAAGAAATATGTTGAGTGACAGAATGCCTCTATGATTCTTGCTAATCAAGTAAAAGAGAGAATGGGTGCCTTTGTAGATAAGGAAGGAGAAGTGAATCTAGAGGGAGACTAAGATGGGTGCCTATCCTTTTCCAAAGAGGAAGAAGAGGGAGGAGGTGATGGTCACTATAGTGAGGAATGTAGCAAAGCAAAGATCTCCTCAATCCGAATGGTCATTTGAGCTAGATGATTAAGTTGGGTATAAGCCCATTTGGTAAATACAGGAGAAACACCCCTGTAATGGTGCTTGAAATAATGGTTTTTCTTTTAGTCATGGAAACACAAAGATATAAAGTCAAAATTAGATAAAATGTGGAAGCCTAGGGTTGAGAAATTTTCAAATTTGATGAAAAATGGCAAAATAATACACCTTTAGCTAGGAAATATCTAGTGGAGTGTGAATAGAACCCTAATTAGGCCCTTGATCGAGTCAAATTTTGATGAGATGGGTAAATGAGAGAGTTAGGGTTTGTGTGATATTACCCTATATGTAAATGATTGAGGATAAAAGTGATGTTGATTATTGTTGAGACATGACTAAGAGTCATGAATTCAATCGTTCAAAGTTTGATTTTGTGTGATTTGATGAAGATTTAAATGATTTGAGTGATAAATAGGATAACATGCAAGGGGAATCAAAGATTTTGGGAAAACTAGGGTTGTGGGTTTAGTTGGACAACTGCGGGCCTATTTATATGGTGGATAGACTGGTCAAATGGTTTGGTGCTTTAATCGACTATTCTTAGAACCAATTAACTAGTATTGGTAATTCAATCGACTGGTATCTCCTAGGTTAAATACTAAAGTAATTCATCCCCTAGCTTTACACAAACCAGTTAATGGGTCCTCTGAATCCATTAACTGGTTTGTTGACCAATCGATTATTTTAGCCAGTCAGATTATTCAATTTTTTAAATCTCTTTAGATTAAGAACCATGACTCCATATTTATCTTAGGTTTTTCATAGTAATCAAAAGTCATATAGGACAATATTTTGAATTAAATTCTTATAGCCTAAGGTCAAGTTATTATAATTTTAATCAATTTCATGATTTATCCTTAAAATTTTCACAAGTTTGAGAGAGAGATAATTTACATCATAGAAATGTAATTTTTAGTTCTCTCCTAATGGTTCTAAATCTTTCATCATTGAATGCCTTGGTGAAGTTTTATCCCCATTGATGCAATATGTTTATAAATACCACAATGACATCGTCTTTCTTAACATGATCCCTTATGTAGCAATTTCTTATTTATATATGTTTATACTTAAGGGTGTTGAATGGGCTTCTTAGTGAGGCATGTAGCACTAGTGTTGTCATACCTAATTGAAATTTTCTCAAGATTTATTCCATAATTACAAATTTTTTGTTTCATCTAGATTAATTATGCATAATAAGCACCAACTGCTATGTATTCTACTTCAGTTGTGGATAATGCGACACTAGATTGTTTCTTACTACGCCAACTAACTAAGATTCTCCAAGAAATTGGCATGTACTCAAGGTTCTTTTTCTATCAACCATATATACTGCAAAGTCAGTGTCGGAATAACTTAGAAGGTTTGGAAGGGTATCACTAGGGTAAAACAATCCTAAGTTATATGTGCCAATTATATACCTATGAATTCGTAGTCATATAATATTGTTTAGGATTACACTGAAATTTACCACATAAGAATACATTAAATATAATATCATGTCTAGATGTAATAAGGTAAATAAGTGATATAATCATACTTCAATATCACTTTTGATCAACTTATTTACATCTTTAATCCATGTCAAGCTTAGTGGTAGTGGTTATGGATGTACCATAAGGCTTACTCTCATTCAATCTGATTTATTTGAGAAATTCCTTTGTGCACTTTTCTTGGTTTACAAAAGTTCCTTCCTTTTATTACTTGATATGAAGTATGCGGAAGTAGGTTAACTCACCCATCATGTTCATTTCAGACTCACTACACATCAAAGAAGAAAATTCATTGCACATGGACTCATTAGTAGTACTGAATATTATGTCTTCAACATATATTTTTCCAAGGAAAAGGCCCTTTTGGTTTTCTTTATAAAAATAGTTTTATAAATTTTACCTCTTTAAAGATCTTTTTTCCAAAATAAATTTACTCAACTATTTGTACTAAGCTATAGGAGCTTGTTTTAAACCATACCATGCCTTGTTGAGGTTGTAAATATGGTTAGGTTTTGATTCATTTTCAAAGTAAGGTGGTTGCTTAACATACACCTATTATTCAATAAAAAACATTAAGGAAATAAATTTTAACATCCATTTGACATAATGTAAAAGTACATGGATGATGCAAAATTAAAGGAAGTTAAAGGAAAAAGGGTTGGGTTAGGGTTGAGCAAATGCTCCCCTACTCCTAGGTTGGTACATAGGAACAAGAGGAGAGATGGAAAAGAAAAAATAGAGGGATAGATGAGAGAGATATAGGGAAAAACAGTGGGTAGTATGTATGCCCTAGTTTGGTTTGACACTGTTGTGCAAAAAGGAAAAAAGTTGGTGAGAAAAAATAAATCTTAGTAGTATATTAAGGTTGAGGTGTGTAATAAGAGGTTAGGGTATATTAGGGAACTTTAACCAAAATTTTGGCTAAAAAAGAAAACTAAGATGAAATCAAATTTTATGCTAGTTATGGTTTACTTAAGATCTAACTAGATGGTTAGAAAAATGGTTAGATTAATGTAATCATTTAAAACATGGAGAATGCCCCAAAGCATATGCTTACTAAAAAAATCAAATGGTATCCTAACATTAAGAAAATATATGAAAATATGTGAAATAATTTTAGAAACCAAATTATATAAAAAATATTGGGTATCAATGTTTTTTTTGAAGCTATATAGATGAAAAACAAGCGACAATGACAAAATTGGATAATCTATACAAATATGTTTCTCTGCAAAAAGGTAAAAAATTAACAAAGGTTCTAAAAGGAAATTTATTGATGAGTAATAATTTTAGAAATCCAAAAATGTAAAAATATTTGAATTCAAAGTTCAAATAAGCTAAAAGGGAAAAAATCATCAAAAAACGTTGGTCGTAAAAAATGAAAAATTCTATGACTTTGTGATTTAGAACCTAGTAAGCTTGCATAAGATTAGAATATTTTTATAATTAAGAAGATTTTTTGGACGATCCTAAAAGAGCGAGAAATTATTTAGAATAAAAAGCTGCATAAATTGTGATTTTTTGCAATTAAATAAATGTTTTCTACAACCAAATAAATAATTAGAAAAACTTTCAAAAATGATGTAGGAGGTATCAAAATGAAATAATAATCTTGAAAATAGTTTTTTGAATGAGTTACACGTTTAGAATGAGAAAAAAATGAGCGAAAACAATACGATTAGATAAATTGCACAAAAGAATAATTTTTTGCAAGTGAATGAAATATGTGTAAGAAAGCTAAAGTTTAATATAAATGTATTGTAAAACCATAGAGAAATATTTGAAGTGGATTATGTGGCCAATTACATATTAATTAATATTAGACAATTTTAAGGCATTACATCCCTCTATTCTCCTTATTTTTTCTCTTTCTCCTCTTTTAAGATCTTTAGTTTTAGCTCTTTAATGTTTCATTCTAAGAAAATAAGAGTTAAAATTTTAGATTTGTGAAGCCTTTTTCTAAAATTTTCCTAACTCATCTTTTGTTTGACTAAAAAGGTTTAATTTCTCTCCTTTAATTTTCCTCCTATTCTAAATACTTTTTTTAATTCCTTATCTAATTCTTGGTGTACATATTTTAGGCAATTAAGGTGTGGAAGGAGGTGATTAGAAGTATTTTACTTAGAGACCGAAGTAGCATTCTATAAGGATACATGTTTCTAGTTTAGCACTTATTTGTTGTCATGTGTTTATTTTCATGTAATCCATGTTAGCATGTTTTCATACTTGAAATCATGTTAGGCTTTATTTTAATTCATATTCATGTTTTAATTAGTAAATTCATGATTTTGGTAAGTTTATGATTTTATGTGAAATTTATATATTTTTTATTCCTCGCTAGAATTTGTCATAAAATCTCAAGCATGATATTGTATTATATAATTTTGATGAGTCCATAGATGTATAGAATTAATTGTGTTTATATATTGTAATTGGTGTAGCATGTTGAGGTTGGAATATTTAGGTGTTTTAGTACTTGTGGAGGTTTTGTCCATACGACCATTTGAGGCATTTTTAATTGTATTTTTGAGATATTAAGAATTTAGGGGTGATTTAATGTACATAATTTTGGTGAATTTTAAAATTTTTTAGAATTTTTTGGACTATATATGATTTTTGGCCTAAGGGGTAATTACGTTCTTTTTTTAAGTTTTGTGGGAAATGCTTATGCCATTGTATTACTTGAGGTTTTTACATTAAATTTGATATATAATATATCAAGGTTTGGATGAGTATGGTCTAAGTAATAAGTTTTGAAGTGTTGAGGTAAATTAAGGGTATTACATTATTTTTGGGAAAAATATGGAAATTAAGGTTTGCATAAACATTTTTTGGGTCGTAAAATATTAAGTGTGATATGTGAAATATTAGAAATAAATAGGAGTAACATAGGTACAATATTATAAAAATGACGTCATTTGGAAATAATAATCAAATGATAGCATTGGTATTTTATGTGCAAAATTTTGGAGTTACGTCATGATTTTTCAATATGGTATAGTTAATGATATATTGTGATAGTATGTTAAAACTAGTGAATCAGAGAGCCTTATTAATGAACTTATGGTGTATTTGTGAATCAAGGTTTAGTGAGGGCATTATGGTCCCTTTAATAAGTTAATGTCTCTTGTTTGTAATGACTTATCATTACGTTATATAATTACAGCATGTGTAATTTGATTAACCATGATAAAATTTTAAGTATTTTTAATGATAACAATAGTCGGTATGAATTAAGAAATAATTGGTATTATATGTAATTAATGAAAATTAGTATCCTATGTAATAAGGAAATTGTAAAACCCCATATATAAGAATAATTTTTATATAATTTTTAAAGGGAAATAAAATTTAAAATGAATTATGAAAATGAGCCTCAAATGAGGGAACTAGTCAACTGGTAAACTATAGCTTCATTTGGTTGAATCTAATGAACTAGTTGACTAGTATGCTAAAACTAGTTAATTGATTCTATTGAAACTCATGATCCTCTATTGAAACTAGTTAAGAGTATTTTGGTAAACTATAGTGTATCGAAAAGAATATGCATGGTTTAGGGTTAAAAGGGTAAAATAGGGTGTTCTATGATGTTATCTTCATAAATATGCAACAAGTACCTTGATTATTGATTTGCATGTTTATGCATGAGAATATGTGCTAGATTATACATGAGAATGTGTGTTGGTTGTTTTAGAAGTGCATGATAGGGTTTATGTGTTAAATGGCCATGTAGTGTGTTAAATGGTACTTTCAACAAGGATAAGTTTGGAGGCATTTCTTACAGGGTACAGGAGGCAAGATTAAGGCTGAGGAGGAGTCAAGAATTGCTGGCTCAACAACCTCAGAACATATCATTGCATGAAGAGGAGAAAATAATCCTTAAGTAGTATGAGTATTTTGGAAGATGTGAAGATAGTTTTCTAAAGAAAAAGCTAGGAATTAAATGGTTGAATTTGGGAGACTCCAACTCTTATTTCTTTTTCTCTATAATGAAAGCTAGACAAAAGCAGAGTGTTATAAGAAGAATAAAGAACATTGAAGGCCAATGGTGTTCAGAGTTAGATGGAACTTCTAAGGCCTTTGTATCTTTCTATTATGATCTTTTAGGCAATGGGAGCCAGGCTTCAAGGATTATCTCAGAGGAGGTTTTACTGTAGGGACTTGCCTTGGCTATGAAGCATCAGCAACATTTGCTTAGACCTATTTCTTTATTGGAAGTCAAAGAGTCACTTTGGTCTATAGGGTAATATAAAGCTCTAGGACCTGATGGTTTTACTGGTGGGTTTTATAAGGCCTCCTAGAATGTGCTAGGAGAAGATTTATGGTTGTTGGTAAAAAAAGGTTTTTTATATTGTTGCAGTACCTTATTTTTTGGGACATACAAAGTTGGTACTTATCCCAAAACCAGAGGATGCACATGGGGTTGCTGATTTTAGACCAATAGCATGCTGCAATGTGGTGTATAAGGTATTGGCAAAATTTTTAGCAGGTAAATTGCAAAAAGTCTTACCAGATATTATTCATGCCTCCTAGGTTGGTTTTATTAAAGGGAGAAGAATTGGAGATAATTTTTTATTAGCCCATGAGTTACTGCATATGTATAATAGGAAGCATTCATCCCCAAGATGCATGATTAAGGTGGATATGAGGAAGGCATATGAATCAGTAAATTGGAAATTTTTAGAGAGTGTGTTGCTTGGTATGCACTTCCCTCTGCATATAGCAAAGCTGCTAATGGCCTGTGTTTCCTCTGTTTCTTTTTCTTTATGTATCAATAATGTTATGTAGACTCCTTTCAAAGGGAAAAATGGGCTAAGGAAAAGGGACCCATTGTCCCCATATTTGTTTGTTATAGTTATGGAATATCTCACTAGGATGTTTCAGACTTTATGGTTAAAGGAAGAGTTCTAGGGGCATCCTAAATGCAAGAAATTGAATCTTATTAACCTAGCTTTTGCAAATGATCTATTGGTTTTTTGTAAAGCTGATTTAGTTTCAGTGATGGCTATAAGAGGAATTTTGTTAGATTTCTTTGCTGCTTCAAGGCTTTATATTATCCTTGAGAAGAGTAGTGTGTTTGTTGGTGGTGTGGACTAGATTTTAAAGAGGTCAATTCTATCTCATCTGCAATTTTAGGAGGGGAGGTTTCTTTTTAAATATTTAGGGGTCCCTTTGGATGCTTCTAAATTAAAATCGGCAGATATGATGCTATTGGTTCATAAAATTATAGGAAGGCTTCATCATTGGGATAATAGGTTGTTATATTATGTAGGCATATTACAATTGTTGAAATCAGTCGTTTTTGGCATTGCTAATTATTGGAGCCAATTGTTTTTACTGCCCAAGAAGATTTTGCATAAGGTTGTGGGGTTATGTAGGGCATTTCTCTGGTCAGGGAAGGTTTCTCCAACCAAGAGAGCTTTCTTATCCTGGAAGGTGGTCTGTTTGCCTAAGAAGGAGGGGGGACTAAGTATTATGGACTTGTATACTTGGATGTTGCA
Organism: Tamarix chinensis; assembly: GCA_030549775.1. Taxonomy (NCBI): domain Eukaryota; kingdom Viridiplantae; phylum Streptophyta; class Magnoliopsida; order Caryophyllales; family Tamaricaceae; genus Tamarix; species Tamarix chinensis. The sequence continues at coordinate 94,488,007 of CM060172.1, forward strand.
GCTGTGGGGAAACTTTTATGGCATCTATGTCAGAAGAAGGATGCCTTATGGATTAAATGGGTTCATTCCTCTTTCATTAAAAGACAGTGTCACCTTCCAAGCACAACTTTTGGGCTTTTGAAGAGTAGTTTTGGTTTAAGACCTTGTCTGCTCCCAATTTTCTAGCATTGGCAAAGGGATCATCACTACCAAATTGCAGAGGTATATGATACTATTAGGTATTCAAATCCTAAAGTAGGGTGGTGGACAGCAGTTTGGTGTAACCCAGCAACTCCAAAATACAAGCTCATATTCTAGTTGGCTGCACACTCAAGGCTTCCTATAAAGGATAACTTATTCAAATTTGTTCTATCCATCAATCTTCAATGCAACTTCTATTCTTAGGAGGAGATTACTAATCATTTATTATGCCATTGTCCAATGGTGAATAAGCTGTGGAATGCCATTAGCAAGGCATGCAAGGAAAGGAAGAGACATAGATCATGGTAGGATTTGCTGAGATCTATCTCCAAATTAAGGGGTAGAGGTGCAACAAAGGCTCAATTTTATTCTTGTTTTTATGTAGTTGCTTTCTATGAAGAATGTAAATCTAGGAATGCTATTATTTTCTCAAATATTGCTTGGGACTTGAAAAGAGTAACTTTTCGTATCTCTTCAATCATGTCTTCTATATGTACTCATCCTAGTAAGAGTGATAAGTTTAATAGTTTGTTGGGCAAGTAGATCAATTCTACAACTTGATTTGTAATTATTTTTTATGATATAAAAGTAAAATTTTTTTCTAAAAAAAATAGTATAATCATGATATGTTAACCAATTATGGAAAATGGATAAATAAAAATGAGTTATGTGATGGAAGTGGATGATAAGAGTGTAGCCTTAGCCTTAGGGGCACTTTGGTCATTTTGACCTAAAGTGCCTAAGTTGAGTATTGGAACCTAGGATGTCCTTAATGGACTATTTAAGTTAACATTGACAATAATACTAATATTGATTACTTCATAGCAATAGGAAAAAAATAAAAATAGTTAAGCATGTAATTAATGTTTTTATCGTGGTCACCTTAATTAAGACACTAATACTTAAAGTGAAAGACCTTGAGATCAGTAGTGGTAGCTCTTTAGGGGTCACTACCTTAAAGACATAGTTTAGCCCACGATTATTTTAGATTTTACTAGTGTGCCTTAGTGCCCTAGCCAAGCCTTAAATTTTACTTTATTTAGCTCTATGGACCTAATTAGGAGGTATGCATACTTATGGATTATGTTTCCTTGTCAGTAGGACACTATGTGTCTTCGTATACTAGTGCAACTAGGGTACCTTTGCGTCCCTAGGTTGATAGTCGATAGGATACTGTGTTGCTTGTATGAGCTAGTATGACTGGTGTACCTTTGTGTTTTTAGATTCATGATCTCCCCCTCAAGTTAATAAAATGGAATTGGTATTCTAATTAAATGGAAATATACTAATCACATATAGTAGAACACCACATAGGTTAGGACCTTATGGACTATAGCATATGTGTACTGGCCCACTAGTTATAATAGTGGTTAGGTGCGTTTTACTCTAGAGTTGTATATGTTTACCGGTCCACCAGTTATAATAGTGGCTAGGTGCTTTTTACTCTAGAGTTGTATATGTTTACCGGTCCACCAGTTATGATAGTGGGGTCCTCGAACCTACGTGGATATAATTTGAGAGATGACTATGATTAATATCAAATTAATGGCTTAAGTCCAGATAATGATGATTGTACTATTATGACTTGTTGTTATGATATGATAGCGGCCTTGGTGTCTGCCTTTGAATTTAATGGTGGTATGCATTGGTTGAGTATGATGTTGGATACTTAATCATACTACAAAGAGCTTAGCGTGGATACTTTCTTGGTAAGTGTTGTTAATTCTAAGTGAATGAACCTTGTGACATATGATCTTGAAGTACGTTTCCATTTTAATGATTATTATATCTGGTTTTGTATATATATATGTGTGTGTGTGTGTTTAATTTACTGTTCATATGTTTGATTGATGTGTTACCATTCGGCCCTACCTTTTCGTTCTGTATAAAGGATTACTCAGAACCATATTATTGAAGGGTTCCTTTCGTGGGCTCCTGTCTATTCAATGAGTAGTGTCCTTTGCAAGTTTTCTCACAAGAGTTATCCAGGCTTTATTTTTGGGTTTAGAGCGTAGGACTATCAAAAATTTTTTTCAAATTTTCCTTAAAACTTTTGTATCCCCTTATTTAATGATTTTTATTTTGTAACCACTAATAGTGGATTTTGTTCTTGTAATTTAATTATCGTGCTACTCTGATTTAGTTTTTTAATCTTGAATTTGTGTGAATTTGATTCTTTTTTAGCCTTAACACTTGTTACTGGAATGGTGGAGGGAAACCAGTATGGTACTAAGTGTGGCGGTAGCATCTCCAAAATTTATCATATTTTCTTCTACTTATATTTTAAAAACGAAATTTTTTCGTAGTAAATTTTGGGAGTGTTACATAAGTACCTAGCCGTGAACAAATCCCCCACTGTTTGGATCTATGTACTTTATAACAGAGGGGAATCATAGTTGACATAAATTCTCAACCTTCTGTATAGCCCTATTTTAGATCGTTGGGGAGGGATTGGAACATACACCACACATCTAAAGAATTTTTAAGTGTGAGATGTTATGCTCTCATTTAGAGATATATTGCAGTGGGGGATATTGATGATATGAAGTTGACCTAAGCCAAATCAATTCAGCAACGTGTAGGATTCCATGTCTCCATCCTGAGGGGAGTAATTTTGGCCCCATTAAAAATGGATGAGCTATCATTTATAAATATTTAATTAAAATCTCTCCAAGGTCATTTTGAGTATGAGTGTGAATAACTGGATGTTTCATTATAATACTTATCGATGGACAATAGTCATAAAAGCTCTAGGATGTAAATTCCCATGCATTATCTAACTTGACTTTCCTTCTTTATTCTGGATATAAGGAATGATCCATGTGTTGTTAGACTCTTGACTATGACCCCATCCATTTTTATGTCCTAACCTAGAGGAGTTAAGATTTGCTCTAGGTAGTCGTGTAGAACTAATGGGTCATGTCTGGTGGTTGCTAAAAAATAGTTAGTTATTTTATTATGCTAAAATCAGGCAGGAAATTAGATTAGCAAAAGTTATGGACTTGCACTCTCTATATTGTTGCTGGAGCACCATGTTCTCCACATGAAAAGTAGAGAAAGTCTCTTCTAGAATTTCAACATCATTGAATTTTTACCCACATAGTCTTAATTTGGTGGCACTTTTAAACATATCATAATCAAATTCATTAATAGATTTAGAGTCTCGCAATCTCAAGTGCATCTATTCATATTTAGCACTAGAGGGGATAATTACAAAGGCTTTTCCATAATTCCACTAGACTTTAATAGTCAAATTCCTATTTTTTTAAGCTCTTATGCAGATGGTGGTATAATAAGATTATTGCTTTCGAACAGTCATGTTGAGATGAGTCTGTGTCACCAAATTCATGACTGGTTAGGTAGACTTTGCATCTAGGACCCATGATAAGTAATTGATACCAATCAAGCCTAGTGTAGTGAATTCTAGTTTAGAAAGATTGGATATTTTCTTATGTTAACTACAAGAAAATGGCATAATATAAATTACAAGATGTGAAAATATATATATATAAATTGCAAAAAAAAAAGTATGAATTGCTTAGATAAGAAAAATTGTAATTGAATATGTAATAATTTCAATCTTCTAGATTGAATTATATATATATATGTCATTATAACCTTTAATTCAATCTTCATAATTGAATTATATATAGGCCCTAAGGACCATTCAATCCTCAATATTGAAGTATATAAAAAGCCCTGAGGGACTCCAATTTAATATTTAGAATTAAATAGTACATATGTTCTTAATACTTTTAATTCAATCTAGATTGAATTGTATATAGGTTTGAAGCCATCCAATCTTAGATTGAATTGTAGAAAGGTTGTGAGAGACTCCAATTTAATCTCTATCATTAAATTGTACACAGGCACCCTAAGACTCTTAATTGAATCTTGATGATTAAATTGTATATAGGTTATAAGAGCCCTTAATTTAATCTTTAGGATTTAATTGTATATATTCAATCTTGTAGACTTAATTGTATTATGATCTTCAATTCAATCTTCAAGATTGAATATTATGTAGGTTTTCAAACCTTTTATTCAATCTTTAGGATTGAATTATATATAGATCCTAAAGATTTTAATTCAATCTTTATGATCAAATTGTGTATGTGTATATGTAGGATCTTTAAGTCAGTCTTCTAGACCTAATTCTATACATTATCAAATTTCAAAAACTAAAGAAATTCAACAAATGACATTATAGTAATAGAAAAGAAAATAGATTGATTCTTTGCTAGATCAATATTGTGTTCATAATGTAAAATCATATTAGAACGACAAGTCGTGGAAGAGAATTAAAGAAAGAGAGAAGTAAAGAGAGTTTGACTTGTCTATCATTTATTCATATTTGATATAAATTTATGTAGGTCTCTACATAAAGTTACAAGAGTTTTGTACGTCTATGTTCATAACATTATTTTTTTTAATTGTGGCCTAAAGGCTCCTCAAATATGTAGGTATACACTTCAATAATCAACTTATTCTAAATAGCAAGTGTGGCAATTAAACCTCTATCATTATTGTGAAAATTGTACAATAACTCTAGGCAATTTATACGGTGCCACTTGTTGCATGGTTTAGCACCGTGCAATAGGTGATATAGTACATTTTCTTATTTAATTTTCTTCTTATTAATTTATTTTAACTTTGGTTTATTAAAAATATATTATAACAATTCCAAAACTTTGCTTTTATAAATAGCGATCCATATTAATATATTTTTGATCAAAAAATTTGGTGAAAAATCAATACATTAATGGTGAAAGATTAGTTTTAAGTAAAAAAATAAAGAAAAATTATATATTAGGGGTGAAAGATTACTTATAAGTAGAAAAATAGAAAAATATCAACTCACCAATGAAAAATCAACACATTAGTAGTGAAATATCTATACATTAATAGTGAAAAATTAGTACATGAGCAATGAAAATTCACTACATTAGTGGTAAAATATTAGTATATTAGCGGTGAAAGATAATTTTTAAGTTGAATAACAATGAAAGATCAACTACCTGGTAAAAATCAGTCTAGTGATTGTAAAAAATTAGTTTAATAGTTGTAAAAGATGCTTAAATATATGAAATATACATAGATATGTAATTGTGGCAAAAGTTTAATACATTAATGATGAAAGATCAATTTATTGGTGAAAAATTAGTATATTAGTGGTGAAAAATTAATACATTAGTGATGAAAGATAATTCTTAAGTAAAATAATGGTGAAAGATCAACTCATACAATGGTGAAAAATTATTTCAGTGATGGTGAAAGAGTATTTTAATTGTGGTAAAAGTTACTTAAATATATAATGAAATATAGATAGATATATAGTTGTGATGAAAGTTCAATAAATTAATAATGAAAGATCATTTTGTTGGTGAAACATTAATACATTAATGGTGGAAAATCAATACATTGGTGATAAAAATTAGTACATTAATAGTAAAAGATTATTTTTTAAATAAAGTAATGGTAAAATATCAACTCACGTTATGGTAAAAAATCACTTCAGTGATGGTAAAATATTAGTTTAATAATGATGAAGTATACTTAAATATATGATGAAATATATATGGATATATAGTTGTGGTAAAAGTTTAATAGATTAATGATGAAAGATCAATTCGATGGTAAAAAAATCAGTACATTAGTAGTGAAAAACTAATATATTAGTATTGAAAGATTATTATTTTTAAAGTAGAATAATGATGAAAGATAAGTTCACGCGATGGTGAAAAATTAATTCAATAATGGTGAAATATTAGTTTAATAGTGGTGAAAGATAAATATATTAGTATTGAAATATAATTTTTTAAGTAGAATAGTAATAGTGGTAAATGATAAATTTGTAGGTGAAAGTTTAGTACATTAGTGGTGAAAATTAGCATATTTGTGTAGAAATATTAGTATATTAGTGGTGAAAATTTATTTTAAAATAGAATAATAGTAAAAGATAGTAAAAAAATCAGTTCACTGATAGTGAAATATTAGTTTAATAGTGATGAAATGCACTTAAATGTATGATACATACATACATATATATTATTTTTTAAATTAAAAGAATATCAATATGGATATCAACTTATAGAGACTTTTTTTATATAAAAAAAATCTAATAATATAGGTATCAACTTTTTTTATTATGTATAATCGATCGTATGGTATAGATATTGATAATTCTACCATTAGAAATATACATATTGTATTCTAACCCTTTGATGTTTCATTTAAACTCGACCAGAACATACACAAGATGTAGTAATTTAATTAGTTTGGTGCAATTCTCATCAAACTTGAACTAGTGATAATGAGATGAACCTATTAAGTTGTCAGGTTAATGTCCTAAATGTTAAGTATTAATTCTATCCATTTGTAATTTCCTCTTCTTCCTTTGGCAATTTTTGACTTTGTTCTAATGTAATTCAAAATTCATAAATATTTTTGGATAATAATCTGTGATGCATGAAACTTATCTATATATATATAAAACGGAGTTGTCTAGCAGACAATATACAGACAAATTTTCTCTCCTAAACTATATCCATTATTACTAATCATAAATTATTGCTGTCATATATTATTGCTAATTATTGTTATTGCTAATTAATGAGATAGAATAATTAATATAACTATTTATTAATATAATGCGACTATTCATCTCCTACGTGCATTAAATGTATATAACTATTCATTTGCTGCACATATGTCAAACAATAAATTTTAATAAAGTATTAACTATATATTTTTTAATCAAATATTTTCTTAATTAATTATCCGAACACATGCATAAAACTATTCATTTTCTATGTGTTAATTGAATTGTCGGACTATTCATCTCTTACATATTAATATATAAATAATTAATACACCAAAGTGCATATTCGTTTGCTTCACATCAGTGTTGCACGGAAACGGGGACGGGGACGGGACGAAACGCGGAAACGTCATTTTTTTAAAGTATAGGAAATGGGGACGGCATGAAACGTCAAAAAAATTATATATATATATATATATATTTAAAAATAGATTAAATTTATTAAAATTAAGAGAAAAAATAAAAAAAAAATTCTAAAATTAATTCAAATATTAGTTAAATTTAATTATTAATAATTATTTTTTAATAAAAAAATTGAGTAAATAATATTTTTTAATAAAAATATTAATTAAATAATTGTAATATAAATTTTAATGTATAAAAGTTTCCGGGAAGTTTAAACGTTTTTGGGATACAAATATATATATATATATATATATATGTTTGAGGAGCCTGATACTATTCAATGAATAGTGTGCTGATGCCTATTGTTGTCAGTGAGGGCAGTGGGCTGGGGCTGTGGGATGTCGTGCAAGGAGATGAGTATATATATATGTTTGAGGAGCCTGCATACTATTCAGTGAATAGTGTGCTGATGCCTATTGTTGTCAGTGAGGGGCATGGGCTGGGGCCGTGGGACCTCGTGCGAGGAGATGAGGCGACCGGGTGGCGGGCGGGCGAGTTGCGTCAGAAAAATAAAAAAACCTTCAAAACGACGTCATTTTGGAGGATTTTTTTTTAACCAGCGTCCCGCCTCGCGTTTCGTCCCCAGAAACGTCCTGGGGACGCGAAACGGGCGCTCTTCAGCGTCCCTGTGCTTCACTGCTTCACATACATATATCCATTAATACAATGCGACTATTTATCATCTATGTGCATCAAATACATATAACTATTCATTGGTTGTACATAAGTCGAACAACTAATTTTAATAAAGTATTAATCAAATATTTTTTTAATTAATTACCTGAACATATACAGTAAACTATTAATTTCCTGTGTATTAATTGAATTGTCAAACTATTCATATCCTACATATTAATATATAAATAATCGGTAAATAATTAATACACCAAATAAAGTGCATAAATCAGTCGACCAACACATATGCATCTGCTACCATTAATACAATGCAACTAGCAAATACATATAATTAATTTTAATGAAGTATTATTTTTTTCCTTTTTTTTTTAAGGTTAGATCAACATCAATCGAATATGATGATGATGATGATGATGATGATGATGATGATGATGATGATAATTGTTTATAATAATAATTTTATTATTTATTATTAATAATATGACTATTATTATTAATATAACTATTAATATAATTAATACTAATATAATTATTTATATAATTTTGATAACTACTATTATCATAATTTATAATATAATAATGATAATTATTATTATGATAATAATGAGTATTAATATAATTGATTATTACTATTATGAATATTATCATGATTAATAATATAATAATTATTAAAAAAAACTAATAACATGATGACAACATTAGTTATTATATAAAAATAGAGTTGTTTGGCAGACAATATACAGACAAAATTTTCCGCCTAAACTATACCTATTATTACTAATCATATATTATCACTTTCATATATTATTACTAATTAATAAGGTCAAATAAATAATGAAATACTCTTGCGTATTAATTGATTTGTCAAACTATTCATCTCCTACGTTGCATAACAACAAAATGATATTCATCTATTGTACATATGTCGAACAACACATATTAATCAAGAATTTTCTTAATTAATTATCTAAAAATATGTAGCCAACTATTCATCTCTTGCGTATTAATTGAGTTGTAAAACTACTTAATACATGAATGTAACTATTCATCTGCTGCACATATGTCGAACAACACATATTAATCAAGAATTTTCTTAATTAATTACTTGAACATATGCGGCCAATTATTCATCTCCTGTATATTAATAGAATTGCCAAACTAATAAACATATAAATGCAACTGTTCATCTCATGCGAATAGCAAATTCATATAACTATTCATCTTCTGTCATTAATACAGCATAACTATTCATATCCTACATACAACAAATGCATATAACTATTCATCTGTGCACATATGTCGAACAATACATATTAATCAAGTATTAATTAAGTATTTTATTAATTAATTACTTTAACACATACAATCAACTATTCATCTCCTACATATTAATTAAATTGTTAAACTATTCATCTCTTATATAATAATATATAAATAACTAATACACCACCCGTGCATTGCACGGGGAAATGTAACTAGTTATTGATAGATTAATATATAATCTATATATATTCGACAGGATCGAATGCGTGCGTGATCTAGAAGACTACAAAACCAACCGTTAGGGTTTGATATCAGATTCGACGGTATTCGATAAATCTTTTATTATTATGGATTCAGGTACGCTTCCGCGATATATTATATATATATTAATCTTGATAGATTAGCATTCGATCCTGTCGAATATATATATATTATATATTAATCTATCAATTGGTATCAGAGCTGTTGCTAAATTTATCGAGATTAAAAAAAAAATTGTCCATGCGTTCATTCGGAAGCCATGGATTCAGTTTTTTTTCTTTCTTCTCTTCTTCCGTCGGTACTGTTCATGGACGGTACTGTTCATGCGCGAGTACTGTTTATATCTTTTTTTGCTTGATTGCTTGTTCCGTATGTTGATGTGTTTCTTCGACGGTACTGTTTAGTACTGTTCATCGCACTATTCATTCGCACTGTTTATGCTGTTCGGCGCTTCGGTTTCAGTTTTTGTTCAAAAAAAAAAAAAAAAGGGAAGGTTGCGGCGGCAGTTGCTGCCTCGCACGTCGCACCATCTCCTTTTTTGTCGCTATATTTGGCCCTGTTCTCAAAAAAAAAAAAAAAACTTTTTGGTGGGGGAGCGACAGGTTTGGGACGCCTGCCGTCCACTATTCCGCTGTGCTTCCTTTTCGATTTGGGCTGTTGGGTTTTTTGACGAGTCTGGCCCAACAGCTCACACATGTATATATATATATATTTTTTTTTGGGGGCTGATAAATTCTTATGTTGGGCCGATATAGCGTTGGGCCTACAATTATTTTTATATGACCCAATTTTCCTTTTTTTACTATTTGGACTTATAGTTTGGGCCTTATATTTGTTGTGTAATAATACATGATTAACTTAATTAATTTTTTTTAATTGGATATCAAGTTTATTTTCTTTTATTCCAATTAAAATTTCATATGGGCCTATTTATGTGCATTACTTGAAACTTATGTAAATAAAGTTAGATTTGATATTGTTGTATATATATTAAATCTAAATGAAATTGATCCAAATATTATAGGTCCAAATTTATAAAATAAAATTAAGGGATCAATCTATTTAAATGATTGGTTGTCTAATATTAATAGATAAGCTGGTTAAAATAATATGTCGCCAAAGTGACCTCTTTTATGGAAATTGGTTTATCGAACATATTAGATGTTTGTGCATATATCTATTCGTGCGGTTATTCAGTCGGCCCAAAGGAAGACAAATATCTGGCAGATTTTTATATGCACGTGCGATAATAAATATGTGACGATTGTTTGGTTGCCATGTGGATAATAAGTCAATCTAAAGATGGGCTTATTATCTGACAGGCCTTATTGTCAGTATTTGATTATTGCAACAGGAACACCACTTGCAATTAATATTATTGTCCAAAGACTTGATATTAATGTTGCGCCGGTTTCTTGTGATGGGATCACCAATATTTAAATTTATTGATTATTTTATTATGTGAATTATTTTTTGTGAGCATGAATATTTATATATGTTTATGTTTTCTGTACAGCCATGACTGCTACTACTATATCTGCTAACTTAAGCTCTATTCCCATGCTGAACGGGAATAACTTTAAGGAATGGAAGGACAATGTTATCATTGTCCTTGGCTGCATGGATCTGGATCATGCACTCAGGCTTCCGAAACCCGCTGATCTGACGGCTGAAAGTACCTCTAATGATAAGAGGAACTTTGATAAGTGGGATCGGTCGAATCGCATGAGTCTAATGATCATTAAGCGCAGCATTCCGGAAGCCTTTAGAGGTGGGGTGTCTGAGGACATCACCAATGCTAAGGATTTCCTTGCTGAAATTGAGAAACGTTTTGCAAAAAACGATAAGGCAGAAACAAGTACTCTCTTGCAGCGCTTGATTTCAATGAAGTACAAAGGCAAAGGAAATATAAGGGAGTACATAATGGAAATGTCCAACATTGCTTCGAAACTGAAAGTGCTAAAGCTTGAGTTATCAGATGATTTACTCGTGCACTTGGTGTTACTTTCACTTCCTGCACAATTCAGTCAGTTTAAGGTCAGTTATAACTGCCAAAAGGAGAAATGGACTCTCAATGAGCTCATTTCTTATTGTGTGCAAGAAGAGGAAAGATTGAAGCATGATAGGACTGAAAGTGCTCACTTAGCTAGTACCTTTAAGGGCAAGGGCAAGAAAAGAAAGGATGAAGCTGCTCCTAAGGGTCCGGTTCAGAAGAAACAGCAGAAGGAAAAGGATAGCTGCTTCTTTTGTAACAAAACTGGACATGTAAAGAAGGATTGTCCTAAATACCACGCTTGGCGTGCAAAGAAAGGTATAATCCTTACTTTGGTCTGTTCTGAGATTAATTTAGCCTCAGTACCTAGAAACACTTGGTGGTTAGATTCTGGAGCTACTACTCACATAAGTGTTTCTATGTAGGGTTGCTTGAACTGCCGAAAGCCTAGTGATGGTGAAAGATACATCTATGTGGGAGATGGCAAGGCAGCACCAGTTGAAGCGATTGGCACCTTTAGGTTATTATTAGAAACTGGTTTCTATTTGGATTTGAAAGACAATTTCGTTGTACCGTCTTTTAGACGGAATTTGGTTTCCATTTCCTTATTGGACAAGTCTGGTTATTTTTGTTCATTTGGAAATAATAAATTTAGTCTTTCATTAAATTCAAATACGATTGGCACCGGTTCATTGTGCGCTTACGATAACCTATACATGCTTGACATCATCGCTTCATATCATGAAATCCTGCACGTGGAATCACGTGGTACCAAACGCAAATTAAATAAGGAAAATTCAGCATCATTATGGCATAAGCGCTTAGGTCATATCTCAAAAGCTAGAATTGAGAGGCTTGTGTCTGATTGTAATATCCCAAAATCCTAATTTCCGAAATTATGGCCAAATAAGGAATTATTAGGAAAATTAATTATATAAATTTATTTATTAAAATTTAGAGAGTTAAATTAAGGTATATTAAGAGGAAAATAATAAAGAATTTAATTGGAAGAAAATTTGGGTGTTTCTCTAATTAGCATGAAGGTTAAGAGAATTTATCTAAAATAGTCTAAAATAAACAAAAAAGGAATTTATTTAATATTTCATAAATATTAATATTATAAACAACCCAAAAATACCCCAATTTACCCATAAGTTATTTTATTTAATTTTTCCATCCTATTTAATACTTATTTTCCCCTCTTTTTCCTTTTTTTTCTCCCTCCTCTTCCTTTTTTTTTTCTTTCTTCTCCCCCGGCTGGGCCAGCCCACCGGCCCAAACCCCTCTTCTCTCCCCCGTCTCGCGCGCAGCCCAGGCCCCGCCTCTCCTTCCTTCTTCCCGCCCGCGGCCCAGCGCCGTGCGACGCAACCCCCATACGCCCGTGCGCTGCGTTTTGGCCTCAGTGCCGTCGAAACGCCGCGTCACGATAAATGGCCTTATAGCCGTTGCCAAACGGGCAACGCGACGCGGCGCTTTGTCGCCCATAAAGTCGAAACGTCGCGTTGGACTTGCAGATTAAATAACCGCCGCCGAACCGGCCGGTTTCCCTCCTCTTTTCTTTTCCTTGGACCACCGGTCCACCCCGCCCTGTCTTCTTCCCCGACCTGCACGTCGACCTGCAACTCGCCTGCCGCTCGAATCTCGCCGGCAGCCACCAGCCCAGTACCGGCTGTCCTCCCCTGCCTCTCTCCCGTCGTTTTCTTTCTTTTTTTTCGACCCGACCAAGTCCCTATCTCCCTTTCCCGCGTGCCCTTCTCTTTCCTTTCTTCTTCCCTGTCCCCGACCCAGCCTGCCATGGCAGAACCTGCACCGCCTGCCATCGGCCGGCCACCTGCACCCCTGCCCCGCGTCCGCCGCCGTCGCTGCCACGCCACCACCCTCATTCCACTCCCCTCCACCTGCTGATTCTTCCCCCACCTCAAACTTCTTCTTTCCTCCTCCCATCTAACCACCACCTTGATCTTTTCCCTTCTCTTCCTCCTCCACCGCCGCCGCCGTCGCCGCCACGCGCCGCCGCCGGACCACCACCGACCCTAGGTGGTTATCCACTCATCCAAACCCTAACCCCTTTTTATATAATTGCTAATATTTTCTACTAATATTAATACTAATATACTTATTATTATTACTATTATCCTTATTATTATTCTTTTATTATTATTATTATTATTATTATTATTATTATTATTATTATTATTATTATTACTACTACTTTTATTATTATTGTTATCATTTCTAATATTGTGACTTCTGATATTAAAGTTATCATTTTTACCATACAAATACCTCTTGGAACCCTAACTCCTATTATGCTCAACTTTGGTTTATTTTATAAGTGTTAATATTAACAACCCTACTATTATTATTATTATTATTATCTCTATCACCTTAATAAGGTTATTATTATTAATACTTAACCATACTAGGTTATTGTTATTGTTATTATTATTGCTAGGGTTATTATGGTTATTATTACTATTATTATCATTATTATTAGCATTATTACTATTATCATTATCACCCTTAGGAATAAATTACTTGAAATATTGTGACCTTATAATATTATTATTTCAAACCAACACCATTGTTAGACTTAATCTTAAAAATGCTAGAGTTCTATTACTTGAAACATAAGTGTCACTATTAGTGGTCTTATTATAATTATTATTATTATCACTATTTTACTATGACTAGTGAACACTAGTATTACAAGAATGGAACTAATGGGCTTAATAAAATAAGTGTAACAATAAGTATCATAAATAAACATATTTTTAACTACTAATATTTAGTATACTAATTCTAAAGTAAAAACCCTAGTTTTTGTATAAAACCCTTTTTAGTAATAAAAACCCTAACCTTAAACTAAAATGAGGTTTGATAGTAATTATAGGGGAAACTAATACTTAGCATTTTCCCCTTTTATAGGTAACCCCGACCAAAGCCTTAAGGAGTTAGAGGAGCGTGCTCCAAGCCCGGCGTCGCCTTAGGTAAGGACGATGCTAATGGCCTTATGCTATGTGTGACATTGATGTGTTGAATGTTGTGTATGCCATGCTATGTCATGTATTGTATGATTTGTGGATAACTTGTTTTATATGTAGTGCAGCTTGGAGATTGAGGTATGTTGTTTGTGCTTCCATGACATGAGCATGACGTTTATATGTATGATGTTTACGACGTATTATGCTATGGCCCTCTAGGACATGCATGTTAGGATAAATGGTAGTATGAGTTGGGAACCATCATGGGGGTCTTGAAGTTTGTATGGTGGGATTAAGGTTTGAATGGTGGCATCAATGCTCGCATGTTGGTACTAACGATTTCATAATGGTATTAATGGTTTATGGCGGTATTTGGGTTCGTATGGTGGTATTGTGACTTTATGGAGGTATTAATGTTGGATGGGGATAATTGTGATTTTATGGGGTATTAATGTGGTACGATGTTATTTGTGATTTTATGGTGGTATTAATGTTGTATGGTGGTATAATGGTTGTATGGTGGCATTAGGGTTCGCATGGCGGTGTTAGGGTTTGTATGATGGTGTTTGTGATTTCATGGTGGTATTAATGTTGTATGGTGGTATTATGGTTGTAACGGTGGTATTAGGGTTCGCATGGTGGTATTAGGGTTTATATGACGGTATTTACGATTTTGTGGTGGTATTAATGTTGTATGGTGGTATTAATGGTTGCATGGTGGTAATCATGATTGCACGGTGGTATTAGGGTTTGTATAGTGGTATTATGGTTGGTATGGTGGTATTATGATTCGCATGGTGATGTTAGGGTTGTATGGTGGTATTAATGATTACACGGTGATATTAATGGCCTAAGGAGTAGGGGGTTGAGAGTGAGAATTCACTTATATAAAGGATGAGTGTGGGTTTTCTAAAGGAGGGAGGTTACTTGTTGAAGAAGTAAAGTGCTAGGGTTTGGTGCAGCCAACCAGGGTTGGCGTGGTCGATTAGGGTTTGAGTGGCCAACTAGGGTTTTGTTGGTCACATATGAACTTGGGAGATAAAGAAATACACTTGGGGAATTTCCTAATAAAGAATGAGGTGCGAGATAGAGAATAACGTAGCGTTTGGGTAAGTAAGAAAGAGTTGGGCCACATAGGTCCGATTAGGGTATCTGAGGAGGAACCCTAGAGGGATGAGAACATGCAGAGGCGATATCATATGTGTTGGGATGGCCTATATCCTTGGGGTTTGTGTCTTACTATATGCTACTTTACCTAAGTCTACGGGGGATGGATGTCGGGTGTGAGAAGAGGTGCGAGTCTCAAAATATGGGACGGTCCCTCTGGAGGGAAAAGAGATAGAGTATCAACCGCATGCATGTCAAGGGTGCGATGTGATTCAATAAGACACGGATAAGACACTAATCATGTAAAGTGAAAGATTGTTGAGCCGAGCCCAGACCGGTCCACCGGCAAATAATAGTGGCCAGGAGCCGGGGTGCCCTGGAGACCGGTCCACCGGCAAATAATAGTGGTCAGGAGCGTTCTGCCCTGAGTGTATACTTCCGGTCCACCGGCTATAATAGTGGGGGATTTCGTGCTCGACAAACCGAAGTAAGTAAATTAAACCATGGGAAATACACTAAGCACTTACAGCGAAACATCATGTGATTTGGGGCCAGACCGGTCCACCGGCAAATAATAGTGGCCAGGAGCAATTTGCCCTGGAGACCGGTCCACCGGCAAATAATAGTGGTCAGGAGCGTTCTGCCCTGAGTATATACCTTCCGGTCCACCGGCTATAATAGTGGGGTTCCCGCAATCATATGAACTATTAAAGAATGTGTGTGGATTGAACATGCTGTTAATGAAAATAAGGAAAATACACTAAGTACTTACAGTGAAACACCATGTGAGTCGGGGCCAGACCGGTCCACCGGCAAATAATAGTGGCCAGGAGCGTTCTGCCCTGGAGACCGGTCCACCGGCAAATAATAGTGGTCAGGAGCGTTCTGCCCTGAGTGTATACTTTCCGGTCCACCGGCAATAATAGTGGGGTTCTCGCACTCACATGGACTACTAAAGAAAATGCGTGAAATGGACATATTATTAATGAGGATAAAGAATAAATCATCGGAACATACTCAGGCCTTATCTTGTGTGTTATCGCATGTTGCCTATGTGAATGTGCTATGAATGCTATGTGGTATGATTGTATGCTTGGCCTTAGCGCACCTGCGTCCTTACTCAGTACTGGACCCGTACTGATACTACCTTGATTGACTGGGTCCTGTGATGATCCACCAATGGTGGGGAGCAGACCTCCTATGCAGGTTTCATCGATTACTAATTTGGGTGGAAGGCTTGACTTGAGTGAGTAGGTGATCCGGATACTAACCCTTTCTGGGAATTGCTTTGTTAGCTATATTTTGTATTACGTTTCATGTTTTAAAAGGAAAAAAAATATTATGGGGTTGTAATCCTAAAGCGTATTCAAACTTCTATTGGACTTATATCTTATTAATGATTTATGATAATGACGTTTTGCGTTTTATGATACTTTGTGCTTATTGATGATCGGATTTAGCCTTAGCACTTAGTACCGGAACGGTAGAATGAACCGGTCTGGTACTAAGTGTGGCGGTAATACCCCCAAGTTTACAGTTTTAAATTCTTTCGCTTCCGCTAAAACTTTTAAGTTAAACGAAATTTTTCAGTAGTAAATTTGGGGGTGTTGCAAGTTGGTATCAGAGCGGTTGGTCCTTCGGCCACGCTCATTTTCGAAAGTAAATTTGGTTTTCGAACTTTGTATTTGATTTTGAAGTGTGTTTTGACCGCTCCTCTAATTGTTTTGAAACTTTTTAAGATGATACCACGAGCTGGTATCAAACCGTTTGGGTTGTTAAGGATCGGGTTTCGGTTAGGGACTCAGTTCTCATGACCATAAATGTTTTAGCCGAAAACGTATTTTAACTTCCTTTAAGTGATTTTTCTTTTATCCGGATTAGCTTGTGAGGACAGTGTGATTGGGTAGTATAAGTGGCCTTGCGATTTGTTGTTCATTTATGTATTCGGATTTGCTTCCTTGCTATTTGACATGCTTAACTTGTGTTAACGTGGAATTTTATGTGGTAGTGATTATAGTTTTGTAACTAGTTTGCCCTTAAGGGGGTAGTGACCCCACTAGGTTAACCCCAGCCTTGCAGATTTAGTGGACTGAAAACCTTAGGGTATACCTTGCCGGGTGAGGTGTGATGTGACATAGATTGTAACGTATTTTAGTGGATTAGTTTTACCTCTGGAGTTGCAAGGAGTCTAAGTTATTATTATTATTTTCACCCTTATAAGACCTTAATTCAAAGGACAAGGTTTTGTGACTTGTTTTGACCTTAAGTACTATGTGCTTCTTCCTTGATGAATTCTATTATATTTGATTTGTTGGACACCGATTCTCTTTCTTTTATTTCACCTCTTATGCCTTGTGTGATCCAACTTTACTTGGTGTAGTTTCGTAAACATCGTTTTACCTTTCTTCGAAATTCTTTTAACCTATTTACCTTGGTAAATGTTTTATTCAATTGTTTCGTCAAGTTTCCACTACTTAGGGTTCTCGAACCTCAGGGACGAAGTTCCTTCCTAAGAGAGTAGGGATGTAATACCCCGTATATTTTAAGATTCAGATTTGTTAAGTCTAATGAATTTATTAGTATAACTTGATGTAAACAATTAATTATTTTAATTTCGATTCGTTTTATGGATTTATCGACGATTCTGAATTCATAATTGAATGTAATTAATCATTTTCGGGAAGTAATATTTTATCGACGCTTTAATTATTTGAATGTAATATTTTCGAGAGGTTTAAATTAAGGATATTTTTGGAACTTATTTAAAATTTTTTTTTTTTTAAGTGAATTTTCTTCCGTTCTACGCTTATTAGGTTGCGAGAAAACCGATTTCGAAATTTATTAAAATTAGTCTTGATCTATTAGAATATGACTTAAACATTTTATTATAGGTTTCTAAATATTATTTTCGGGTCTTATAATGTATTTCCATAAATAATATAAATTTTTACATTTGATGGTAAATTCTTCCTAAAAATGTTTCCGAAGTACTTTATATATCTTTTATTAATTTTAAACCGGAGGATACTTTCAAAATAGATGTTCGATAAATCAATTTTTGATTAGATTCTCCAAGTATAAATCTTTGATATTTAGTATTTAATTTGAACTTATACCTCAAGCTCAATAATCCCTAGTTCGTCCCTAAGGGGGTAGTTAGGTTAAGTATAACTATCGATGCATTAATATAGAAGGTTAGAATGCCCCAACCCTAACCCTAGAGAGCCGCAGGAGACTTCGGGGACGAAGTCTGTTTTTAAGGGGGTAGTGATGTAATATCCCAAAATCCTAATTTCCGAAATTATGGCCAAATAAGGAATTATTAGGAAAATTAATTATATAAATTTATTTATTAAAATTTAGAGAGTTAAATTAAGGTATATTAAGAGGAAAATAATAAAGAATTTAATTGGAAGAAAATTTGGGTGTTTCTCTAATTAGCATGAAGGTTAAGAGAATTTATCTAAAATAGTCTAAAATAAACAAAAAAGGAATTTATTTAATATTTCATAAATATTAATATTATAAACAACCCAAAAATACCCCAATTTACCCATAAGTTATTTTATTTAATTTTTCCATCCTATTTAATACTTATTTTCCCCTCTTTTTCCTTTTTTTTCTCCCTCCTCTTCCTTTTTTTTTTCTTTCTTCTCCCCCGGCTGGGCCAGCCCACCGGCCCAAACCCCTCTTCTCTCCCCCGTCTCGCGCGCAGCCCAGGCCCCGCCTCTCCTTCCTTCTTCCCGCCCGCGGCCCAGCGCCGTGCGACGCAACCCCCATACGCCCGTGCGCTGCGTTTTGGCCTCAGTGCCGTCGAAACGCCGCGTCACGATAAATGGCCTTATAGCCGTTGCCAAACGGGCAACGCGACGCGGCGCTTTGTCGCCCATAAAGTCGAAACGTCGCGTTGGACTTGCAGATTAAATAACCGCCGCCGAACCGGCCGGTTTCCCTCCTCTTTTCTTTTCCTTGGACCACCGGTCCACCCCGCCCCGTCTTCTTCCCCGACCTGCACGTCGACCTGCAACTCGCCTGCCGCTCGAATCTCGCCGGCAGCCACCAGCCCAGTACCGGCTGTCCTCCCCTGCCTCTCTCCCGTCGTTTTCTTTCTTTTTTTCGACCCGACCAAGTCCCTATCTCCCTTTCCCGCGTGCCCTTCTCTTTCCTTTCTTCTTCCCTGTCCCCGACCCAGCCTGCCATGGCAGAACCTGCACCGCCTGCCATCGGCCGGCCACCTGCACCCCTGCCCCGCGTCCGCCGCCGTCGCTGCCACGCCACCACCCTCATTCCACTCCCCTCCACCTGCTGATTCTTCCCCCACCTCAAACTTCTTCTTTCCTCCTCCCATCTAACCACCACCTTGATCTTTTCCCTTCTCTTCCTCCTCCACCGCCGCCGCCGTCGCCGCCACGCGCCGCCGCCGGACCACCACCGACCCTAGGTGGTTATCCACTCATCCAAACCCTAACCCCTTTTTATATAATTGCTAATATTTTCTACTAATATTAATACTAATATACTTATTATTATTACTATTATCCTTATTATTATTCTTTTATTATTATTATTATTATTATTATTATTATTATTATTATTATTACTACTACTTTTATTATTATTGTTATCATTTCTAATATTGTGACTTCTGATATTAAAGTTATCATTTTTACCATACAAATACCTCTTGGAACCCTAACTCCTATTATGCTCAACTTTGGTTTATTTTATAAGTGTTAATATTAACAACCCTACTATTATTATTATTATTATTATCTCTATCACCTTAATAAGGTTATTATTATTAATACTTAACCATACTAGGTTATTGTTATTGTTATTATTATTGCTAGGGTTATTATGGTTATTATTACTATTATTATCATTATTATTAGCATTATTACTATTATCATTATCACCCTTAGGAATAAATTACTTGAAATATTGTGACCTTATAATATTATTATTTCAAACCAACACCATTGTAAGACTTAATCTTAAAAATGCTAGAGTTCTATTACTTGAAACATAAGTGTCACTATTAGTGGTCTTATTATAATTATTATTATTATCACTATTTTACTATGACTAGTGAACACTAGTATTACAAGAATGGAACTAATGGGCTTAATAAAATAAGTGTAACAATAAGTATCATAAATAAACATATTTTTAACTACTAATATTTAGTATACTAATTCTAAAGTAAAAACCCTAGTTTTTGTATAAAACCCTTTTTAGTAATAAAAACCCTAACCTTAAACTAAAATGAGGTTTGATAGTAATTATAGGGGAAACTAATACTTAGCATTTTCCCCTTTTATAGGTAACCCCGACCAAAGCCTTAAGGAGTTAGAGGAGCGTGCTCCAAGCCCGGCGTCGCCTTAGGTAAGGACGATGCTAATGGCCTTATGCTATGTGTGACATTGATGTGTTGAATGTTGTGTATGCCATGCTATGTCATGTATTGTATGATTTGTGGATAACTTGTTTTATATGTAGTGCAGCTTGGAGATTGAGGTATGTTGTTTGTGCTTCCATGACATGAGCATGACGTTTATATGTATGATGTTTACGACGTATTATGCTATGGCCCTCTAGGACATGCATGTTAGGATAAATGGTAGTATGAGTTGGGAACCATCATGGGGGTCTTGAAGTTTGTATGGTGGGATTAAGGTTTGAATGGTGGCATCAATGCTCGCATGTTGGTACTAACGATTTCATAATGGTATTAATGGTTTATGGCGGTATTTGGGTTCGTATGGTGGTATTGTGACTTTATGGAGGTATTAATGTTGGATGGGGATAATTGTGATTTTATGGGGTATTAATGTGGTACGATGTTATTTGTGATTTTATGGTGGTATTAATGTTGTATGGTGGTATAATGGTTGTATGGTGGCATTAGGGTTCGCATGGCGGTGTTAGGGTTTGTATGATGGTGTTTGTGATT
Source organism: Tamarix chinensis (assembly GCA_030549775.1). Taxonomy (NCBI): domain Eukaryota; kingdom Viridiplantae; phylum Streptophyta; class Magnoliopsida; order Caryophyllales; family Tamaricaceae; genus Tamarix; species Tamarix chinensis. The sequence continues at coordinate 94,509,390 of CM060172.1, forward strand.
TCATGGTGGTATTAATGTTGTATGGTGGTATTATGGTTGTAACGGTGGTATTAGGGTTCGCATGGTGGTATTAGGGTTTATATGACGGTATTTACGATTTTGTGGTGGTATTAATGTTGTATGGTGGTATTAATGGTTGCATGGTGGTAATCATGATTGCACGGTGGTATTAGGGTTTGTATAGTGGTATTATGGTTGGTATGGTGGTATTATGATTCGCATGGTGATGTTAGGGTTGTATGGTGGTATTAATGATTACACGGTGATATTAATGGCCTAAGGAGTAGGGGGTTGAGAGTGAGAATTCACTTATATAAAGGATGAGTGTGGGTTTTCTAAAGGAGGGAGGTTACTTGTTGAAGAAGTAAAGTGCTAGGGTTTGGTGCAGCCAACCAGGGTTGGCGTGGTCGATTAGGGTTTGAGTGGCCAACTAGGGTTTTGTTGGTCACATATGAACTTGGGAGATAAAGAAATACACTTGGGGAATTTCCTAATAAAGAATGAGGTGCGAGATAGAGAATAACGTAGCGTTTGGGTAAGTAAGAAAGAGTTGGGCCACATAGGTCCGATTAGGGTATCTGAGGAGGAACCCTAGAGGGATGAGAACATGCAGAGGCGATATCATATGTGTTGGGATGGCCTATATCCTTGGGGTTTGTGTCTTACTATATGCTACTTTACCTAAGTCTACGGGGGATGGATGTCGGGTGTGAGAAGAGGTGCGAGTCTCAAAATATGGGACGGTCCCTCTGGAGGGAAAAGAGATAGAGTATCAACCGCATGCATGTCAAGGGTGCGATGTGATTCAATAAGACACGGATAAGACACTAATCATGTAAAGTGAAAGATTGTTGAGCCGAGCCCAGACCGGTCCACCGGCAAATAATAGTGGCCAGGAGCCGGGGTGCCCTGGAGACCGGTCCACCGGCAAATAATAGTGGTCAGGAGCGTTCTGCCCTGAGTGTATACTTCCGGTCCACCGGCTATAATAGTGGGGGATTTCGTGCTCGACAAACCGAAGTAAGTAAATTAAACCATGGGAAATACACTAAGCACTTACAGCGAAACATCATGTGATTTGGGGCCAGACCGGTCCACCGGCAAATAATAGTGGCCAGGAGCAATTTGCCCTGGAGACCGGTCCACCGGCAAATAATAGTGGTCAGGAGCGTTCTGCCCTGAGTATATACCTTCCGGTCCACCGGCTATAATAGTGGGGTTCCCGCAATCATATGAACTATTAAAGAATGTGTGTGGATTGAACATGCTGTTAATGAAAATAAGGAAAATACACTAAGTACTTACAGTGAAACACCATGTGAGTCGGGGCCAGACCGGTCCACCGGCAAATAATAGTGGCCAGGAGCGTTCTGCCCTGGAGACCGGTCCACCGGCAAATAATAGTGGTCAGGAGCGTTCTGCCCTGAGTGTATACTTTCCGGTCCACCGGCAATAATAGTGGGGTTCTCGCACTCACATGGACTACTAAAGAAAATGCGTGAAATGGACATATTATTAATGAGGATAAAGAATAAATCATCGGAACATACTCAGGCCTTATCTTGTGTGTTATCGCATGTTGCCTATGTGAATGTGCTATGAATGCTATGTGGTATGATTGTATGCTTGGCCTTAGCGCACCTGCGTCCTTACTCAGTACTGGACCCGTACTGATACTACCTTGATTGACTGGGTCCTGTGATGATCCACCAATGGTGGGGAGCAGACCTCCTATGCAGGTTTCATCGATTACTAATTTGGGTGGAAGGCTTGACTTGAGTGAGTAGGTGATCCGGATACTAACCCTTTCTGGGAATTGCTTTGTTAGCTATATTTTGTATTACGTTTCATGTTTTAAAAGGAAAAAAAATATTATGGGGTTGTAATCCTAAAGCGTATTCAAACTTCTATTGGACTTATATCTTATTAATGATTTATGATAATGACGTTTTGCGTTTTATGATACTTTGTGCTTATTGATGATCGGATTTAGCCTTAGCACTTAGTACCGGAACGGTAGAATGAACCGGTCTGGTACTAAGTGTGGCGGTAATACCCCCAAGTTTACAGTTTTAAATTCTTTCGCTTCCGCTAAAACTTTTAAGTTAAACGAAATTTTTCAGTAGTAAATTTGGGGGTGTTACACTGATGGTATACTTAATTCCCTTGACTTTGCGGACTTAAACAATTGTGTCAATTGTGCCAAGGGGAAACAGACCAAAACTAAGAGAACAGGTGCAAATAGATCTTCGGATGTCTTAGAATTGATTCACACAGATATCTGTGGACCATTCCCTACGGCTTCTTGGAATGGTCAATAGTATTTCATATCATTCATAGACGACTACTCATGTTATGGGTACCTGTATCTCATTCACGAGAAATCACAGTCGCTGGATGTGTTCAAATCATTTAAGCTTGAGGTTGAGAATCAACTCAACAAACGAATTAAGTGCGTTAGATCTGACCGTGGTGGTGAGTACTATGGCAGATATGACGGTTCAGGTGAACAATGTCCAGGACCATTTGCTAAATTCCTAGAGGAGTGCGGTATCGTCCCACAGTACACCATGCCGGGATCTCCTAACATGAATGGTGTAGCTGAAAGACGAAACAGAACTCTTAAGGACATGGTGAGGAGTATGATTAGTCATTCTACCTTACCAGAATCACTCTGGGGAGAAGCACTAAAAACAACAGCTTACATTCTAAATAGAGTACCAACTAAAGCAACTACTAAAACACCTTATGAGCTTTGGACAGGCAAAAGGCCTAGTTTAAAGCACTTCCATATTTGGGGATGTCCAGCTGAGGCAAGGCCTTATAGACCACATGAAAAGTCATTGGACTCCAAAACAGTTAGTAGTTACTTTATTGGTTATGCGGAGCGATCTAGGGGCTATAAGTTTTATAATCCCACACTTAAGTCGATTTTTGAGACGGGAACTGCCATATTTTTTGAGGATGTTGAGCTTGGGGGAGAAATGAGGTTAGAAACATTGTATTTGAGGAGGAATTAGTCACTATTCCTACTATTGTCTCTGACGATGTGCAAGTCTCAACACCTATCGTCGATCAGGAGGCAAATCAAGAACCTCAACAAGACAATGCAGAACAACCACCCATTCAAAATGAAGTGATTGTTCCAGAAGGACAAGCTCAACATCCTCAAGAGCTAAGGAGATCCACTAGAGAAAGGAGAAGTGCTATTCCGGATGATTATATTGTATTTCTCCTAGAACATGAGGTTGGCATTGGCATGATGGAAGATGATCCAGTCAACTTCCGTCAAGCCATGGAGAGTTCGAATTCTCAAAAGTGGATTAATGCCATGAATGAGGAAATAAAGTCCATGATGGACAATGACGTATGGGATCTTGTCCCATTGCCTGAAGGAAAGAAGCCCATTGGTTGCAAATGGATATTTAAGACTAAGAGGGATTCAAAAGGCAATGTGGAAAGATATAAGGCGCGTCTAGTCGCTAAGGGCTTTACATAAAAGGAAGGAGAATATTTTAAAGAGACATTCTCTCCGGTCTCTTCTAAGGACTCCTTGAGGGTAATTATGGCATTAGTGGCACATTTTAATCTTGAGTTACATCAGATGGACGTAAAGACCGCATTTCTCAATGGTGACATTGAGGAGACGATCTATATGGTACAGCCAGAAAACTTTGTGTCCGGAGACCCAAAGAATATGGCTTGTAAACTTAAGAAATCTATCTATGGGCTCAAACAAGCGTCTCGACAATGGTATTTTAAATTTCATCAAGTAATCACCTCTTTTGGCTTTGAGATGAATTTGGTTGATGAGTGTGTATACCATAAGTTCTGTGGGAGTAAGAGCATATTTCTGGTTTTATATGTTGATGACATATTGCTAGCAAGCAATGACATAGGTTTGTTGCATGAGACCAAGAGATTTCTAGCTAAGAATTTTGAAATGAAAGATCTTGGTGATGCATCTTTTGTATTGGGCATAGAGATATACCGAGATCGTTCTCGAGGTATCCTAGGGTTGTCACAAAAGGCCTATGTTGAAAGGGTTCTCAAACGATATGGAATGCATAACTGCAAACCGGGAAATACCCCTGTCGCTAAGGGAGACAAGTTTAGTCTCAGTCAGTTCCCTAAAAATGACTATGAAAGAAGGGAAATGCAGAATATTCCCTATGCTTCAGCTGTGGGAAGTCTTATGCACGCTCAGGTATGTACGCGTCCGGATATTGCGTACATTACTGGGATGTTGGGCAGATATATGAGCAATCCAGGACTTGACCATTGGACAACAGCCAAACGAGTCATGCGGTACTTACAGAAAACGAAAGATTACATGCTCACATATCGGATGTCAGGCAAGCTTGAGATCGTAGGATACACTGACTCCGACTTTGCTGGATGCCAAGATAGTATGAAGTCCACATCAGGTTTTGTTTTTTTAATGGCTGGAGGAGCTGTGTCTTGGAAGAGTTCCAAACAGACAGTTGTGGCCTCTTCCACCATGGCAGCAGAATTTGTGGCATGCTATGAGGCTTCCAATTATGGTATATGGCTGCGAAATTTTGTCACAAGGCTGCGTATAGTTGATGGTATTGAAAAACCACTCAAATTGTTATGTGACAATAAGGCTGCAGTTTAGTATTCCAACAACAATCTAAGTTCTACGAAATCAAAGAGTATCGATATCAAGTTCTTAGTTGTTAAAGAAAAAGTTCAGAAAGGAGAATTGTCTATAGAGCATATCAGTACAAACTCTATGATTGCGGATCCGTTTACTAAAGCGTTACCACCCAAGCAGTTTCTTGAGCATGTAGCTCGTATGGGTGTTATATCAGTTAATGATCTTTAGTTTCAGTGGGAGTTTGTAATCTCAGTTGCTTTATGTATAGACTCTCTTTGGTTTGACTTATGGATATTTTGACCATAGGTTTTCTGCAGAAATAAAGTTTCATTTTATTTCCTTTCTATCTTTTGGTATGATTTGATCTCACTAATGTTTTAAGGTGGACCAGTTGGAAATATGCATGTTAGGATCACATTGCATGATATTTCCATGCTACACATCCACATCTTGATCCATGTCATTCTGTCATGTCAACATATGTGACCATTGAGGGTTTAGTTACGTAGATATGTGACGAAAGCCGCTTTGATCCTATGTTTATGTGATTGATGGACCGGATTGGTTAAAGATACATTTTATAACGACAACATATTTGAGCTCATTCGGTTATGTCACAATTAGTAACGTTGCACATATAGCCCAAGTGGGAGATTGTTGGATTATTATCCGACGTTGGGCTTATATGCGAACGATACGAATTGGACGTTGTCGTAACGGTTAGGCCCGAATAAACGTGATCGAGTTAGGTTTAATTAAGTTGGGCCTAATGTATCTAATTGAATGTGGACCGATATGTGTAGAGACTGTGGGAGTCCTAGATCGTTGATGGACCGAACTAGGATGACCCGATAGATGACAGGCTTGTTATCTATATATATGTGGTTATGGTCCCTAGGTCAGACGTACTTCGCCCCATTGGTTCCCATTAGTCATTGGCAAGCAGCGAATACGTGCGTGATCTAGAAGACTACAAAACCAACCGTTAGGGTTTGATATCAGATTCGACGGTACTCGATAAATCTTTTATTATTATGGATTCAGGTACGCTTCCGTGATATATTATATATATATTAATCTTGATATATTAGCATTCGATCCTGTCGAATATATATAGATTATATATTAATCTATCAGTTATATCTTAATTATCAACTTTAAGTTTGGTGTTCCTTCACTTCTAATTGAGATTATTAATCCGATCAATGCCAAGGATAAACTTGGGAGACTTTTTTTGCCGTCCATCAATAATTTTATCATGCAATCCTTGCTTAATTATTCAATGCTAACAATTTATTCAAATGATGCCTACTTATGTAATCCTTGCCTCCGGAGGTGCTTTATTTTATCACGGATGATGCTTATTGAAAATAAATGTTAGTTGCTACTTGCTACTACTTCATAGGCAGTTCACGGTCCACATAGCATAACTTTTATATTTCGTCATTTTGATGTGAGCGTTTGGTAATCCATGGTTGTGACCGAAGTAAAATATATCGAGGAAAGTTGACTATTTTAAATAGATAAGTTGGAACAAATAATAATCGCTTATGAATTAATGATCTTAGATTAATAATCCACCAACCAAATAATGTCTTAAGCAGCTTGACTGTAGCGGTAGTAAAGGACCACGGGCTGCCGGTAGCCGATGGTGCTGGAAATAGTGGGATGAGACGACGAGGGGGAAGTTGCCAGCGTGCCGTGTCTAGAAGTCGTCTTCATTGTCTGAAGTAAATAAATATTACATGGGCTTGGGCTGTCATAGATGACGAGCCGTGGCGTTTTATTATTCCTGCACACACAAGTAGACAAATCATTTGAGAGATCAAATCAAGTTAGGTAAAGAAACCATTACTAAAATAGCCTTATATGATTTTAACATACACCAAAATAGTTCCGTCCACGAACTAACTGATAAGATCCAACGGAGCTTCTTCTTCTTCTTTTCTAAAAAAATAAAAATCAAACGGAGAGAGAACCCACTAGATTGTTGAAAAATAATATAGGTATACACAGCAAGAAGATCAAACAAATAGAAATAATAAATGATAATTGTCAAATTTGAATGTTGTACCGTAATTGAGACTCACCGTCCTGAAGTAAAAAATTCGGCCAGGTTTCGGTATAAATCCCTCCTTAGCCAGTTCATTCTCAAAATTAACACAACACCTCTAATCTCATGCGCTTGTAATAGGAGGAATGAAACTGTAGATTCAAATATCTAGAACTTTGTAGAAAAAAAATGAAGAGAGAAATACTCGAGAATGAAAAATACACAAGTGCTCGATTTTTCTATATATCGAATATGAATGGATGAAGAATCGGTTAAATAGAAAAAATTATGGAAGAGTGGAATGTCTTCCACTCACATGATGGAAGAAACTAGAGGAAACGTTCAAATAGTACAAATATCACAACGGAAAAAGACTAAGCAAAAACTATTTAAGATTTCAGTAAAAAAGAAAGTCATTTCTGTTTGGAACTATGATACACTCACACCCACACCCAGCCCAGACCAAACCAGAAGGAATGCAATGGTGTGCGTGCTTGTATGTGTGGTATATAGTCCAACCCATTAGCCACATAAAACAACTCAAACTTTCAAATCAAATATGCCAATGGGTGTGGAATTGTTGGGAAATGGCAAAACAACAAGTTCTTAGCTGCAACTGTTGTTTGCTGAGTTTTTGTGTCCCACATCAGTGGGCAATATTGGTTTTAACCAATTTTTACATCCCCTTACCCATTTGCATGTTTGAGTTAGAAGCTTAGATTGTTTTGTGTGACTAGTGAGTTGGACTATATACCACACATGCATGTGCACGTCGCTGCTTGTCCATACAAATCGAGCTAGGTTGGGAGTGCATGTGAGTGTGGGTAGGTTATAGTTCCAGGCATGCCCGGCTTTCTCTTTTGCTTAAATGTTGAACAATTTTTCCTCGGTCTTCTTCCATTGTGATTTTTGTGTTGTTTGAATGTTTCCTCTTGTTTCTTCCATCGTGTAAGGAGTGGAAGACATTCCACTCTTCCACAATTTTTTCTATTTAAATAATTCTTCATCCATTAATTTTTGACATATAAAAAAAAACTAGCACTTGCATATTTTTCATTCTAGAGCTTTTCTCTCTTCGTTTTTCCTACAAAATTATGCGCATTGAATATGTAGTTCCATTCCTACTATCGTGAGTGCACAAGCTTGGAGGTATTATGTTAACGTTAGGAGTGAACCCGCTAAATAGGGATTTCCAGCAAAAAAAAAAAACCTACCGAATTTCACTTTAGGGCAGTGAGTCTCCATCATGACACAACATTCAAATTTGACAAGTATCATTCACTATTTTTGTTTGTTTGATCTTCTTGTTGTGTATACTTTTATTCTTTTTCAATAATCTGAAGTGAAATTTTAGATATACATAGAACTTTTACTTGCATTTATAGTGTTCGGTATTTTTGTTGTTGTCAGTTGTGCCAGTCTTATTTAGTTGCTTACATCAAGTTTAATATATGTTATTGTTCAATTATTAGGACTTTGGTTATATTGTGTTTGGAATTTTTTTTTTGTCTAGGGATTAAAATGGTGGCCTTGCTCGGTTGGATTTTGCTATTCATGTTAAATCTGGTGTTCCATTTTGGTAGATCCTTGGATAGTGTAGAGTTTTTTTTTTTAATTTTTATTTTGTATCTCATGAACACCAAGTTTTTAGTAATTTTTTGTTCTCCATTTTGTTGGCTATTTTATGGTGCACTTGATGTCAAGAAGTACTAGAGTATACCATATTGTTGTTAGATTGTTGGAATTTATTTTTTATGCTATATTCTATTCATTTTATTGCTAGTGCATTGTGTGAATCTTTCTATTGCATTGAGATTTAATTAGATTCCACTTATTGATTCCAGTTGCCTTTCTATTCAATACTATTACTTGAGGCTAAAAAATAATGCTATGTATTGGTGTTTTTGCGGAGCAATATTGTTTATTTACCTCAACTTTTTTGTGATATGGTTTGGTTGCATCAAATATCTTTGTGAATACTAGTATTGTGTTGAATATGTTGAATGGAGTATTCTTATCCATTTGACATTTTTTTTCGTTAGGTAAGTAGGCATGGTTGCTAGTGTTCCAAGTGTTATTTCGGAAATATCAAAAGTAGAAGCATTGGATGATACCAATTACCATAGGTGGTCACAGAGGATGATGATTTTGTTTGAGGTTCTTGAAGTTGATTATGTGTTGTTGAATGATCTAAATACTCAAAAGGATACCGATACTACACTTGCCACTCCAACTTCCGCTCCCTCTCCTGTTGCCACTAAGAAAGGTGATGAAGTTGCAAAGGAAAATATAAAAAGGAAAATAAGACTGTCTGAGGTCATCTTCTATAACATATGAACAATAAGTTATTTGATATGTTCTTCAATGTTAAGTCTTAATAAAATATTTGGGATACTTTGAAGAATAAGCATGGTTCTAATGAAGCTGGGAAAAAGAAGTATATTGTTGGAAACCTTATAAGGTTTTAGATGGTTGACAATAAAGTGATGATGGATCAAGTTCATGATTATGAGATCCTGGTTGCTGAACTCTTGAGCGAAGGCATGAAAATATGTGAGACATTCTAGGCTAACATGTTGATTGAAAAATTTCCACTGTCATAGAGTGACTTCAGGAACCATCTAAAACATAAGAAAATAAACATGACACTTCCTAGATTGATTAGTCATATGAAGACACAAGAGGCAAATAGAGTAAAGGATAATCGTGTTTATTATGAATTTGGATCTATTACTACATATGTAGTTGAAGCTAGTCTTGTCAAAGATAAATCTAAGGGAAAAAGGAAAGATGACATAGAAGAAAGGTCAGTAGTGGAGTCAGTTTAACTTCAATAAGGGAAACACAGTTCAAAAGAAAAAGCTGATCTACTATGTCTATTAGAAGATTGGTCTCAAGGCCTATTAGTGGTACAAAAGGCAGGACTGGCATAATCAAACTTAGAAGGGTGGTGTAACTCAAGCTGCAGCTCAACATGTCAATGTTGATGAGGCTAAACATGTGATTTTTGCAGTGGTGGTTGAAGCAAACCTGGTTGACAACAAGACTGAGTGGATTCTGGATACCGAGGCATCAAAGCACCTATACACCAATAAAGATATTTTATACTAGTTTGAGGATGCATCTAATGGAGAATTTGTCTACATGGGAAACTCAACAACCGCAGGAGTATTGGGAAAAGGAAATATCCTTCTACTTATGGAAAAAATCTATGTTTAAGTGATGTGTTTTATGTTCCATCTTTGAGTAGAAACTTATTTTCAGGTAGCTTACTTAATAGGGCTAGACTAAAACTAGTTTTTGAGGCTAATAAGGTCGTGTTGACCAAGATAGGGAACTTTGTGGGAAAGTGGTATTTGGCTAACAAATTTTTGTCTTAAATGTTGTTTCCACTCTTATTAATTAAGTAGGTTCTACTTTTGCTTATATCATTGAATCTATTAATTTGTGGCATGGTAGGCTAGGGCATATGAATATGTATTCCATGAATAAATTAAAAGGTATCAACCTACTAAATGTGATGGACACTAATCAGTATGAAAAATTTCTAATGTGTGTGGAAGCCAAATTTGATAAGAAGCCTTTTAAACTATTCACAATTAAATTAATAGAATTGCTTGAATTAATTCACATAGACTTAACTGATTTTAAGAATACTAAGAGTAGAGGAAGTAAACATTATTATGTGACATTTATTAATGATTACTCAAAACATGTTAAGGTTTAACTCCTTAGGTATAAAGATGAAACCGAAGGTATGTTCTTAAAATATAAAGCAGAAGTTAGAACCAATTGGACCGTGACATTAAGAGACTTACGTCTGATAGGATTGGTGAATATGGAACTAGTTTTTATATGAATTTATGATAGTTATGGTATTGTGTATGAGACTAGTGCACTATCCCTCAACAAAATGGCACATATAAAAGAAAAAATAGAAAATTAAAATAAATGATGAACTTTATGCTATTAAGTTTGGGTATGTCTGACCAAATGGGGGGAAGCAGTATTATCTACTTGGTATATTTTGAACACAGTCCCTCATAACAAGTTGGATAAAACACCCTATGAATTATGGAAAGGTTTTGAGCTTAACTTGAAATTTCAAAAAGTGTGAGGGTGTCTAGATAAGGATAGTCTACCTGATTTTTTAATAACTACCGTAGGAACAAAAACTTATAATTGTGCATTTATTGGTTATGTACAGAACCGTGTTACATATAGATTTTTATTTTTAAGTGATAAACCAATTTTTGAATCTAGAAGTGCATAATTTTTTTAGAATGTGTTTCCCATAAATAAAAAAAAGAATATATGTGATATTTCTAGTTCTTCTAATGTTTCTTCAGTACCCTTGTCTTTACCACCCTCTTCTAGTGTTGAAAATGATAATATGAATAAGCCTAGGAGAAGTAAAAGATAAAGGATTGAAATCAGCTTTAGATATAATTTTGTTACTACTTTCCTAGTTGAAAATAATGATATTGATATGATAAATATGGACTTTGTATTTGCTTATATGATTGAGGAGGATCCTAAATCCTATAGGGAAGCAATAACTTATGTGGATGCTAGTTTCTAGACAGAAGACATTAAAACTGAGCTAGATGAGATAACATATAATCACACATGGGATTTAGTTGATATGTAGAAAGGGAATAAATTAACTAAATGTAAATGGGTCTTTAACAAGAAATTGAGAACTGATGGAACCATTGACAAGTTTAAGGCTCATTTGGTAGTTGAAGGCTACAAAAAAAATAAAGAGGTTGACTTTTTTGATACTTATTCTCTTGTAACTAAGATTACTACTATATGTTCTTTATTCACCTTGGCTACTCTCCATGGACTTATAGTTCAACAAATGAATTTTAAAATTGTATTTTTGAATAGTGACCTTAAACAAGAAATTTATGTGAAGCATCCCAAGGACTGCGTGGTTGATGATTGGGAGAACAAAGTGTGTAGATTTAGAAACTCATTATATGTCCTTAAACAAACTCCTAAATAATGGTATGTAAATTTTGAAAAAACTTTAGTGAGCGATGGTTTTGTGGTAATCGGATTTGATTCTTATGTCTACTCCAAGATTTTTGGATAGGGTTCTGTGATTATGTGTTTGTATTTTGAGGACATGTTAATTCTTGGTACTAATATAACTGTGGTCAATGAGACTAAATCATTTTTATCTTCTCAATTCGATATAAAAGATTTAAAAGAAGTTGATGTAATTCTTGGCATTAAAATGAGAAAAACTAAGAATGGAATTTCTTTAAGTTGGTCACACTATGTTGATAAAATATTGGAAAAGTTTAATTGTCATGATGAATTTCCTGTAAAACTCCCTATGATCCTAGCAATCATTTGAAAAAGAACCAAGGTTCTAGAATTTTAAAAGAAGAATTTGCTAAAATCATAGGCAATGTGATATTCCTTATGAGCTATACTAGACCTGACATTGCGTATGCTATAAGACAACTAAGTTGGTATACTCACGACCTAGATAGAGATCACTAGACTGCACTTCATCATTTACTTAGATACCTTAAGGGTACTAAGGATTAATGTTTACATTTTTGTAAATTTTTGCTGTGTTAGAATGATTTACTTATGCAAATTGGATTTCCAACAATGATGAAGTCGGTTCCACTAATGGATATGTTTTCACACTGGGAGGAGGAGCTCTATCGTTGATTTAGCTAGTTAAGAGGGAAAATGGTTGAAGAACCTGTTGGCCAATGTGCCATTGTGGAGGAAACCTAATATGTGAGACATAGTTATGTAAGAGAATAGTGTGCATAATAATAAAAGGAGAAACATTTGTGTGATGCATAGTTATGTAAGAGAACTATTGAGGAACGATGAGATCTCCTTAGAGTTTGTCACATCAGAGAGAAATCTAGAATATTTTCTTAGAAAGGTTCTGATGAGGAGAGTTATCCTCAAATCATTAAGGGGGATGGGGATCAAGTCTTTGAGTTGAGTAAAGTATGGTGTATACCACATGTGGTCAAATGAAGCCATATGATTACTCATTTACACTATGTTCGCATCCCTATAGCGTATGGTAGTGCGTTGTGGATACGTTAAGCTTTATGCTCTTAATGAGTTCATAGCCCTATATTTGGGTGGTCCCAATGATGCGGACTTGATGAACTCACCACTTAACATATAAGAGGTTGAGCATACATGTTATCTTAATAAATCCATAGCAAGGTTTGGTGTTGCTTGTGAAAAGCACTTGATGAATTCATCTAGGTGATTGTGAAGGTGGGCTACCCTCTAAGAAACATTCTAGCTATCTTTCTATAGCACTCATGAGTACCCAAGGTACACACATGTCCATTGAAAGTGCTTGGGCTACTATCACGGAAATTGTATATTTTTAAGGTAAGACATGTGTTGTGGGGGTCTCAATCTAATTATGGGTAATTCAAGATTCTATCACTCCTTAAATATGATTGTTGTCTCACTTCACTACGTATCAATTCAATCCTTGTGAAATTGGTGATTAAGTGTTACTCCTTTTCCTAGATATTTTGTGATTTACTTACTATTTTCAATTGGTAGGGGATTGTTCGGAAATGCTAGAACAACAAGTTCGTAGTTGTAGCTATTTTTGTGTCCCACATCGGTAGACAATATTAGTTTTAACCAATTTTTATATCCCCTCACCCATTGGTATGTTTGAGTTGAAAGAGTGGGTTATTTTGTGTAGCTTTTGGGCTAGATTATATACCACACATATGTACGCATGCCGTCACCCACCTGTTTGGTCCAGGCAGACGTAGGTGTGTCATAGTTCCAAACAGGCATGCCTTTCTATTTTGCTAAAATCTTGAACAATTTTTGCTCGGTCTTTATCTGTTAAAATTTTTGTGTTGTTTGAATGTTTCCTCCAGTTTCTTCAACCTTATGAGGAGTGGAAGATGGTCCACTCTTCTAAATTTTTTCTATTTAACTTATTCTTCATCCATTCATTTTTTACATGTAGAAAAATTGAGCACTTGTGTATTTTTCATTCTCGAGCATTTATATCTTCATTTTTCCATAAAATTTTGGGCATTGAATTTGTATTTACAATCGTCCTATCACGAGTATACAAGATTGGAGGCGTTGTGTTAATCTTGGAGGTAAACCAGCTAAGGAGGGATTTGTAGTGAAGCCCAACCAAATTTCACTTGAGGACAATAAGTTTCAATCACGAAACAACATTTGAATTTAACAAGTATCATTTACTATTTCTATTTGTTTGATCTTCTTGTTGCGTATACTTTTATAATTTTTCAACATAGATAGCCTAGAATTCTTATCCCCCCCCAAAGTTCTTAGCATGTTATGGTGGCATCTTCTACTAGATCTCAATCCATATTATTACTATACTTCGATCTTACATCTCTACTCCACTAATTTAAGATTTTCCTTTAATCACATATTTAGTTCTCCAATTTTTCAAATTGATTAAATTTAATAATGATTTTGTTTATACATTGGAATCTACTATTTTTTTATAGCTTGCTTATATTTTATAATGATTATATACAATTATTTGAATACCACACCCAGTCATTTAAATACAACGACCAATCAATAGAACACCATACTCGATCCCTAGATTATCATGCATGATTATGTAAACATCATGCCTGATCACAATAATACCATGCCTAATCATTAAAGCATGACATATGATCACAAGAGCACTCCTATACCATTATTATATCAAGTGATATGGCTAAAAATTTAACCTACATGAATTAAGAACACAATCATAAGAAATATAATTGAGATTACATTACAAATTAACATAATTTATGATATTATAAGATCCGATAGTGGTTAAAATTTTTAAATGAAAAGAAATACAAAAAGGAAACAAAAGTGCAGAGATATCCAGATTAAAAGATATCAAATAGGACATCAGATAGTCACAAATCTCAACCCTAAAATTACTAGCCTTCAAGATAAACTCACAAGGAATCCTCTATAGTTATAATTTTTAGTTGAATAGGTAGGAGACCATGAAATGAAAACCCATCTGTGCAATAGTACATAGGAAATCACTGCACAAAATTAAACATGAAAAGGTTGCAAGGACCACATAGGGGGTATCATGAGAGAACATAATATAAAAATACTAAACCATACAAAAGATAAACATGGATGATAAACAATGTCCACCAAGTTCATATGATCAACCTATCCTTAACACAATACAAAATTTTATGAACTATAACATATCAAGTGTAATCCCCCAAAAATTTCAAAACCTATATTTTAATAAATGACTTTATTTGAAATAAAATTAGCTTGTAAAATTATTTATTTTAATTATTTTATGGATTTTAGAGTATATACATTTGGATAAGATTATTTAATAAATTAAAAATAAATATGTTGCTAATTATCATATTATTTTTATTTAAATAAATTTCCAAACTAATATTTTACCAACTTTATCCTTTTTAAACTAATATATTAGATTATAATGAATTAAATTATTAAATTGAATAATTTATCAAGAATATTACATTTTATGATTTTATAAATTAATTTAATTTATTTCTCCTATTTTCTCATTTTCCTTTTTCTTTTCCTTCTCCTTTTTCTTCTTTCTTCTCTTTTCCTTTTTCTCCTCCTTGGGTCACCCGCACTGGCCTGCTTCCTTCCCCGCCGTGCGGTTTGGGCCTCCGGCCCGCTCCAGCCCTCCTTTCCTTCCCCCACGCCTGACGCACGCCCAGCCCGACCTCCTTCTTTTTTTCCCCCTGGACTGGCCGGCTCCCTTATTTTTCTACGTCGGCCGCTCGCCCAGCACCTCTCCTTCTCCTCTCTTCTTCTCCCACGCCCGACCAGCGCCCCCATGTCTGCCACCACCGAGTTGCCCTACAACTGCCGCCACCTACCTCCCTCTCCCTCTCTCTCTTCCCCCGTCATTTTCTTTCCTCTTTCGAGCCAAACCGGCTCTTGAACCACACCCCGCATGCTTCCCCCCTTTCCTTCTTCTCCCCTCTCTTTCCCCCGCCAACCGACAGCCCTGCCACCACTGCAGCACCGATCGGCTGCTTGCTCCCCCTCTCTTCCCCTCTTCTTTTTCTTCATCTCCCCAGCCCTTCGTTTCCCCATTATTTCGAACCATCATCCCCTTCCCGAGCTCCCTCCTCTCTCCTTCCTCCTTCCCCATTTTCTCCCCCAGTTTTTTATCACCGCCGCCCGCCACCGCTCGAACCACAAAGCCCAACCCCTGCGCCGCCTTCTACCACCACCTACTACCACCCTGCACCACCACGCCGCCCCTCGAGCCCTACACTTCCTCCCTTCTCCACCCCCTTTTCTTTTTCTCCCCATTTTCCCCTTACCACCGAGCCACCTGCAACCGCCATTTCCGCCACCTTCCGACCACCTCTACCGCCACCCAACCCACCGTTCGACACCCTGCAACCCCCTCTACAACCACCATGCCTTAGTTGGCCGAAAATAACCCTTCCACCCCTCCATTTTTCCCTCTCCTTTTCCTTCCTTCACAACCCCTTTCCCTCGACCCTTCTCGGCAGCCAACTTCGCCGCCTTGCCGCCGCCGTATCCACCGCCCTATGCCACCGTGAAACCACCCTTAGCCTCCACTTACACCCCCTCTTCACTTCTGCACCATTCCTCTACCTTAGAACCTCCCCTAACCACCTTCTTTTCTAGCCTAAAGACCCTAACCCGAAAATAATAAATCTTGCTTCCTTCACCCCCCCTTCGAACCCTTTCACCTCTCATTTCTGCATGAAACTCATGCTGCTCATGCAGCGTGAGCTCCCCTTTATTTTGAAAATTACATGGCTAAATTTTAAGGTATAATGGTATTTTATATTAAGTGTTCTATTAATTGAATTTTTATAAAGTTTTATGCTTGGATTCTTATTTCTAACATAAATATGATGGATATTATTTTTAGGTGTTGAGTTGCTAATTATGCTTGGTAAGATTTGATATTTTACGGGTAATCGTTAATCCTCCCTTAAATACATGGAAAAACGTATGCTAGCACATTAGGGATTTAGTATGATTTTATGCATGTTTTGTGTGCCTAGCATGATATATATAAATGGTTGTTTATATTGATTGAAAGAAAAAGGAAAAGCATGACAGCCTTTGTGCCATGTGTAGGTATGATAATTAAGGAAGAGGTTGATTATTGATGGAAATATTAAATGTTTTTTTATGATGTATTATGTTGCTAATGCATGAGTAATATTATTGTCTAAGGGTATTTTAGTAATTATGCTTATGAAGTATGTGATCTAATGTATGTAGTTGCTAATGAGTATTATGTTGAATAATGACAAGTTGGTGGACTTAGATGATAAAAATGAAGTATTAATATCATTATTTTATGTAGTGTTAGTAAATTCATAAAAATGGTGAATAAAGGGGTTGAGTGGAAAGTTTATAAGTGAAAAAGGGTATTTCGATAATTTGATAAGTAAAAGGGTATTTTGGTAATTTCAAAGAAAGGGGTGGAATGATAATTTTATAAGTAAATGGATAAAATTGTAAGTTGTGAGAAAGAAGGGTATTATGGTAGTTTTTGGAGAAAAGGGTAAAACGATAACTTTGGAGTCAAGGGGCAATGTAGTAATTTATAAGTGAGTGGTAAGAATGGAAATTTTGGATTTAGGGGTAAAATAGTAATTTTGGATGAAGGAGGGCATTATGGTAATTTTTCAAGTAAAAGGGGCAATATGGTAATTTTGAAGGTAGAGGGGCAAAATCGTAATTTCCTAAGTAAGTGGTAATATGGTAATTGTATAAGTAAAAGGCAAAATGGTAATTTATAAGTAAGGGGTAATGTGGTAATTTTGGAAAGGAAGGGCAAGATGGTAATTTTATAAGGAAAGATAAAAATGGTAATTTTGGATGAAAAAGGGTAAGATAGTAATTTGTAAAGTAAAAGGGGTGTTATGGTAATTGTACAAGTAAAAGGGGTATGGTGGTAATTTTTATAAATAAAAGGATATTATGGTAATTTGAAAGTAAGGAGTAGAAGGGTAATTTTGTAAATAAAAGGATATTATGGTAAACTTGGGAGTAAGGGGTAACTTGGTAATTATGATAACTTTGAAAGATAATTTAGTGATTAAATTATGATTGTAGAAGGGCAATTGGATAAGTATGATACTAGAGAAGGGCAATTTGGTAAATTAACCAATTAAAAGGTATTATGGTAATTTTAATAATGGAGGAGGGTAATATAGTAGTTATAAATATGGAGAATGGTAAATTAATGTTGGTAATTATGAAGAAGGGTAATTTGAGATTTATGATAATTAAAAAGGGTAAATGGCAATTAAAATAATTGAGAGGGGTAAAATGATAATTATGATAAAGGAGAAGGGTAATCTGGTAATTTATCCAACTAAAGAGGCAATTTGGTGATTTAGCCAATTATGGGATAAAGTGATAATTATTTAACCAAATAAAGGGACAAAATAGTAATCATGATATGAAGAAGGGGAGCTTGTTTGGTACTACTTTTAAAAGTAACTTTTTATCAAAGTAATTATAAAAAATAATTTTAAATTAAATAATAGTGTTTGATTTTACTTTTAAAAAGTGATTATAAAAAAAGTAATTAATAATAATTAATTATAAGCAGTAATCTAAAAGTAAATTTGATCAACTTTTAAAAGTAGTTTTTTATAACACGGCACGGTATATCATTAGTAAAAAATTCGTATATATCCGTACGTCTAGGTTTTTAGGTCCGCGGAGTAACTGCTACTCCTCACGCCTGCTCCACACGACCGCATCTTCTGCTCTTTAGTCTTCACGTCTACTCCATAGTTGCTGCCACCGATGACTG
Organism: Tamarix chinensis; assembly: GCA_030549775.1. Classification (NCBI taxonomy): domain Eukaryota; kingdom Viridiplantae; phylum Streptophyta; class Magnoliopsida; order Caryophyllales; family Tamaricaceae; genus Tamarix; species Tamarix chinensis. The sequence goes on from CM060172.1 coordinate 94,527,912, forward strand.
CGGCGAAATCTAGCTCTTCCCATTGAAACCCATAGCCTAACCAGGTGGAGCTGCCGGCATTTCACTTTGATAATTTTTTCTTCGTTGTCAAACTCTGATTTCAAGGGTAAGCTTGAGTTTTTTGGCCTGTTGTTCGATTCAATTTGTTCCCTCACTATTGCGAGTTCGGCACAGGTATGTTGGTATTCCACTTTTCTTGAATTGTTTTGTTCACTCGGTAGTTTGGTCCTGCACTATTTAATGGAGTATGGGGTTTGGGGGACAGGGATTTAGAACAGGGATATAAGATGTATGAGGTCTTTGGTCTAGTCGTCGATTGATTTGATGAGGGGTGGTAAAGGAACCAGTTCTCTCCTGCCATGACCACGGATATGATGTTTTCGATCTCTTTTATTGTTTGTGTTATTCTATAGTGTGGGTGCACATCAGGTTAGTTGAACTACCTTAAGCTTCGGATGATGATCCTGAGTGGTGCAATTGGTTGCCTGTTGTTGTTGACCATTGAATAGAGATCGCTGCACTCCGAGGCCCACAAAATAATTTCTCTAACAATTCATTCTATAGTTAGATAAGTTTATGCGATGGTGTTTCTAATTTCAATAGGATGGTCTCTGTTCATTTGGTTTCTGGTTTCCGAGCCAAGTTAAGCAGAGTATTAGATCAGAAGAACACACCTTTGGGTTGATTTGGGGGGGGATACTTGATTGAGGCCTTGTTTATTTTTAGGCCTACATCTTACAGCAGTTTGCCTGAATTCCAAAAAGACTTGCTTGTAGAATTCTCTAAAAGCTGTGTAGGTGTCGCTATCTTTTGTTGGCAAATAAAGGGTGATGCATATTTCCTGGAAACATCTGTACCCTTAGGTCATGATCTTGGATGGAGAGGGAGGGGGGATATCTGAAAAGAGTCATCTAAGGAGTAAGGAACCCTCTTATTGCCTAGTATAACTTTCTTAGAATCATTTTCTGCAAAGTTGAATATTGGGTGCCCTCATCCACGATGGTCGACAAATGGACGTACTGCCTTCATACATCTGCTACTAATATATTCCCATCAATTAGAGAATGTAACATGAATGCTGCTGAATGGGGGATTTAACATGAATGCTACTATTTCTTTTTATTATATCTAAAATATTATAAATATATCAATTATAAAAATATTATATAAATATATTAAAGATGCAAAGTTGTCTCATGAATAATATAAACTTACATTTTATGTAGGTAAATATTATGTGGTTGATTCATGTTATCCCAATACATCCGGCTATCTTGCGCCATTCAAGGATACAAGCATCATCTATCCGATTTCAAAGAGTTGGCGGTCCACAAGGAAAAGAAGAGTTAGGTTGTTATGGTATTTTGTAAAAGACTAATTTTTTTGAGATATTTTTATTTTCTATTTGTAAAATTATGAAGTATGAATTATTTTGTTTATGTTATATGATGTTAGTAATTTAGTAATTTATCCTAATTCGGGTCATTCCAAAATCCAGGCTGCTTGAGAAATACCAAAATATCAGGACGCACTACCTGACGTCGTACTCAGAGAAGCACATATCAAAGACGGGGATACTGACGTCGGTTAGAGGAGTTTGTCCTTCGCTTCAGAGGGGATGTAGCATGCAGTGCACAACCAGAACAGCTATTTGGGCTTATCCGTTATTCTTGTACACCGCGTCATAGCCAAGGGGGATGGGCCTGCATGCCGGATCCCTGATGGTCCATTTGGTAAATAAAAATGAGAGTTTAGAAATTAAAGAGTGAAAATAAAAATGAGAATTAAAAAATAAAAATTAATTTATTTAATCTCATTTTTATATTTAGTAATTGATAGGATTAACTTAAAAATAATTTAAAAATAAAAGTTTTCTGTGTTTGGTACGTAGGAATAAGATTGAAAATATAATTATAAATTTATAAAAATATCCTTCTTATATTTATAATATTTATAGTTATATAACCAAATATTATTATATTTTTCCATTATTCGACTTTATTTTTCTCATAATAGATCATATAACATTAGATTCGATCCGATCCATAATTTATCCAACTTGAGGGCAGTTTTGTAATTATAACAAAGGAGAAGGGCAATTTGGTAATATAACCAACCAAATGGGAAATATGATAAGTGTAGTAATTATGAGGGGTGAATGGTGATCTAAAAAGTGTAGGAGACAATTTGGTAATTTAAAGTGGACAAGGGGTAATTTGGTAATTATGCAACCTTAAGGGTAATATGGTAATTTATCAAGTAAGGAATGGATACTTAGCAATTATATAAGTAAGGGGTTAAGGAGTAATTTGTACCTAACATATTGTTATGATTGTGGAACATTATGATATAATTCAAATAATGCTAATTAGCCAAGTAAGAGTATTTGATAATTAGTATGGCCTTAATGGTTTCTTTGTGATATCCTGGATAATCATCTGAATAAGAAATGATTAATGATATCAGAATGATTGAAAGTGAATAAGTATCGGATTATCGTGCTTTTCTTGATCACCTTAATTAAGACACTATTACTTAAAGTGAAAGACCTCGAGATCGGGAATGGTGACTCCTTAGGGGTCACTACCCTAAGGACGTGGTTTAGTCCACGATTATTCTGGTATTTGCTAGTGTGCCTTTGTGCCCCAGCCAAGCCCTATATCTTACTCTTTCTAGCTCTACGGACCTAGTTAGGGGGTATGCATACTTATGGATTAGGTGTCCTTGTCAGTAGGGTACTGAGTTAGTTTATGCACCAGTACGACTAGGGTACCTTTGCTTCCTTGGGTTCGTGGTTGAAGGGTACTGAGTAGCTGATATGCACCAGTACGACCGGTGTACCTTTGTGTCCCGGGTTATTGATCTCCCATTCGAGGCAAATAAATATAATTGATGTGCTGATTAAATAAAGGAAAGATACTATTATTGAAAGTGGAATATTAATGAGCCGGGCCCAGATGATTATGATATTGAGTACCGATCCACCGGTTATAATAGTGGCCAGGAGCGTTGTGCCCTGGGTGATGATTCTTTATATATTCCGATCCACTAGTTATAATAGTGGCCAGGAGCGTTGTGCCCTGGATGATGATTCCTTATATATCCCGGTCCACCGGTTATAATAGTTGCCAGGAGCGTTGTGCCCTGGATGATGAGTTATATGTATTCCGGTCCACCGGCAATAATAGTGGGGGTCCTGAGCTCAATAAAATCAGTTATGTATGTGAATAAGATTATGGAAAAATACTAATCACTTATAGTGGAACACCATGTGAGTCGGGGCCAGACCGGTCCACCGGCAAATAATAGTGGTCAAGTGCGTTCTGCCCTGTGTATTTACCTTCCGGTCCACCGGCAATAATAGTGGTCAGAGGCGTTCTGCCTTGTGTATATACTTTCTGGTCCACCGGCTACAATAGTGGGGTTCTCGCACTCACATGGATATAAAATATGATATTGATTGAATGATGATGGAATAATGGCTTAAGGCCCGAATGTATTGATCTTACACTATGACATGACTTAAGGCCAAAAGTAGCGATCGTGATTTATAAATTATTATGTATGTTATTGTTATGTATGCATCTCTCATTATTCATGTATGTAGCTTGTATTATATGCCGTATGCGGGCCTGTCTTTAAGTGTGGTATTAAAGGGTTACTCAGTACCGTAGTACTGAAGGGATTCCCTTTTGGGGGCCCTGCCTATTCAATGGGCAGTGCCCTTGCAGGTCTTTTCAGGTGCTACTCAAGTGGGCTACAGGAAAGAGAGTAAGGAATTATCCGGTACCATTAGGCCTTTTCTCATTCTCATTTAAATTCTTGGTTTTAAACGTATATGTTATTATTGTAACCACCATTGGTGGATTTTATTCTGGTAAACGATTTGATGTGCTACTCTGATTTCAGTATGTTAAATTTCTTGCACATTGTATTTCATTTTCCTTTAGCATTAGCACTTAGTACTGGAACGGTATGAGTGAACCGGTCTGGTACTAAGTGTGGCGGTAATACTCCCAAAGTTCACGATTTATTTATTTGCTTCCGCTAATTTCCTTTTTATTAAAAAAATTTTCAGTAGTGAATTTTGGGGGTGTTACATCAAGTGTGTTCCACAAAGACACCAATCATTCCATAACAGTTTCTGTTACAACACATCTCATAATTTCAAAATCCATACCAATAAATTTCCAAAACTCCACAAGTAGAGCATGAAGGAAACTGTCAATCATAGGTAGAGCACAAAGGCAACTGCCAAACTATAAGTAGGGAACAAAGGCATCCAAACTCATCCCAAAACATCTATAATTACTTCTATTTTATTTATTTGAGGGGAGATAATATCAACTTAAAGACACTAAAGTACTCTAGTTATACCAACGCACAAAGGTAACATATTATCCTACCGACTATCGACTTAAGGATACAAAGGTATACTGGTCACATTGGTAAATAAAAAAAGCATAATGTCATACCAACAAGGACATATATTCCATAAGTATATATACCCTCTAAAACATCTGAAGAGTTAAGTAGAGTAAGATATAGAGTCTAGTTGGGACACTAAGGTTCACGGGTAAAACCAAACCAAACTAAATTACGGGTTAAACCACATCATTAGGGTAGTTACTCCTAAAGAGTCAACATTTTTTATTTCAAGATCTTTAATTTTAAATATTAAAATTTAATAAGGTATCACAATATCATATAATACACACGACTCCAATTATCATAATTAACCACTTCTACTCATTTATAATTATTTAAGTCAACTATAAGGTTAATGGTTAACCAAATTCACGACCAAACTAACAATCTACTAATATCATCCTAGGTATAATTATTCACTTTTAAGCGTATTAGGTTAAAAGAACCGAAATGTCTCTGAGATCATGATTACCACATTATTATCCATTTTAAATGCTAATTTTTTTATTTAATAATTTATCATGAAAGTGCTAAAATACAATAATTGAAACATTTTAGCATATATTAAAATTATTATGCATGGAAAATGACTATTTTGTCCCTACTCATGGTTTCACATGTAATATCTTGACATATATATCAGATTCCTTGTAAATATCATACTTCTATACTCATATTAGGCATACATATTGAAATAAAATAAACATTATACACTTAAAAGACCAATTTATCCCTAGTACATAAAATAATAATAATTATGTGAAGATACGCGTAAAAAAGTTGAACCTATTATATCAAACATATACTTCATGCATAACTAATTCACAATAGTAGACATATTCTAGCATGCTTTTGTACACATATTATCATCAAAAATTTAACATGCTCCATTACACATAAATCATGCTACTTAGAGAAATTAATATGACATAACAAGACATGCTTAGGCCAATAAGTACACTTAACTCATTGGAACCCCAATATGGTATTATGTAATTTTCACATTTTAATAAAGTATATGAGTTACCTTTATTCAAAAAAAAATAGCATTAATATAAGCAATCTAATATAAATTCCTAGCCACCACAAACGCTCCTTCTTTACCCAAGACAAAATAACAAAGATAAATATTAGCAACCAAATGATACTTAACTAAGGCATCCAAAAATTATCAAAAAAATCAAACAAACAACCTCAACTAAAGCTGGAGTTGTTAGCTGAAAGCAAGGAACAACCATGACCCTTGTTGCATGGGCCTATAGTGGCACAAATCACATGTAGAGAAGGGTGCGAAAGGGCTTGGTGACATAGAGAAAGAATGCAAAATAGTTTGGCCAACACACACAATCTTAAAAAGGCTCCACATTCTCAGTAAGACATACACAAGCTCAGCACACGAAATACCAAGATTAGAAAGCTCAACACACACAAGAACCTTAGCAAAAGTAGAGTAACACAAGGTAGGATCAAGAAAGGAAAGGTAAGATAGATTGAGGTAAAGTAAGCTCTGTTGAGATAAGACAAACGTAGCATGGTGTGGCATAAGCTCAGAAATAATTACATTGGCTCAATAGAGGAAAACACAAGTGTAATACCCCGAATTGTAGCTAAACCTAATCCTAGAAAATTAATATCATAATCTAATTCCAATCTCATAATATTAATATTTCTACCCTAACCTAACTCCTTTAGCCTAATTCTTAACTTAACCTTAATCTTTGTCCTAGATTATTAATACTTTAATCTAAACCTAAACCTAGAAAGTTATTAAATAAAGTATACCAATATCCTAATCTTAAATTATTTTAATCTTATTTTAATTCTAAACCTAAATTATTTTCTCTTCCTTCTTTTCCTTTTTCCTTTATCTCCTTCTCCTTTTTATTTTTTCCTCCAGTTGGTTTATTTTTCCTTTCTCTTGCTTCCTTTCTATTATTGTGTGTGAATTATTCACTATCCCAACCATGAATCTACCCTATGTTATACCTACCTATACATCAATTCCCACTCCTCCCACTCCTTGTGTGATCTATTTGTTGCAACCCATGCTTGGACTATGCATGTGTCTGTTTTCCTCTTTACCCATATCACCTCCCTCTAAGTGCATGTATATATATACAATGCATTTAATGTCCCAAACAACCACCATTCTCCCTCTATTCTCTATCAAAAAACTATGCTAACAAACACAATCTTTATCCCTCCCTCTCCCTCATTCCCATCATTACCAAACACCCCCCCAAAAACCACGACTAGCCACCCTTGGCACACCTCCCTCCCTCACATTGACAACTTCCTTTGAAACCACACCACAACCTTCGTCCAAAATAATTGTTCCATATCCATTTTGCTTTTACCAACTCCCCTCGAAGCCTCCTTTTTTCTCCACCGTCCACCATCTTCACCATCCTTCACCATTCTCTCAACTCTACATTAAATCAAAATCACCACAACACCCCCACCACCTCTGGTCATTACCACTATGGCTCAACCATCTTCTTTGGCCTCCTCTACCTCCCCCCACTCCTTATCAATGGCACAAACTACTGTTACTCCCTCCATTCCCTCAACACCCACCACCGAATAACCTTACCTTTATTTAGCCATTCCCACCACAAAAACCACCCCTTCGTCCCCTTTTATCATTCCTCACCACCTAAAAATGGCATCTTGTGTCATTTCCACCTTCCTTGGCTTCGGCGCTTGTTGTCATTTCTCCTCATTTGTTGTGAAAATATTTCCTAAAACACTCCCTTTGGTTTAGTTTAGTTTTTTCCGTTATTTCACCCTCCATTCATTTATATTTTCTCTAATTATATTATTAAATCCTAACAGTTGTTTTATTAGATGATTTACCAAAAGTTCCAGAGGATATGGGATAGGATATAAGTGCATAGAGACTGGAGCTTTTTTTCCTATAACGACACTAGTCATAGTCTAGAGTTTTATGTGTATTATCATGTTATTATTGTTATTATGTTGATAAATACGTGTTGATAATCTTTTTGGTATGAGAATATGCTAATATGTGTTAAAGATGTGTGAGTTGAGAAGCATTTGATGTCATTACAATAATATTTTATGTGGAAAAAATCCTAAGTGGATTGATGTGATATATGGTTTTAATATGGGATTAACAAAGTATGATAAGTGATAAAAGAGTGTTTAATATGTATGACGATAAATGGAGTATTTGGAAATAATTATAGTGAAACATATAAGGTATTCATAAAATAAGTACTTTGGTTGCGTGTAAACATTTTGGTTAATATGGGTTTAATATGAAAATTTTGGTATTTTAATTTTTTATATGATTTAAAATATTCTAAGCGTATCAAAAAAAATGTTAGAGTAGTCATAAATGGCATAAGTCCCACGAAATGAGAAAATGACTTAATTTAAAAATAGTAACCCTAAAACGGAGATGTTATTATTACATTTGTGAAACATTAGATCTAGACCAAAAATTTCATATATGTTATGATATTGGTGTTTTAGGAGTCTACATTGAATTTGGCAGTCATGTGATTATTACGAGAAAAGTTATGGCATACTTATAAAATTTGGGTTTTATAAGCCTTATGAATAGTAACTTTTGAAATATGGCTAATATCACATGTGTAAGACACTAGAGTTAATCCTTAAATTTTGAGTATTTTAATAATAATAATAATAATTGAGTAAGAGATACTAAATTTGGTGTTTAAAAGAGCAATAGAGAAGTTATGCCTAAAAAGTAAAATTAGGGTTTCTTAGAAAGTATATGGATCTTAAACCTTGACAAAAACCTTGTTATCTATATGATTGTGCTATACTTACTTCAATTACGTTTTGTACCTATCAAATAAATCATGAATAATACATTAATAATTTAAAGTGAAAGATCATGTGAGTTGAGCTGAGGTATTTATAGATTTGTTCCACCAAACGATAATAGTCACTCGGGTGAATTTTTTTCCTGAGAGATGCCTTAGTCTGTTCTATCGAATTAAAAATATTAAGGATATAAAATCAACATGAATGATAATATGAATTGAAATAAGTAATTAATGGATAAGACATTAATAATTTAAAGTGGAAGATTACATGAATAAGGACCGAGATGTTGGGTTCATTCCAATGAACAATAATAATGGATTAGGTGTGTTGTTGCTGAGAAGTACTTCAGACTATTCTATCAGTTTAAGAATAGTGGCTTAGGTGAGTTATTCCCTAAGAAATTTTAGATCAGTTCCACTAAATGATAATAATAGCTCGAGTAAATAAGTAATTTTAGAAATTATCATTTAATAAGCCTATTTTACCATAATCCTATCACCCTTAGCTATTAGCTATTATAAAGAGCCAAACCTACCATACTTGGATTAGGGAGGAGGGTTTATTATGTAAGAACTATAATACCACACAATATTCATAGGTATTTAATCGATCTTTCAAATCATATATGCTTATATCATGCTATCCTTTTTATTATTTTAATATAAAATTACTATATAGGAGTGTATGATGTTACCCCTTATCAATGAACTAGGTTTGTAGTTAGTCAGACACCTTTTATAGATACAATTAATAATAGCTTTATAATATTTACAAGAATAAAAAAATGGATAAAACATATGGCATTGTGCACTGCACCTCTCCTTTTTTATTTCCTAAGCGATGTTTGCATCTTTAATTCATAATCTACAGTTAACAAGTCATAATTTCTACTCATCCAACTATGACGTATGCTATTAGTTAGAGTAGCAGATAGTAGAAGTCATATATAAAGACAAATAGATAAATTTATATAATAAAAACAAAAGAGTAACAATTGCACTAATGAATTCACATAGTAGCAGGAAATTATGAATATGAAGTATTGGCCTTTGGATTTAGTTTTGAGAATTTCAATTTGATTGATTTATATAATAATAGCCTCTAATGATACTTTCATATCAATTTTAGTTTTTGAACAGTAATTACAACTAAGTAGTAAATATTAAGTTTTTTTTTACCGAGTTTTAATTCATAAGTTTTATTTGGAGGTACATGATCACTTAGCACTTTAAATATTATAGTAATTACATGTCCCCTTAATTATTCTAAAATTAAGGGCTTATATATAAATATTAATTGATAAAGTCAAATATTATTAAATTTAAGGATTTTGATAAGTTGAGCCTAAGATAATTATAATATATTTATTTAATATATTTCACCTAGCATTAATAATATATCATTATTAACTTTAAGATTAGTTGAGTAGTAAGCCTTCGGTGATCATGTCACATTTCAGGTGACCCACCTACTTTTTTAGTTACTCGTAGGTAAATTACTAACTATATTTTGATATATGTGATACTATTTTTGTGATATATGATTTAAGGTGCTTTATATTTTTTATATAAGGTAAAAATTATTTTACAAACCTTTGTGTTTTGTCAACCTAGTTCATAATTTTATCTAACAATATGAGTTTTATAAATATAAAATTATTCATACATATTTTTATAAATTTCTTTTGGTAATTCATTCGGAACGTATGTAAGGTGCACATGTGATTTTATATATTATTGGTGATCATATAAAATTTATAGTGCATGTAGTCATATGATATTATTATAAATATATGATCTTTGTTTTATTAATCGACATTGAATTACAATGATGGTTGATTGGATTCTGACCCAACAGATCATTTTTTATGGAAATTGTTCAAATTGGGAATTGGTATTATGAAAAGTCTTATTTAATAAAAATGTTATTTATAAAAGTATTATTTATGGGACATGTTAATTATGTAAAATGTTATTTATAGAAGTTACTATTTCTAGAAATTACCAAATATAGAAGGCACCCAGATTTAGAAAGATGAATAATTAAGGAATGGATATGGTAATGTTTTTTGGATGTGAAATATAGTTATTTTGAATAAGACACTAAAATTTGAAGTGGAAGATGACAGAGGGATAGGGTCTTTTGGGGTTGACCTCCTGGAGTTGGATATCGGTAATAACCTTTCCTTGGATTGTAGTAATGTGTAGTCATTTAGTTTATTTATCTGTCCAAGAGCTAGTAAGGCTCCATGTCTACTCTATTAGGATCTTTGGACATCTTACAAAGTATGCACACTTAAGGAGTGGATAACCGATGTTGGATTTTACCCTTTGGTACTAGGACCACTAGGATTACCTAGGAGGTGGATCTCCTATGGTTGGTTTTGATTGTTATTAGATGTATTCAAACTTATTTTTTAAGTGACCCTCCGGGTTGGGTTATTTCCATTTAATAAATAAGATTGGATAGTGTTTTATGGGGTTACTAATTTAAGAGGCTTTTATAAATGGTGAACTAATATTTGCTTTATCATTTGACTCATATGCAGTTGTGTTTAATGTATTATATTGATTCTATAAATTTATGATATTTTCCTTATAAATAACATATTACTTAATTATTCCCCTAATTAACTTATTGTTATTTTACATGGGGCTGTAATGATCCATGATGTATGTGGGATGAGTTGAGAGGGTAATTTGGGTTCCGGAGTTCATCTTTTGATGGTGTTTCAATTTCAAAGGGTTTTAAATAGAGTAGAGTTATTTAATTTACTAATATGTCGTTAACTACTTTTGGCATTGTTATTTGACTTTATTATGGTGTCATATCATATGTGAATTTTTTTTTTCATTTTAAGCTTTAACCTTAGTATCTAGTGAAAGTAGAACAATAGTGTCTATTTGTATTAGATGTGGCAGTAATACCCTCATTTATTTTAAGCTTCGCATTGTTTTCTAAGTATTGTATATTTTAAAAATAGGAGTGTTAAAATAATAATAATAATAATAATAATAATAATAATAATAATAATAATATAATTTTTTTATGATCTAATCTAGTTAATGATAATATGATATTATAATAAAGTGAGAAGAACATAGTCTTACTAGTTTTGTTTCATTTGTTGTTATATTTACATAAAATTTTATTAATAATATAATTTATTGGTATTTATGTATAAATTTATATAAGATAAAATATTACCTTTGTGGATAAAAGTTGACTTTAATTTGGATTAAGTTTGAAAGTATGTCCAGGTATGGGTTTGGTTCGAGTCGGGTCATTTCGGGTTGAGTTGTTATAGAGTTTTTATTCGGGTATGGGACAGGTTCACTTTAGATTGGATTATTTCTATTTGGATCATCTTGGATACGAATCACTATTGAGTTAATTAAATCTAGGTTGAGCTTGGATTAATTCAAATTATTTCAGGTTTTCAGATTGAGATTGGGTTTAATTTTTTGAGTTTAGATTAGGTTTCAGGTCAGGTTATTAGGGTTGGGTCGGTTAGGTTACCTCAGCTTTGTTAGTTCTAGTAACACCTAATTATTTTGGTATTATGCTTTTGCTAAAAATAAAAAAAATTAATAGTAAAAGTTAGGGTGTTACAACATGCTATGCACAACTATATAAGCTCAGCAATAGGAAAAAAAAGATGGAGTCTAGGATTAGAGTGTTGTAAGAAAAAGGTGGTGCAAGCTAGAAGGATGAAGAAAAACTAGTGGACAAAAGGGTTGGTGTTGGGAAAAAGATGGGGTGTGAGGTATTGTCTTGAGACAACAAAAATGAAGCACGAGTTGGGGAATGGAGAAAGAGCATGATCCAGGGAGGAAGAAGGAGAAGAGTGCTTGGTTATGTGGTTTAGGGCTGGATAGTGATGCGAATAAAATCTAGAAACAAGAGGGTTGTGGCCTGTGTCGAACAAAAAGGGAAAACTAGAGGAGATAGTTTAAGTAGGGTAGTGACAACAAAATGGGTAATGTGTGAGGAAAGGGTTAGGTGCATGGAAAAGGAGGAAGGGGCAGGGATTACGTAAGGGAGAAAATGGCAGGGGGTTGGAGTGTTGTATTTAAGTTTAGATTGGTTAGGTTGGAGTTTCCAATTAATGAAATCAAACTAAAAATAAATAAATGGTAAAAGTAAAGAAAAAGGGAATAAAATAACTAGGGTAAAAATTATTCAAGAATTGATTTGGGTTACGATTTAAAAGTAAAAAGTAATCCGACAAAATTTTAGGGTTAAATTTTTAGTAAAATGGCTAAACACTAAAAAATAAAGGTTAAAAAATATCGGGGGTGATACATTAAAACTAAGCCATGAACCTAATCAACTGAAAACTTTCTTGGTAAACACAAACACAACCTATTAGGTGTGTCCAATAGGTTAAAGCAATTTATTTATTTTTTTAGCACAAACAAACACACCACCCTAACGAGCATGTTCATGCAGGCAAGAACAAATAAAGGCGTCACTCTAGCAGGCATGTCCACAAGGTTGAGTTTTTTTTTTCTTTATTGTGAAAAATATAAGTATATTAGGCCACATGACATGTCTTCTCTAGAAAATTCCAAAATAAAAAGGATCGTTAGTTAGACCTAATAAAAGAGGCTATTTAGTTAGTTTTTGGAAGGGGGTTATTTGGTATATGTCAAACTTAAGTGGATTATTGTGTCAATTGGTTATGATCTAAATTGATATTTGTAACTATGTAGTAGTGTAGTAAAAAAAATCATTTAAGAATATTTATAATAAATTACAATAGAACATAATAATAATAATAATAATAATAATAGGCTTACTCTTTCGTGTATATATATATATAAATATAAATTTAAAAAGTGATATAAAATAAACAGAATGATTCCATGAAAAACGATATACGATTTAAATAAAGCCGCGCTTAAAAGTCACCGGTTAGGATGTAGACTTTTTATGGACATCCGGAATCGTAAACACATATTTTTTGCACTCAGAAGGCACATGTCGTAATTTATGTAGTTTGTGTTGTCCCATATCAGGATTAGTAGTAATGTCTAAGACAAGTGCATTGTCTTTTAAGAGATGAGACGAATCAAACAAAGCAGATATGGTCATCTCTAGGTTTCGAGTATATTAGACAATCATTTTACTACCGCTTATTGAATGGGAGAGCACACATGGTAAGTACATTACATAGCACCGTATTCTACCATTAACTGTTTCTTCCTAACAGTAAGTCGCACGAAAAACGCTTTAAAGGCGAGTAAAGTTTGCATTGTACAAACAATCTCATTCCATATCAATGAACCAACTTGTCTGAGCCAACATCCACGGTAGAATTACTATGACATGAAAGCACCGTCCTCATACACCTCCTACAGTTCAAACATCAACGGGAAACAGATCAGGTGTCGGATGGCCGCCCCCTACCACCTCCCAAATTCCTTATCTATTAAGGCACAAGCAGTGAAAATATCAAACACACATCAAACATAGCATCATCGTTAACCGGAAGAATATCATCGATCAGTTCCCAAGCCCAGCTGCACCAAAAACCCAGGTCCAGTTCCGGCCACAGTCAATAATTTCCAGCGCAGTCCGAGTCCGAGTCCGAGTCCGTGCTTACTTATAGTTCCTAAACTACTGAGTACTGAACAAGCGCTGCACAGCTACGCATCCTTCCAGTAAACAATGTCTCATTGTAAATCAGACGATCTGGCATGAAATAGGACTCTACAACTACAATGTAGCTTATTAGCTAACTTAAACTCATTAAAATGGAGGGGGGGCGGAGGGGGAACCCTCTCTTTTGGCATAAGTTTAGTGTTTTTTTTAATAAAAAAATAGATATAATTCATAGAGATCCGTTTCCTCGTCCAATTGCAGCTTAATTTTTTGGGTATTATATTATTGTTTTACTATGATTTATGATATAACTAATATTTTGTTATTAGTATGATTACTATTGTTATACATAGTATTATTATAATAACTATTGTCAGTAATTATAATTATAATTATATATTGTTTGATGAGAAGCATTAACTTTATATTATTATCAACATTTTGCTAATCATATTATCCGTGATCTGAAAACAAGGCAAATAGAACAGGTTGTAATTAACTTATCACCTTTCGAGAACTAATCTTTTTACTTAAACTAACTCTTTCTGGCTACATGCTAATTTAACAGCTGGTTGCTACACATACCTTCTTTGTTTTTGCTTTTCTGTCTTCTGCAACAGAGAACTAGCCATAGCTAGTGCAATAAGGATCTATTAGGAAGTAATCTACGGAATAAAAATAAACTCACTCTCCGTATATTAATATTTTAATATGTGCGTTTAGTCTTTTTATTTAGGAAAAAAAATTTGTAGTCCATTTAGGTAAAATTAATAAGATAAAAATCAAAATAGTCTTAAAGTATTTAGTTTAAAGTACAAATTATTATGTACATATAATTGTACTAATATGTACACCTAATTATATATAAATATACAGGTAATATTCTCTATATGCACATGTATTAGGACTGCAAACGAGCCGAGCCTAAAATAATATTTGGACCGACTCGTTTAACTAAACGAATGAACCGAACTGAACTTTTAACAAGTCGAGCCGAACCGAATACCAAACTGGCTCAACTCATTTAAAGCTCTATGAGATACCAAAAGAAATGGACTAAATAACAAATAAATTGACTAACTTTAATTACTTTGATCCAAATAAACCACCAATTATTTTTCTCTTTTATTTATTCATTAGGGAGTACTTTATTGCACATTATAATAACATAAAATAATTTTGAGATATTTTAGACAGTAATATATCACATTAGTTACAACTTTTAAAGTACCTACTAAGACTATGGCTTTCCAACCAAAGTTTTTAAAAATTTATACTATTTTTTATTGTGATAAATCTGCCTTCCAAATATAATAAAACAGCCTCCAACAATAACCAACAAGCAACAACTACTAATTTATTTTCCATCAATACTGACAATAGACCATGTATCAAGTAATCAGAGTAAAAAACATACCTAGCACTTTATATTTATTAGCTTATTTAAAATTACTTATTAAAAATAATTATTCATAATAATTACTTATTTTAGAACTCTTAAGGTTAAAAAAATTTTAAAATAAATAATTATTATAGATATCTACTTCTAATAATTAACTCCAAACATAGCTTTATTTATTTAATCTACTTAAAATGAATAGAAAACTCGTTCCCAAAATCACTCATTTTAGGTCTTCCAACAAAATTAGATATTCCTTCAAACCTCTTTTTTTTATTAAATATGCTATATAACAAATTGTACAAAGCGTAATACCTTTTACACCTCTATTATCTATTCACATGCGAGCACTCATACTCAGCTTAATAAAGAAATAGAGGAAACGAAACACATTAAAGGCACACGCGAATTGAGGTAACACCGTGAGCACTAGCAGCATGCCCTTTGAAGATTCACTCCGCAGATCCGATATACATAATATAATAACTCCACCCACCCCCCTAGTCAACATATCACCACCCACACCAACAAGATATAAGCGAAAAATTGTCACCATAAAACGGGGACAAATAGCCGAAAGGCGGCCCCTCTTTTTTCCTCCCCAAACAAATACGTATCAAACTTGAATATCTTCTCTAGTCTATCGCCCTATAGAGCTTTCTTTTTCGTGCCCTTAGAACAAATACCGTAACCAGAACTCACCTCCCCCAAAACTATCCCATCTTCCTCAATAAAAGCACTCTAAATGCCAACATGGCATCTTCTTCTTGATAATAATGATGACACAGTTTAAAATAACACCAACACATATCATGGGCCATCGGAAACAAATAATATAAGCATCGTGCAGAAATCCAGATTCCGATCGGACGCAATTATTCAAGGCATCACCTACTTACACAAGAAACATACACAAGGAGCGATTATTAAAGTTGTCCGCTGACAAGAAATCTTGGACTGGTCTCATACCAAATGTGATCCTGTACCAATTGCTTACCTAGGCATCAACGCCAGTAGATCAAAATAAAATGACAGCATCATAGGTTTTCACAAAGTCTTAATACTTACAGCGCACCAGAAACCAGGTATGCAGGCCATGAAGAACAGGGAAACCTGATCCTCAGATGCAGACGGTAACGATGAAGCAATTAATCTTTAGATGATATCCTTGTTTACCATCACAAATCTAGCATGCATATAAATCTCGGCACACAAGCACTCGCAAAGTTTTCAACTCACCAGCCATCCCAAGCAGCAGCATGCCCCCTCCCAGAGACAGCAACAGCTACAAAATAATGATTAACACAATGCAAATCCACGATGCGGGAAGAAGTAAAGTAACGCTTCTCAAGAAATTTATGACCTTCCCCCCTAAAAAGAAAAGGGGGAATCATGTCACCAGCTTCCTTTATATTTACAATTGATCAATTGAATGACTTGGTATCAGTGATGTTAGGTTTCAATATCTGTGTAGTTACAATCAAATGGTCAACCGGGCCGGGGGATTCAAAGAATGAAAAGAATGGGACAAGAATGGAAATCAGAAGCAACAAAAATTTAGAAAAGAAAGACATCCATATAGTTTCACACACTCGACTAAAACAGTACAAATTTAAAGGGGGGGAGAAAAAAGAAAAGAAAAGGGCAAGATAACTATGGCTGGTGCCCTTACATATATGTGTTTCATCTTATCACAGGCTCATAGGTTCAAGGGGAGCACGAAGGCAGACACGAACCTCATGTTCCTCAGGGCCCGCACGGAGTTTTGGAACCACAATCTCGAGCATTGTCCCTGATCCATCATAATAAGCTTCAATGTTAGCATCTTCAGGTATTCGGGTAGACAGGGGAATTTCCCGAATGAATTCCCCCGGCGGGCAGTGCTCTGGCGATGGATCAGTCAGCTTGAAGGTTCTCTCATTTCTTTTGACAAACGGCTTTCGAGATGTACTTACACAAGAGACTTTTATAATTCCATGAGTAAGGGTGTTCCTCCAAGAAACTTTGACTCTTTGAAGATCCACAAAGGGTAGGCTGATGATGATCAGATAACCTTCTTCATCCTCATATATGGTTTTTGCAGCGGTGACCGGACCATATGCATTCCTCATTACCCCACTAAAGTCACTATACCATTGCACGTCATTGGGGCGGTGCATATGCGTAGCCGCATCTTCGGGACGTTCAGAAGGAGTTGTCACCCCTAAGTAACAATCTTCCCCATTACCATGTGGAAACAGGTCCTTTCTTCTCTTGCTGCAAGGTGACAGGTCCATCCCATCACTGCAACTAGTATTTGATGGCTGTGTAGACAAGTTCAGACCAGATCCATTCAAAAGCTTTTTAGAATGATGAGAGTTTTGGTTATTTTTCAGCGGAGCAGTTGGCCTCTCAAGCTCGAACTCTGTACTAGGAAGATTCCTCCATGAGCTAAAATCACTTGCTTCGAGGGGGATAGTAAAATTCAGCTCCCTGCCAGTCAGCTCCACCCACCTCTTCCTATCTTCATCATCAAGGCACATCAAATTAGGTGCAGGAACAAGCTCGATTCCGTGAACACACTGAGGGTTAGAAAGGCCCCTATAATGTTTTCGCTGCATCCTGTGAGACCGAACAAAGCCTTTCTCCACACTGAATGGAAAAGGACGCTCCCCATGCCGAGAATGGCCATTCATGTAACTCCTCAACTGCATCTTACCCAGAGCATGATCAGGCCTTTCCTTGAAAACCCACATATACATATTCTCCATATCATGCTGAACAATGAAAGTGTCAAGCTGGAGATCAGATTTGTCAAAACCAGAAACTCCGTTACTGTCCCTAACAACCTTGGCTTTCGACTTCTCATTCAGTACTGGCTTAAAGTAGAAACTGAAGAAAAACCAAGCACCCCAAATACTATCCACCCGTTTCGCACACCTCCTAGTAACCTTAGGAACACTGAGAGAACTCTCTGTCTCATAAGTCTGATGACCAAGACCGACATCAAGCATCTCACACTGATCTGAATTCCATGCTTGAGGTGGTGGGCTGCGCTCAGCCGGCAGATTAATGTCAACAGGCTGAGGAAGAACGAATTGGCGGTTCATCTCCAGGTCACGCTCATCGTGCGAGGATGCACTTGAATCCATCGATAATAACGTGGATGGGTGATGATTCTCCATAAGTAGTGTTGAGAGGAGAGCACCACCCATTTCACCTCATCATCTTCTGTACAGTAGCACTTGTTTCTGGTCGGTTGAAAACAGTATAGACAAAAAACAAATTTCAACTAAAAACGGTTTTTCTAGAAACCTTCCGTATGTAAATCAACAATTTTCCACAAACCCCTCCATTCTAAATACGAAACACTACAGTTTTCTTCGTCGTGCTATCAACAAAACCCTAAACTTTATTGACCAAAAAGAGATTTGCCCAATTCAACAGACATTGAAATCAGCAACAATGAAAATGACCCAGAAAAAGCTAACTACGAACTATACATGAGAAAACCCTCGAACAAAATCCAAATAAATTACTGAAGAACCCATGACAGCAAATCATTTATCGAATTCAACCACTAATTTGAGATGAATTTTCCAACGACAAATAACATCTGAAATAAACCCACGTATTTAGCAAACAGTAAAGCCTCCAAATTCTGGTGGATAACAAAGAATCCAAACCATCAAAACCATCAAATCCATCCAATATCTTGCCAATATAAGAGTATTATTGTTTTCACTTTTTCCTGTACCTAACATTAAAACTTAGAGAGGAAAACCAAAGCTTATAAAGGAAAAAAATTCTCTAGGGATCTTTGAAGAATACCTTTTGGGATAAGCTTCGAATCCATAGAAACTGAGGCTCGAATCTATGATTATGAGGTTCATTGGTATTTGCCTCTGCCTTCTTCTCCGTCAGGAAGAGAGAGAGAGAAAGAGAGAGAGAGAGAGGTGCCTGGAGACGGGTGCCGTCTTAGCCAACGGAAGGATATAGGAGGGCGAGGCGCTGGGTCTTCTGGCTTCCAGAGTTAAAGCCTTCACCGGATAAAACCGAAATTGGCCGTTACTTAACGATGACTGACGGTACCCTTTGGCGTAGTTCAAGCAAAAAGGAGCAAAAACAGCTACTAATGTGTGGAGATCGGAAGCATTATACGAACTAATGAAGTTGCATCGGGCCACATAATTATAAATGTGATTACGGAGGCGACGGTGTTCACTTCACACGTGTGAATCGAAATGCCCACTCTCAACTGTAGTGTGTGGGCTTTGCTAGGTGGTCTGGTTATTATTATTATTATTATTTGGTTTAGGAGTATTATAGACCTCCAACTCCAAGGTTGAAAATTGAGATTCAAGTTGAGTGTATCTTAATTAAGTCTTCCTCGAAAAGGCAAAGGAGAAAATAAGATATATTTGACTTCCCACCAAAGAGGCTGCATTCGATAACTAAGTCTACCAAAATTAAACAAAGGGAAATAATGTAGGTGGATTTTTGTAGACACGTTGTCTGATTTTGTGTTTACTTCAATCATCTATCCGAGTAAGATTTTATCCACTAAAAAAAACAATTATAGGCCTAAAATACAATAAAAAGTTGATAGCATATATCAATACTCATAGATAACTACTTGTGTTTGAGCTACAATTTCTTATATGGTGATTATTTATATGTTAATTGATTATATCTATTAATTACGTTGTTAATTATTTGGTATTTTTCATACAATGATTATTTATGTTTCAAGTGATATTTTTTTTTCTAGTGATTATTTTAGTTTCTATTGATGATTATTTTATTTTTGAGTCATTATTTTTTCATTAGTGATTATTTGAGTTTTAGTTAATGGATAGTTTTTGTTCAAGTAATGATTTTACTTGTTCATATTGATGATTATTTAATTTTTGCGCGATGATTATTTACTTAGTTTTTTTTATCCTTTAGGTTCCTACTTATTTGATTTTCAATTGATATTCTTTTGGGTAATTGATGATTACTTGAGTTTAATCTAGGGATCTCTAGCATAGTAGAAAGAACCATTATGAATTGAGCTACATATTTATTCTTCAATTATTTAGATCATCATTGATTATAATATAGTAAGCCATGCAAAATGTTTTGAATATGTAAATTTGGGCGCGTGATGACTACAAAGCTACATTTTAATGACCCCAATAAAAAACAATTATTTAAAAAATGACGTAACAAATTTAATTTTGTTAGGGTAGAAATTCAATGGGTGCTAAAAAGTGCTAAATTAATTCTTTTGTGATTTTTACTTTATCGGTGTGGCTTTAAATAATGGTTATTAGGAAAACAATCATATAAAAGTGCTGGAACAGTGTGTTTGACTCTTAATTGTTATATAAAATTGATTATTTAATGCAATAAACTAAGTAGAGTTTAGATGTTAATTTTTAGGTAAAACTGACATCTAAAGTTACACAACACAACATTTAAGATAACGATTTTATTCGAAAACCAACATCTTAACTACACCACCTTAACCATCAGTAAGCTTCGTTCTTTTACCTTTTGTTGTAGTTCAAACTCTCAAGTACTTGCATGATTGCTTTTATTCTCTCTCTCTCTCTCTCTCTCACACACACACACACACACACACACACTTATCTCCCTCTCCCTCCTCCATGACCGACTTAGGTTGTGCTCTCATCATCGGTCTTCTCCTCATCATTTTTTCCCTACATTTATCTAGGTAAGATTCATGCTTTACTATTTTAGGTTTATATTTTAATTCTTGATTTATTTATTTTTGAATTTTCATGTAATTTTAGGTTTTATGTTTTTATTGTTGGTGGTCATTTGGTTAAATTCGAGTAGCGGTACATTATTGGTTTGCTCATTTGTTGTTCTAACCTCTTAATTTTGGTCAGTGTTGCTCCAAAAAAATTTGTGCTTGTAAGAAGTTTAATTCTTGGTCCTTTGGTTTAAATTGATGTCGCTTATTCTATAAATTCTTAAGTATTGTTGATTATATTTGCCATGCATGCTCATGGTTTAAATCTATTGTTGTTTTCAATGTTATTAAAATCATGATTCAACTTGTAGAATCATACGATTCTACGATTCTATTGTAGCCTAATGATCTAGATCACTTGTAAAATTGGACCATAAATATAATTGGTTGGAATTAGGTTGAATCATGTGGAATTGGTAGAATCAGTCAAAATTGCAATTCCATATGCGATTCCACCGATTATAGTTTGAAAATCCTAAAACTTTCTAATTCCCGTCAACCTCTTTCTTTGCCTCTCTCCTCTCTTTTGCATTGGCTCATCCTTGCCTCCCAAGTTTGTCTTCTTCATCTCTCCTCTCACTTTCGTAGCTTTGTCCTGAACTACTTTCCTAAGTGCTTGGAATTATTCTTTGTGATTGACCTCACCTTTCTTCTTTCTCATTTTGTAGGCTACATCTTGATGGCTCATAAGTTGATTTCTTATTGGTTAAATCTAAGCTAGTAGTGGTGAGGAGTTGTAATCCTCGAATATTGTTAACCTTAAGCAGTTTCAAGCTAACAGTGTCGTTGGCGTTAACCTCTAGCGGAAAATTTAGGCAACTCCAGTAATAGCTCTATGCCTTGACCTTCAGCGATAGCTCGACCTCCAACAACATATTTAGGTGGGCAATGCAATTTTGTTCTTCCTTGTAGGTATAAAAAGTATGCATATGACAACATATCCTTCTTGCATAGTATGCCAAATTCAAAATTTAAGTTTCAATTACCTCATCATGTAATAATATTACCTTTAGATCTCTACTAATTATGTATCTATTGTTACTTTCCATTTTGTGTAGATTTTTTTCAATACATAGCATGTGCATGATCCATATATTTGGGATTTTTCGCTTAAACAATTATGAATTTTAGATCCGATTTCATAATTCATTTGATGTCTTATGGGTTTATCTATAGTCGTATATAATAATTCATTTAAATTATTTATTTTTTAGATCTTACATAAAGTTAAATTTATACAAAATGTCAAAATCATGGGTATAATCGTATTGAATTGATGTATGATTAGCTACTTATATAGTTAATGTTGTATATAATTGATATATGCTTGTATAGTTAATGTATGATGTATTTCAATGATGTTTTTTCTTATTTTTCTTAAGGTTAAACAATGTTGACTTCTATCTTTGAAAAAATTATAAGGAAAAATGCTTCTAGTATTAGATTAAATCAAATTGGGAACATGGTCAACAAGTGGATGATGGTGGGAAGAAAATGAGATGTAAATACTGTGGGGTTATTTGTTTTGGGATAATTGTTAGGCTAAAACATCATCTAGTTAGAACCCACACTAATGTTGAACCTTACCTAAAAGTCCCAAAGGATGTTAAATAAAAATTTAGAGGCATTTTATTAGCTAATGAAGAAGAAGCTAAAAAAAAGGAGGAAGATTAATGACACTGGTGAGGTTGATATTTCTGAAGATTCTAGGAATTATTATGGTCAAAAGGGAAAATACATTGTAGATTTTTTTTTATTACCAAAAAACCATTGGTGTAAACCACACTTAATCAAAAGTTCAAAAGGGAAGAAAGGGAGGAAGTTTGGAGACAAATTACAATTTTTTTCTACACTAGTATTGTTCCATTTAATGGAGTGAACAATCATAATATTTTTGTTTATGGTTTAGAAAATAGGAAAATATTGGATAGGGCTAAAACTGCCAACTTTTCATGAGCTACTAGTTATATATTTAAATAAGGAAGTAGCCAATGTAGCAACCATGCTCAAGGAGTATAAAGAAGAATGGAAGCAAAAAGGTTGCATTATTATGTATGATGGGTGGAGAAATCGGAAAAGGTTCTCTTTATGCAATTTCTTGTAGAAAAACTCTTTATCATCTATTTAAATACTGGTGAATAGTTGATAAAGTTTTTAAGATGTGAGATGTTGTGAAAAAGGTTGAAGAGGAAAATATGGTTCAAGTGGTGATTGGTAATGCCTCAAACTACAAAGCAATTTGGGAAAAGTTAATGTGAAAAAGAAAGAGGTTTTATTGGACATCATGTGATACTTATTGTGTTGATTTAATGTTAGATTATTTTGATAAAAAGATTAAGATTCATGAGGTGACAATTACCAAGGCAAGGGAGGATAACCACATGCATCTATTCTAGAACAATGCTCAATACTTGGATAAAAGAGTGTAGACAAGGAAGGGAGTTGATTAGGTCTGGTGTGCTTCAATTTGCAACTTCTTACCCAACCTTGAGGTGCCTAAAAGATTTGAAAGGTCTATTAGTATCTATGTTTGCATCCAAAAAGTGGAGATCTAGTAGGTTTGCTTTAGCAATTGAAGGAAAACAAGTTCAAAGGATTGTTTTAGATAGTCATGTGTTTTGGTGTAGAGTTATCACTTGTTTAAAAGAATCCCACCACTTATAAAAGTATGACATGTGGTATATTTTGATGAAAAATGAACTATGGGGTTCATATATAAAGCTATGAATCAGGTAAAAAATTAGATCAAGGAAAATTGCAATAATGTTGCAAGAAAATAAGTTTGTTTATTTATTTATTTTATTTCTATGATAGTTTGGTTCACTTTTTTTTTACATGTATCTCTTTCTTGTAGCTATGAAACTATTTTTCAAACTACATAGACCATTGTGTGATGATGTATATTATCTTAATCCACATTTTCACTAAATGCCAAATTTTTTAACTATTGTAGATGTTAAGATTAGCTTGTAGAATTGTTTAGAAAGGATAGTTGTGGATCAATAAGAAAAATTTATTATGAATTTGTAGTTGGATGCATTTAAAAATGAAAAAGGTTTTTTCCTATGCATACAGGCGTAATGTCAAGACCAAAAAAATATTTGGGTCGGTTCATTTTTGTTAGAGTATCAATTATTGACCTTTTTGTGAAATTATTAGCCTAATATAAAATTAAAAATATGTAGTGGTGGGATTCATATGGAGATGAATGTCTTGAGCTCAAAAAAATTCCATTAGATTTTCAAGCTTCATGTGTAGCACTTCTGATTGTGAGTGAAATTGGAGTGTATTTGAGATGGTAAATTACTCATTATTTATTAGTTAAATTAATTTTACAACCATGAATCATGTTATTAAAAAATTTACATTTTGTATAGATTCATACCAATAAGCGAAATCATTTGCATAAAAAAAAAGATGAATAATTTGGTTTTTGTAATGTATAATATCAATTTGAAGCAAATACAAAACAAAAAAAAAATATAATTTAGAGTCCAATTATCTTGGATGATTTACCTTCAAATGATGATTGGATAACTGAAAGAGAGGAAAATGCCCTTCCTACAAGTGGAGCATGGTCAAATGCTCTTGATAGAGAGTAAGAGACATGCTAGAGAGTCTGCAAGAAATGGAGATGAAAGAATTGATGATGAGTTAATTATAGTATGTGTTCGTCTAAAAAAATCAAACTTTTGAACTAACTATCAAGCCCAACATAGTTATAGTTTTTCAATTTCTTCTATTCCTTAATCTAGATGAAGTATAAGTCCATGATTTCAATGAAAATGAAGTTGTTATGACTTGTGCTACCTCCAATGATGTTGATAACTTGGATGATTTTGAAATAAATGTTCATGACGAAGATGAAACAACCGGGAGTGATAAAACTAGTAGGGTTTTAGAGTTTAGAATTAAAGATGTATATAATAACATTTATATGATGGCTATGATTGATTGATGTTAATCATTACCATATCATTGTACTTTGTACTTTATTTTTGTGAGTTTTGTGGTTTGTGTTGTTGACAATTTTGACAATTGTGGGTCTTTAGTTTATTAAAACATAACTTGGACTATTTGAAAGCTGAAGATTGAGTGTTTAGCATTTTTTAACTTTGAATACAAATAATATGTCACAAACCCATTTACAATATCACATTTTTATAGTTTTGGTAGAATCGTATGATTATATTATCCAATTTTATGAACCCTCGACCGATTATATGTAGCGTCATGATTTTGATAACATTGGTTGTTTGTATGTTGCATGTGCTAATACATGGTGGTTTGAAGTGGAGTTGTTTGTTAGTGGATAATTTATAGTTATTATAATTTAGTTTCAAGATTACTGTTATTGTGTAGCTCTTTTGTTGGCTTTGATGCAAATACTTATGAAATTTTTATATAGGATTTGGTTTAGAGCTTGAGAATTGTTAATTAACTATTGCTTAAAAAGTGTGCATTTTACATTTCCTTGCTATTTACGTTTAGTTTTAATTTTGCTTATTTTTTATTTTTAGGTTCAATTGGTGGCTTTGTCACTAAAATAATTGAGTGGTGCCTACTTTCTTTCTTTTTTGTTTATGCTCGTGGTTTAGAGCAATAAATGTTGGTTAGTTGTTGGTAGTGTTTGATTTGTTACTCGATTGGTTAAATTAGGATGAAATCGATGTAAAGGATGATCATTGTAAAGTGATATGTATTGAATCATGAAATAGGCTTAAAAAATGAAAATAATAAGAGTGATTATATGTTATGCTTACCAACTTATTTACAAAAAGTTTTCAATAATTATTTATCTATAAATATTGTGTACTATTTTTTAAAAAAAATATTTGTATAGAGAAATGGATAACAACAATGATAAGAAAATGTGGGACCTACTATAATGAAGAAAGTGACAAATAAAAAAAATAAAGGAAAACGGTTGGGATTCAATTCAATGTTAGAGGTCTACTTATGGGCGACCATTGTAGGGAGTTCATGACTTACATGATTGTTGCTACTTTTTTGCATGTTCCTATTAGTATCAGCAATTCAAAGGAATTCAATTAATGAACCAAAAAGCATATTTACATGGATGTTAATACAAGTATATTTTCTTGATTACACATGTTTTAGTATATTAGTTGATTTTTAATTCAATAAATGGCACAATTTATAAATGTACTTCATCATATCGAAATCCAAGAAGAAATGATTTATGAGGCATTATGGTGAGTAACATGAAACGTTACAGTCACACCTAACCTAAGAAAAAAAATACAAATATTACGGCACACTACATGAAAACCCACCAAAATGTTACAAATTTATAACTCAAAAAGTTTGGGATGCATTTTTTTCTCTTCAAAATATGAATAAGTTAGGTAAGTATCACTTTGGTATATTAATTTTTGGTGATAATAGGTGCTTAATGGATAGTGTCTAAATTATTATAAACATTTAGCTTATAATATAACCATTAACTGCCCAAAATTCAGATCTAGACAGGAAGAACAAGTACGCCCACAAATTGTAATATGTTTCAAAATGGATATGTAGGCCTTAAGGAAGAGTTGGTATAAATTTTTCACTTTATATTCTTAAATTTCTAAGAAAACTGTTATAACAACTCTAAAAATTATGGCTTATGTTTAAATTTACAACTGATACAACAACAACAAAAAAATGATCCAAAAAACTCAACTATTACTCTATGCTAACTTCGGAAACAGGCTAGGGTAAGGGAAAGTTGTAAATATATCAATGTGGAACTGTAGCAAGCGGACGAGAAAATCACATGTTCAAAGCAAGGTCCTTAACTCTAGCTAGCTATTTGATATTATGAAACTCATATGTTTATTTCTATGTTCTAAAGTCTAAATTTGCTTATTTTGCATGGTATGGATTTTTATTCAACTAAGACTATCATACCCTAAAATAACAACCCAAAATATGAGAATAGGCGCAAAAAACTTTCAGAAATGCTCACCTTAATCTTAAGTTGGTTCTAGGCTGATAGCTTATACAACTTCCTTGATGGGTTGGCTCTCTACATAGGATAGGGGCACTCTCTTATTTTTAACCACACCGTATATTTCCCTTTCCATCTTTCATCATTTTTCTACTATATATATGGGGTTATGTATTCATTTTGAGGACATGAAACTATAATCAACACTCTTTACTTTTTCTCTCTCCTCTATCATTTATGTTTTACCCTCGGCATTTCCTCATTGCTACCTCTCAATTTTATTTCCTAAAGAATCCTTCGGTTCATGAAAACCACACAACAATAGGCATCCTTTGTGAGGATATTTTACAAAAATTTGCATCTCTTATTCAATCTTTATGATCAACTTGATCCTAGTACTAATGATCCTTCTAGGAAAGAACATCTAGTTACCATCTATCAACTCCCAAGCTGCTAATGTCGAGCTCTAAGCATTTATTTAAGAAATGGTCTTGAATATGCTAGCTCATCTTACACACACCCTCAAGTGGTTATCTCATATTATGGATTGGCATCATCATTTTACACCTCAACAAGCTACTCCTCAAGAAATTTTGTTGGAAGCTCTGGATCTTCAAGAAAGGGATCTAATAATTAGGTTCCAAAGTGCCATCTTCCAATAATAAGAGGCTAATTCTAATGAATATGTTTGAGGTACAAAGACTAGAAGTGACATAAAACAAGAGTCCCTTAGCCCTCCAAGGTAGAGCAAGCAGGAAAGGTGTCAAAGTCTAAGCATGAAGTTAATAAACATATAGATAAAGTTGACCGATGCTGAAATAGAAGGCATGATACCCGATAGATTAATGGAGATGAGGAAGAGATATAAACAATATGTTCTTTGTGCTATTAGACGTGAAGAGGATTTAATTAGTAAAATGATAGATCAAAGGGTGTAGGAGACACTTAACACAATGAAAGAGAAGAAGGATAATGCTAGATGTTTTAAGTAGGAGATGCCTTTCACGAAGGAAATATCTGAAACATCAACATAAAGAATAAGAATCCCAACTTTTGAATCATCTGATAGCTCCACATATCTAGAGGACCAATTTAATGAGTTAAGAAATTATATATTGCTAGTTTAGGCATGAGAAGATACGTTATGCAATGTATTCTAGAGCACTTTAAAGGGGGCAATATCCAGATGGTTTAGGAAGCTAAAAGTTGAATTTATAAATTCTTTTTCATAACTCACAATGGCTTTTGTGGAGCAATTTGATGCATGATGGCAGTCCAAAAAGGATTTTTCTTCTTTGATGGGGTTCTTTTAAGATCTAATGGAATATATTTAATCATTTTTTTTAACAAATTAGATAAAGAGGCATGACAAATCAATGAGTTGGATAATGGTATCGTCCGATCTTCCTTGCTTAGAGAACTAAATAATAAAGAGTTAGTGGAGAATTTGTACTTTTTTGAAACATAAATCTTACACTTTGCTAAGATAAGACATGTTAGATAGGATAGATGCAAAAGAGATGAGCAAGGCAATATGGTTGATAGTCAAAAGAGTGGAAAACCCTTCAATGTTGAGACAAAATAGATATAAGGAGATAGGAAATAAAGAAATTGTAATGGTCTAAGGCTTGTGGTACACCCAACTCTTTTACGGGGTCTAATTGGAAAATTTGACAAATGCACTCCATTGGTGCCCAACATCTCACACATACTCAACATGGAAAAGGGTTTTCAAACCTTTTCGATGCCTTTTCCCATATAAGGAAGCATAAAACACAAATCTTAACAAGTGGTGTGTCTATCATGAGGAGTTTGGGCATCCTATAGAGGAGCTCTTCAGTTCTTAAGGGATGTTGTAGAAAAGGTGGTGCACAAGGGTTTTTTGAAACTTTACACACAAACACCCTCCACCAAAAAAGAAATATGTGTGGTTCGAGAATTTCCTCAAACTTCTCTAAGTAAAAAAAAAACTCAAAAGATTATTCACACTATCGTAAGGGGGAGATTACTTGGCGAAAACAAATAATGTGTCCCTAAAGACATATAATAAAATAAATAAATACCATAAAAAAAACATGAGGGACAGAATGGGTAAATGGGAAGTCATTATCATAGAAAATGATGAGGGGCTGAGTATGGTGGAGCATCATGATTACCCTTTGGTTATGGAAGTGTAGATCACAAGGAGTGTGATGAAAATGGTCCTTATAGAAATAGGTAGCTATGTTGATGTTATCTTTGAGGAGGCTTACAAATAATGAGAAATGTTAAAAGGATGCTTTATAAGTTAGACTTCACCTTAGTGGAACTCACTGGTAATATAATAAAATTAAAGGGAATAGTGGATATCCCTTTGATGGTAGGTTGGGGTTTTGAGGAGCATTAAAATAAAATTTGTAGTCATTGCTTACTTATTAGCATATAACATGATATTAAGACAGACATCCATTAGCAAACTATAAACTAACATTTTTGTGGATATATTATTAACGCGGAAACGTCTAGGTTAACAAGAGAATGGTGTGACAATGCTACGTAGTAGAAGGGGCGCCCTAAGATGATTGTATGTCAAAAAATCCATGAGAAAATCTAGTTCTAGAGTACTTAAATGCTTTGGAAGAAGGCATCTAGGTTGTCGTGCAAATATAAGGGAGGCATTTGGGGGATGCATAGCACTGGATGATGATAGGCAATGATACCAGTAAGATAGACAAAGAGGATATGGTAGCTTTTTCTCACAAGAAACAAAGATATCTTCACTTAGAATGTATCTGATCTGGAAGAAATTCCTCCTAAAATCATTAAGCATCAACTAGATATAATGGAGGGATACAAAATAGTAAAATAAAAGAAAATGGTCATATGCAATTAAAATCATAAATTCAATCGAGAGGAGATGGAGAAATTACTTGCCTCAGGGTTTATTAAAATGTGAAATATGCTAATTGGATAGTTAATTCAGTTGTGGTAAAGAATTCTAATGGTACATGGAGAATGTGTGTTGATTTCACTCACTTTAACAAGTCATGTCCTAAGGATGTCTATCCGTTTCCTTCAATAGATTGACTAATTGACTTGACGGTCAAGTAAGAGATGTTAAGTTTTATGGACCCCTTTTTTAGGTACCATTAGATCAAACTAAGGTTGATCAAGAAAACATCATTTTCATAAAAAATGATGTGTAACACCCGTAATTTTATTTACTATTTTTTTATTTAAACTAATTTTTATAGAAAATTAGTTTTTTCTAGAATGAGTATGTAATCAGCTTCGGTATTAACTGGATTCATAATTATGTGGGCCAAATAATAATAATAATAATAATAATTATTATTATTATTATTATTATTATTATTATTATTATTATAAATGTACGTATTATTAAATAGATTGTAATATATATATATATATATATATATATATATATATATATATAAAAGAGGGTTTCATTTGAATTAATTTGAAAAGTCCTGATTATTTCTTTTCATTTGAATTAATTTGAAAAGTCATGATTGTTGACTTGATGCCTTTTCATTTGAATTAATTTGAAAAGTCATGTTTGTTGACTTGGTGCCTTTTCATTTGAATTAATTTAAAAAGTCATGATTGTTGACTTGGTACCTTTTCATTTGAATTAATTTGAAAAGTCATGTTTGTTGACTTGGTACCTTTTCATTTGAATTAATTTGAAAAGTCATGATTGTTGACTTCGTGTCTTTTCATTTGAATTAATTTGAAGAGTCATGATTGTTGACTTGGTGTCTTTTCAAAGGGACTTCATTAACTCTATAAATATCCCCCACCATCAACCGGAAAAATGAATTCAGAAATTCAGATTTTTTCAGAAATTTCAATAGTTCTCTCTCTTCTCTCTCTCTCTCTACTTTTTTTATTCCTATATTCCTAGTTGAGTACGAGCATAACGTTACGTTCGCTGGAATCCTATTAGATTAAAGTGCTACATCTGATAGGAACGAAAATACGTTCTATTCTGGAAGACGATTGTTCACAACCTTGAGCACCGTGTGAGGGAGCAAAATCATCTTAAGGACACATCGTGAATTCGGTGGGCTCGGATAAATTATTTTTGGTATTTTATTATACTTCTATACTATACACCCAACAATATTAAGACAATTTTTTTTATTTATAGTATAGAAAGTGGTATTTATTTGATAAATAATTCTACTAGTTTTCTTCTACTCCTTTGTTATTTGTCGAACTTCTGTTTTTGTAACAGAAATGGCTTCGTTTGCAAATATTGTTGCAAGTTCCATAAATCCTGTGGGTGTTGGTGAAAAGCCACCAAAGTTCAATGGGTTGGAATTTAAGCATTGGCAACAAAAGATGATTTTATATCTGACTACATTAAATTTGGCAAAGTATCTCAATGAGAGTCCTCCAAAGGTTGATGAAAAAGAGACTAATGTAGTCAAAGTGGCTGCAATAGATGCATGGAATCATTCCGACTTTCTTTGCAAGAATTATATTCTAAATGGTTTGGATGATACGTTATATAATGTGTATTCTGGTAGTAAAACGGCAAAGGAATTATGAGATTCTTTAGATACCAAGTATAAGACAGATGACGCCGGAATAAAGAAATTCATTGTTAGTCGTTTTCTCGATTATAAAATGGTGGATAACAAGTCGGTAATATCCCAAGTGGAAGAGATTCAGGTTATTATTCATGACATTCATCCCGAGGGTATGTCCCTGAGTCAATCCTTTCAAGTAGCAGCGGTAATTGAAAAATTACCACCATATTGGAAAGATTTTAAGAACTACCTCAAGCATAAGCGTAAGGAAATGAAACTTGAGGATCTCATAGTCCGTCTAAGAATTGAGGAAGACAACCGCAAGTCCGGAGGCTCAAATCTAATGGCATCAAGAGCCAATGTGGTGGAAAACGGATCAAAGAAGAGTAAGAAAAGGAAGCATAATGGAGATAGTTATAATACAAGATCTAATATCTCCAAGAAATTCAAGGGAAAGTGATATGAATGTGGCAAGCAAGGGCACCGTGCAAAGGATTCTCGCAATCCAAAAACGTCTAAGAAAAGAAATGCTCAAGGGAATGTCACAGAGATAGACAACTTATCTAAAGATCTTGATGTTATCAGTCTATCCGTAGTAGTGTCACAATGCAACCTTATAAGCAATGCTAAGGAATGGTGGGTAGACACCAGAGCCACTCGTCACATATGTGGTAACAAGTGGATGTTTTCAGAGTATCAACCTATAGAAGATGATGAAGAACAACTTTTCATGGGAAATGCTTCATCTTCTAATGTCATTGGTCATGGAAAGGTGATACTGAAGTTGACAAGCGGAAAAAACCTTACTTTGAATGATGTGCTCCATGTACCAGATATCCAGAAGAATTTAATTTCAGTATCCCTACTAAGTAGGAATGGTTTTAAGTTGATCTTTGTATCCGATCAATTTATACTTATTAAGAATGAGATGTTTGTAGGAAAGGGCTATCTTAGTGATGGGCTCTTTAAGATGAATGTAATGACTATTGTACCCAAAGTTAATAATAATAAGAGTATTTCTTCTTCTTACATGCCTGAGTCATTTAATATTTGGCACGAACGATTAGGACATGTTAATTATGATATCATTCGAAAGTTAATTAATTTAGAGTGTTTGCCTAAATGTGAGTTTAATCGTAATCATAAATGTGAAATGTGTTGAGGCCAAGATGGCAAGGAAACCATTTCATTCTATTGAAATGAACACCGAACCTCTAGATTTAATTCACACTGATGTGTATGATTTAAAATTTGTGCAAACTAGAGGTGTTAAAAAGTATTTTATTACTTTCATAGATGATAGCACCTATTATTGCTATGTGTATTTGCTACGAAGCAAAAATGAAGCAATTGATATGTTTAAACACTTCAAAGCAAAAGTCGAGAATCAACTTCGTAAAAAGATTAAGGCTATAAGAAGCGATAGATGAGGTGAATACGAATACCCTTTTGAACAAGTTTGTTTAGAAAATGGTATTATTCACCAAACTACTACTCCTTATACGCCTCAATCTAATGGAATTGCAGAATGAAAGAATAGAACTTTGAAGGACATGATGAATGCCATGTTGATTAGTTCTGGTTTACCGCAAAACTTGTGCGGGGAAGCCTTATTAACTGCAAATTATATTCTCAATAAGATGCCTCATAAGAAAACCCACAATATTCCATATGAGTTATGGAAAGGTCACAAGCCTAACTATAAATACTTAAAAGTGTGGGGGTGCTTAACAAAAGTAGCAATTCCCAAACCTAAAAGGACTAAGTCAGGACCGAAAACCATTGATTGTGTATTCATTGGTTATGCACATAACAATAGTGCATATTGTTTCCTTGTCCACAAATTAGAGGTTCTTGATATTGATGCCAACACTATTATAGAATCAAGGGATGCTATATTCTTTGAAAATATTTTTCCCTACAAAATGAATAATGAATCAGTTTCACTGAAGAGGCTAAGAGAGTATATTGGTGATGGGAATAAAGAAGTGAGTTCAGATGAACCTAGACGAAGTAAGAGAGCTAGGATCTCTAAATCATTTGGACCTGATTATCTAACATATTTGTTAGAAAATGAGCCTCAAACATTTAAAGAAGCTATATCCTCTCCTGAATCTGCTTATTGGAGAGAAGCAATAAATAGTGAAATTGAATCCATCATGCAAAATCACACGTGAGAAGTAGTGGACTTGCCTCCTGGGAATAAACCCCTAGGATGTAAGTGGATCTTTAAGAAGAAATTAAAGGCTGATGGTTCGATTGACAAATACAAGGCAAGGCTTGTAGTTAAAGGATACAAGAAAAAGGAAGATGCTGATTTTTTCGACACATATTCACCAGTTACAAGAATTACGTCTATACGTATGCTATTGGCAATAACAGCTGTAAAGGGTCTTGAAGTACATCAAATGGATGTAAAAACAACATTCTTGAATGGTGAATTAGAGGAAGAGATCTATATGGAACAACCTGAGGGGTCAAGAGAAAAAGGTTTGTCGGCTTATTAAATCTCTCTATGGATTAAAATAGGCACCTAAGTAATGGCATGAGAAATTTGATAGTGTAATGTTGTCAAATGGATTCAGGATAAATGAGTCTGACAAATGTGTTTATGTCAAAGATACTCATAAAGGCTATGTTATAGTGTGTCTATATGTAGATGATATGCTCATAATGGGTAATAATAATGATATTATTAACTCTACCAAATGGATGCTCACCCGAAGTTTTGATATGAAAGACATGGGTCTTGCAGATGTTATATTAGGAACTAAGATTTCTAGAACATCTGATGGATTAATATTGTCTCAATCTCATTATGTTGAAAAAATACTTCATCGATTCAAGGAGTACAATATTAACCCAACTAAGACACCATTGGAGGTGAATATTCATTTGATGAAAAATACGGGTGCCAGTTTTTCATAATTAGAATATTCACGTATAATAGGCAGTATTATGTATCTCATGAACTGCACGAGACCGGATATCGCTAATGCAATTAACAGGCTTAGTGGCTATACCAGTAACCCTAATAGGGGACACTGGAAAGCGATCATTCGAGTTCTAGGATATCTAAAGCGCACCAAGAACTTTGGATTACACTACAAGAGATATCCTGCAGTGGTATAAGGCTACACTGATGCGAATTGGATATCGATTCCAGGAACTCTAAGTCTACTAATGGATATGTGTTGACTCTTGGAAGTGGTGCAATATCTTGGAAATCATCTAAACAAACATGTATCGCGAGGTCAACAATGGAGTCTGAATTTATTGCTTTAGATAAAGCCGGAGAAGAAGATGAATGGCTTAGAGACTTCCTAGAAAATATCACATGTTGGGAAAAACCTGTGCCACCCATACATATCCATTGTGATAGCCAGTATGCAATTGGTAGGGCACGGAGTAAGATGTATAATGGTAAGTCTAGACATATTCGTCGTAGACATAATACCATTAGAAGGTTGCTTTCTTGTGGAATTATCTCAATTGATTATGTGAGGTCAAAGGATAATATTGCGGATCCGCTTACTAAGGCATTAACTAGAAAGCAAGTAGAAAGTTCATCAAGGGGAATGAGCCTAAAGCCTATGGATATATAGAGTCGTCATGGTGGCAACCCAACCTAGTTGACTGGATATCCCAAGATCTAGGTTCAATGGGAAAACTGAACTATAGATGACTCGGTGTTTCACTGAGGAATCTAATTTTTATCTACCCATTCCTATGATGAAATAGTGCAAAGAAAGGATAAGGTTAAGCTATGCTTTTAATGATCCCTATAACTTAACATGTTTAAGTAAAATATCTAAAGGATATAATAATTAGGAGATCACCTATGTGAGTGGGAAGGGGCCGCTTCTGTGAGAATTTTGAATGCTGAATTCTCTAACACACTCACAGAACTAGGAGGTGTTCATGGCCGAAACGAACACAAACGTGAGAGCCAACTAAGCTTGAAGGAAGCTGTGTGTTTTCTATTGTCTCGGTTTATACTAGACAGCTGACTGTTCAAGGCAGATCTGTCCACTGATTGGCTGGTAAACCCGATAGAAATTCACTATGGAAAGTTCAAAGTATCAAACTACTTATCTAGATGCAGTTTTCTTCACTTGTGCTCAGTTAGAGTAATTATGGAATGAAAGTTAATTTGTGGTAGGGTAATGTGAGAGATACTAATTTAAGCATAATTTGTTCGTGCTTGTGATATATTACAATCTAGTGGGGGATTGTTAAATAGATTGTAATATATATATATATATAAGAGGGTTTC
The DNA here is from genome assembly GCA_030549775.1 of Tamarix chinensis. NCBI lineage: Eukaryota > Viridiplantae > Streptophyta > Magnoliopsida > Caryophyllales > Tamaricaceae > Tamarix > Tamarix chinensis. The sequence continues at coordinate 94,563,678 of CM060172.1, forward strand.
ATTTGAATTAATTTGAAAAGTCCGGATTATTTCTTTTCATTTGAATTAATTTGAAAAGTCATGATTGTTGACTTGGTGCCTTTTCATTTGAATTAATTTGAAAAGTCATGTTTGTTGACTTGGTGTCTTTTCATTTGAATTAATTTGAAGAGTCATGATTGTTGACTTGGTGTCTTTTCAAAAGGACTTCATTAACTCTATAAGTAGCCCCCACCATCAACCAGAAAAATGAATTCAGAAATTCAGATTTTTTCAGAAATTTCAATAGTTCTCTCTCTTCTCTCTCTCTCTACTTTTTTGATTCATATATTTCTAGTTGAGTACAAGCATAACGTTACATTCGCTGTAATCTTATTAGATTAAAGTGCTACATCTGATAGGAACGAAAATCCGTTCTATCCTGGAAGACGATTGTTCACAACCTTGAGTACCGTGTGAGGGAGCAAAATCGTCTTAAGGACACATCGTGAATTCAGTGGGCTCGGATAAATTATTTCTGGTATTTTATTATATTTCTATACTATACACCCAACACGTATATATCTCCTATCTCCAAACTACTAATCCTATTTACTTGACTCAATCCTCGGTTAGACTTTGGCAAGATTTGCAGTTCTAATAGCCTTTGCTGGCTACGGTTAATAAAGAGTTATGTGTTATATATATATACCCACAAGTCAACTTCTAACTCAATTTTTTCTTTCCCTACTAATCTTTGACTTCAATTTCCACATGAACCTAATATATAATAATGGGGATCCCTTTAAATATATTAACCAACTTTCTAATTATGTTCTATTGATCAAGAATAATATCTTTTTTTAAGTTTTGGGTAGCACTCATCAAATTAATATTATTTAAATTTATTTGAACACTATTGTTGTTCATATCAAATTGTTTGCTTGTTTATCAATTGACACCGAAAAAAGTACCGACGGATATGCGGCTATCAAGCAAAAACTATCCGTGCAGCTTTATTCTTTCTTAAGAGTCCGAAGGTAACTTTTAATTTAAGTATACATATAACATAGTAAGTTTGACATATATTTATATATATAGTAAGAGTAGTGTGTGTGTGGGCGCGTGTTTTGTTCTATTTGATCGAGATAATCAAATAAAGTCATATAAACTAGATGTTTTTATAATTAATTATTAAAATTATAATAAATATAACTCAATTATATATTTGCATGCGTGCATGATTAATTAGGCTGAGATTTTTGACTCACCCGTGTCTGTGTGTATATAAGGGAGACATGAGCGTAATAATTGACAATTTTTATGCCGGACTTTTGGTGTATTTATACACAGTAACAAAGTTAATCTAATCGAATTTAGTCACGTGGTTCTGTTGTACGTGGCAAGAGTTCCAGGACATTCTACACTTTATGTTAGGATATAGAATATAATATAATAATAAGTGTGGAACTTGACATTCGTTGTTTGCCCATTAAACATAATTTATTGGGTTACTTGCATAAGTTACAGAAAATAACTAGTTAGTCTCCTAACTTATATCCGGATCCGATGAAGTTGACCACCATGGGTTCTTAAACCGACTTTTAACCACAGGCGTGTAGTTATTCACCACTGGTATAGTTCTATTTTGCAAATTTATAACGGATTTAGGGCGGTAATTGGTTCGTCCTGGAAGTAATAAAATAACATATTTATGAATATATTATATGATAAAAAATTATGTCCAGATGCTTGTATATGTTAAAGAATAAATTGGAGTTACTTACGGCTCAATTATTGTTACGTGAATTGATACCTCTATGTTTCTATTTATAATTATGGATACGGATGATGTACTATAATGCGCCTTGTGTGATATACCATCATGTTTAATTAAAAAATATTAATTACTTATAGTAAAACATACGAAAATTGAGAGTAAGATAGTTTTTGAGCCGGTACCTTTAGATGTGAAGAACTTGTAAGTATTGGGTTGACTAGATGGTTTTCCCTAACCTACTTGTACATTATTTGTCATTATATTTTTTATCACTATATTTTATCATCAATTTCCATAGTTGCAATTGAATAGAGGGTTTTCCTAAATTATATTTATGCCTTTGCATTGAGGGATCCGTATACTAGTGACTTTGTTATCTATGTATTGGCTAATTTTTGTATTTGTGACCGATTAGAGGATTTTTCCGAATCATATTTTTGTAGAATGACTAGAGGGTTTCCCTATTTCTACGACAATTTCTGCCCTTTTCTTGATTCTAGAAAATTAATATATTCTAGATAAATGTTTAAATTGATAAGAAATCATATTATGGTGTGGACGTAGTATTAACTATCCTTATATATATAAGAAATTCAAAATAAGATTGAACAAAAAATTTATATTTCATCCACTTGATTTATGTTAGCATTTAATAAATAAATTAAATTACCTTGCTTGAAAGGTGTAATTTATTTTCAAATTATCTATTGTGTATATTTAAGGTATGTGTTACTCTCTATTGAGAGTGGATCAATTTTTTTTTCCAAGTGATGTTATTGGTTGTTTGTCATGTTGTGATTGCATGGGGATTGAGTGAGAAGGCTATTGTTCTCCACTATATTAGGTTATAATTATGAGCAACTCAATTGAACTTTTATTTTAAGTTGTATTCTTTTTAGACCATGTTTAGATCTTGGTGTCATTGAAATTATAACATATATTTATCTTGATTGGTTTATTCCACATTAATATAGCCTTAACATCTAACTTGGTTAGCTATGATATGTCTAATTCAGTTAGATGCGGCGGTAATACTGTAATACTCTTAAATTTACTAGTGAAAAATTTTGTTTTAAGTAGAAGCGTATAATCAAATAATTGGGTGTTACCTCTGTAATTGACATAAGTATGGCTTATCCCACCATCCTTACGTCAATCACAAGGCAAAATGATTAAAAAATTTAAAATATGATTAGAAAGAGACGGGGCAACTTTTAATAATATTAAATAAGAGTTTGGAGATCAACTCCGATTATAATATCAAAATATAACAAAAAAGAATCACATGGAAGTAAGAGTCCAAAAAAGTATCTCGGTAAAACTATCATCCGAATAACATGACTCTACGCCCAAACCCTATAATGAATGAATCACTCCTCCAGATATATCGCATCAAAAGCTGCAAATTATCCACTTGGTCCTCATCGACCTGCACATAAACATCTGGGTTATCTGCTAATTGGATTGAGCAACACCCATAAAACGGATGATCAGTACCCTACGTACTGAGTAAGGTAACAATACAGTCAAGTAGGGTTACATATAATACAAGAATTCTTATAAGCAAATCAAACATGCGCAAATCAAATAATTCCAGATAACTATTGATTCCAAGTCTGTCATTAGATAAACCATATTCCAATCTTTTATTTACGCTGAGTTTAGGGACCTCCACTATTCTTAAACTGGTGGAACAGTCTGAAACACCTCTTAAGGACAACACACCCGAGCCACTATTATTATCCAATGAAACAGAACCAACATCTCTCAGAGTAAAATACTCCCAAGCCACTATTTATTAAATCGGTGGAACGGTCTGAAGCACCTCTCGGGGACAACACACCCGAGCTACTATTATTATCCGGTGGAACAAAATCAACACCTCGGTCCTGACTCACGTAGCCTTTCACTTTAAATGATTAGTATCTTTCCATTTATACTTTAACTCTTAATTATATTTTCATTCACGTTGAGTATGGGGCCCCACTATTTTTAATCCGGTGGAATGGACTGGAGCACCTCTCAGGGACAACACACCCGAGCCACTATTATTATGCGGTAGAACGGAGCAATATAAACACCTCGGCCCGACTCAAATGATCTTTCACTTTACATGATTAATATCTTATTCAGAGTTGATTGTATACTATTATGCCAAACTTAAGGCATACAATTAAATACATAAGTACAACCACATAATTATCCTCAAATGATCATAATACCCTTAGGAAAATCAAGACAATTGTATTCTTCCAAAGCCTTTATAAAACCCAAAACATATACATTTCTAATTATTATCCGAAGTATATATCCTTAGTTTTCTATAGATATATTGTATACAATATTATACCCAAACATGTACTTACATAATTTCATTACTCTCAAGAATACCATTTCATAGCATTTCTGTAATTAAATTATTCAATATAACATACTCAGCACAAAAGCATATACAAAGAGATAAGGATCACATAAATCACTAGTTATGATATGTATCCTTATTGACAAGGACACTGGGTTCTATGTACGTAAATCATATACCTCCTCCGAGATCATTGAAAGATTGCCTATGAAAACAAGATAAAATTTGATTAGGACCGGAGGTTAAAATTTAAGAGGGAGATTATGGTAGAGAAGGGTAAAAATGGAATTTATCGGAGTCAAATGGAAACTTGAATTGTATGGAAGTGTAGAAGAGTGTGTGGTAGAGCTATGGTTAAATTTTGGTGGTTTTTGGACAAGATTTGGGGTGAAAATAAGGTTGCACAGAGAAAACGGAAAGTTGCATGGTCATGCAATAATAGTACACAATAGGTTGAAGGAAGAGAAGACGCATGGCCAGGCGGTACAGGAATTGTACGATTGTCCAACACTGGCCGAGAGAAAAAAAAAAGATGTACAACTAGATGGTGCAAGGGTTGCATGGTTGTGTAGCAAGGGATCTGAGCGTTTGCACAGCTGTGCAGCAGGCTATGTACAGGCCAGGCACTCTGAAACTCTGCAACGAACGAAGGCACAAAGAAGGGAAAAGAGGTGGTGGTCGGCACCGATGGCTGGCGACAGCGAGGGGAAGGTTGGAGCAACCTTGGTGGTCTGTCCACCGGCCAAAGGGTGGATATTGGTGGCTTGGGTGGTGCTCGGTGGTGGATGGGGTGTTTTGAATGCCAAAATAGGGAAGAAGGAGGAAGAAGAAGGAGAAAGGAGAAGGAAGAAGAGAAGAAGGTTAGGGAGTTGATGGATGATAATAAAATGGAGGGTTGGAGGGGTATTTATACTAGTAAAGTGGCGTGCCTTGAAGGAGAAAAATGGTAGGGTGATGACGACGATGATGTAACACCCCCAAAATTTACTACTGAAAAATTTCTTTTAATGATAAGTGTTAAACAAAATTGAGATGACAAAACTGTAAATTCTAAGGGTATTACCGCCACACTCAATGCTAAACTGATTCACTCCTACCGTTCCAGTACTAAGTGCTAAGGGTAAATAAGATTAACTACAAACACAAGTTGAAAATTGAAACAATATTTCATAAAAGAAATGATAGTGTTCATCATACAAAAATCAGAGTGTGGTTAAAGAGAGTTACAACCCCAGGAGTAATTAAATAAGTTTTTCGAATGCATCAAACACAGTACGATAGAATATGACTAGAGTAAAACGATACATAGTGAAAGTAAGATAGAGTCCAGCTAGTCTCTCTCGATCCCCAAGCCAAGTATAGGCTTAACTCCCAGCCGTGCCCGATGCCTCGTAGGTGTCAGAGGAAACGAAGATGTCATCCCCTACCTACACAAACTCAGACAGGTCTTTTACTTGTGGGAATAAGCAGCACCCATGAAATGAGCGATCAGTACGCTACGCACTGAGTAAGGTAACCATGCGCTAAGGCCAAACATAAAAAAACATACAACATAGCATACATTACATGATCATATAGGTAGCTCACAGTAATACAGAGGATGAAGGCTGGCCATGGTTCTAATATACTTATTCTTTTAATCTCTGGTAAATATAGTCGATTCACATCATAGTTTTTATCAATCCATGTAAGTGTGGTGTCTTTCCCATGTCTTATCATCATTATGTTTGGTTTGTTGAGCATGGAAACCCCCATTATTATAGTCGGTGGAACATTCATGCAAGGCAAAATGCGCCTGGTCACTATTATTCGCCGGTGGACCGGTTTGGGCCCGGCTCAACAATCTTTCTCTTTAAATGGATAGTATTTTATTCGTGTCTTATTCAATAAGCATTTCACCCTTGACATGCATGTCTCCAACATTCTACCTCTATCCTCTCAAGGGGGCCACATCCCATATCTTGAGACTCCTGCGCCCCTTATCATGCCCCGACATCCATTCCCCCTTACACTTACACATAATGACAACCAACTCCTAAGGGTGTGGGCTAAGTCCCAACACCTCGTGACATCAAACTCCACCTACTATTCCCCCTAGGGTTTTCCCTTGAAGACCCTAATTGGACCTATGTGGCCCAACTCTCTCTCCCTTACACTACCATTACTTCATTCATTGCCCCACACCTCATCTCATTTAGATTTAACCCCAAATCATATCGCTTTACCACTCGATTCCACATATGAGTGAAAAACCCTAGTTGGCCACTTTAACCCTAGTACATTTCTTCTCCCACAAGTAACCTCTCTCTTTTCACCCACAATCTCTTCTCTCCTATGGAACCCATACTCACCCCTTATAAAATAAATTCCCACTCTTAACCCCTACTCCACTCTCCCTTAATTGTTTTTACTTCTACATTTTTTTCCAGATTAGTGCTTCCTCTCAAAACCCTAATTAGGTCCTTTGTACACATTTACACCAACCTAAGTTCTATTTTTCATCCCAAGCCTCCAATCACTCCACAACTCTCTCATTAGCTTATTTACACCCTACAATACCTTTTCTCACACAAAGATGATCCCCATGCAACTCTTGAAGTCCCCATGCAAACCCTAGAATTCCCATGCATGGTTCCCATCTCTTTTTCATTTTGGTCATCTCTTCCTCTTTATTTTCCTCTCATAGATCATGAGGTATTTTGGTCAACCTCATATCCCCCTTAGTAAACTCACTTCCCATTTTCTTTCTTTTTATCCTTTCATTCCCATATCACATTATCAATCATCCTAGCACGCATGTCTTAGAGGGTCATATCATATCACATCATAATCGCCATGTATACGTATCATACTCATGTCATAAGGAACACATAAACATACCTCAACTCCAAACTGTGCTACACATAAGACAGGTTAATGACAATCATACAATACATGATATAGCATGATACATAAGATCCAAGACACATAAGTCACATAACACACATGGGCCTTAGCTACATCCTTACCTAAAACGACGCCGGGCTTGGAGCACGCGCCTACGCCTCATTAGGGTTTTGGCTTGATTCACCTATAAGAGGAAAAAACTAAGGATTAGTTTTCCTCCTACCAAAAATACAGTTATTTCTCATTTTAGTCTAAGATTAGGGTTACTATTATTAAAGGCAGCTTTATAAGTGAAAACTAGGATTTTTACCCTCAAGTTAGCCTACTAGATATTACTAGTCAAAATATATTTATATTAATATTTATAGCTATATTTATATTACTAAACCTAATAGCTTTATTTCTTCTAATGATAGTACTAATACTTGTTATAGCAAAATCTGATGTTAATAATAATAATAATAATAATAATAATAATAATAATAATAATAATAATAATAATAATGCTCCTAGAAATAGAAGCCCTATTATTTTTAAGGCTAAGGCTAATAATAGTGTTAGGGCTAAAATAATAATATAATAATATTAATACCAAAAAAGTACTAATATTGCTAAAGATAATAATGATAATAGTTATATTTGGAATAATAATAATATAAGGGTTCGAATGTTTTTGTCACAATAATAGTAACAAAATAATAACAACAATAATAGTAATAACTAATAATAATACTATAGTAATAATTTTAGTAACAAAGGCATTAGGAATAATATTAGCAATATTTGAATAATAATAATACTAATAATAATAATAATAATAATAATAATAATAAAATGGTAACATGCCAATTTCGGTTTCAATAACAAAATGGTAGTAGTAGTAATAACATTAATAATAATAAAAATAGTAGTAGTAGTAGTAGTAGTAGTAGTAGTAGTAGTAGTAGTAGTAGTAGTAGTAGTAGTAGTAGTAGTAGTAGTAGTAGTAGTAGTAGTAATAATAATAATAATAATAATAATAATAATAATAATAATAATAATAATAATAATAATAATAATAATAATAATAATGTTAAGCATAATAATAGTAACCAAAATGGTAATAATAATATAAGGGTCCAAATATTTTTATTAATAATAAAAAGTGATAATGGAAAAGTTAGTATTAACAATATTAGCAAGAAAATAATGATAGTGATAATGGTAATAATAATAATAATAATGGAATAATAATAATAATGATGATAATAATATTATTATTATAGATAATACCATTAATATTATTAAAATAACAAATACTTGTATAAAATGGGTTTAAGGGTTAAGAAGGTTAGAGAACCACCTAGGGACAGTGGTGGCACCGGCAGCGGTGCACAACGGCGGCGGCGGATGTGGGGATTGGAGGTGGTGGAAGGAGGAGAAAGGAGAGAGAAGAAGAGGTAGGTAGGGAAAAAGGGAGGTGTGGGAAGGTAGAGGAGGCTCCCCTGGTTGTTTTGGAGGGTAAAGGTGGTGTTAGTGGCGATAGAATTGGTGGCGGACGGCGGTGCGAAGGGTGGTAGGGGTTGATTGGGAGGGGAACTTTGCATGGCCGGGGTGGCTCGTGTAGGGAAAATCGAGGGGCGAGAATCGTTTAGTTAATTAAAGGGTGGTGTAAATGGTAGTTTTGGGGGTGGTTTGGCTGGCAGCGATGGGCGGCGGCGGCGGAGTGCTCGTCTGATGGGGCGGCGACGAGAAGGGAAAATTTATGGGTTTTAAAATTAAAAACTGAATTAAGGCAGCCTATGGGGTATTTATAGGCTGATTGGATGGGCAATGACAAGGGAAAGAAGAAAATATGGGTGTAGATGCCAGGCATGCCATTGGTGGTGGGAGTCGAGGCAATTCTACCATGGCAGCGCGACAAGGTCGAAAGAAGAGGAAAAAAGAAAGGGGCAGGGTGCTCGGGAGAGGGGAAGGGGTTGGTTGGGGTCGAAAAAAATGAAAGAAAGTGATGGGAGAGGGAGGGAAGGATAGTAGGCAGCGATGGTGGCCAACAGAGGGTAGGGTTGCAGCTCCTCGGTCGCTGCCCACGCTTCAAGGAAGAAGAAGGGTCAGGACTGGCGGTCTAGGGAGGAAGAAAGAAGAAAAGAAAAAAAAAAGAAACCGGACCGGCCGAGAAATAAAGAAAAAAAAGGAAGAGGAGGTACGATGTGGGCCTAGGCTGCGTAGGAGGGAGAGAAGCTGGCTCGTGTGGGGCGGGTTGCCCCAGGTCGGGGGGAAAGATGGGAACAAGAAAAGGGAAAGAGAGGAAGAAAAGGAAAAGGGAAAAAGAGGGAGAAAAAGAAAATAAAAGAAAAGAAAGAAAGGAAAAATAGGTAGGTTGGGTATTTTGGTATTTTTTTGTTATTTAAAATAATAATATTTAGAAAATAATAATTAATTCCTTTTTAGATTAATTTGGGCTATTTTTGAATAATTTTTTTTAAATTTTTTTTAAGATCCCATTTTAATTAGCCACACTTCCTAATTTTTTCCTAATTAAATTATTTATCATTTTCCTCTTGATTGTCCCTAAATAACTCCCCTATATTTTATTAAAATAATTTATTTAATTAATTTCCCTAATAAATCCTTATGTAGTCATAATTTCCAGAATTAGAATTTTGGGGTATTTCAGATGATGATGGTTCTACCGAGAAGAAGAAGAAAGAAGAGAGAAAAGGATAGGGGGATGGTGATGGTTAAGAGGGATAGAAGTCAGGTAGAGGCACAAGGGAGATGATGATGATGAAGAAGAAAACGTGCATGGGAGGGGAAGGTAGGGAGAAAATGGAAGAAGAAAGTGGTAGGCTGGAAGGGTGATGGGCTGCGAAAATAGAGCAGTAGCAGGGTGTGGAAGAAGAAGAAGAAGAATGGCATGAGGGATGGCAGGGTGATGGTGAGAGGAGCATGAGGGAGGCAATTGAAGGAATGCATGTGCAAAAGAAGCAAAACATCTCACGCCATAAAATAGGCACAAGAGAAGAAGGAAAAGAAAAAGGAAGAAAAGGGAAGAAAGCAAGAAAATAAAAGGAGAAAGAAAAGGAAAAGAGATGAAGGTTAGGGAATTAGGATTAGATTAGAAATTTTGGGATTAGCCAAATAATTTGGATTAGCGGAAAGTTTTTGCGGGTTTCAGTTTACGAATTTTGGTTTATTCGAATCAAGGTTTCAGTTTTCGGAATTAATAAATTTAGTTAAGGATAACAATAAGATTTATTGGGATTAGAATCAAATTAGGGCTAATGACACGGGATTAGGTTAAGAAAATTTTGAGGTGTTACATCACTACCCCTTTAAAAGAAACTTTGTCCCCAAAGTCAACAAGTCAAGGTTCGGGGAGAAGAGGAAAAAGGATGCAAGGAAAGCGATCTCGGTGGTCAATTTCTAAGAGTTGATACTATACTATTGGGTACTACCCCCTTAAAAGAGAAGGGAACCTGAAACCTAACACACCTTAACTAAAAAGCTCGGGATGCAATTCGTGCATGTCCTTCTCGGTTTCCCAAGTTGCTTCTTATTCCCCATAGCGGCTCCAAAGAATCTTCATAAGTGATATTGAGCTCATACAGGTCCACTGAATCTTGGCATCGAGAATCCTCAAAGGCCTCTCCTTGTAGGACAACAAATCATCAAGCTCAATCTCATCTAGTCTGATGGCGTGCAACAGATTTGCTATATACTTCCTTAGATAAGAAATGTGGAAGACGTTATAAACTCGGGCTAACTCTAGTAGAAGTGCTAGGCGGTATGCAACCTCGCCAACCCTATCAAGAATCTTATAAGGACCAATGTATCTTGAACTAAACTTACCCTTCTGACCAAATCACTATACCCCCTTGGTAGGTGAAACCCTCAACAAAACTTTACACCCTGGTTCAAATCCATCACTGTGATGACTCTAATCTACATAGCTCTTCTGGCGACTTTGAGCTTCCCTCATTCTGTCCTGAATCAATAAAACCTACTGAGTTATCTCCTCAATCATCTCTGGTCCTAGTACAATAGTCTCACTAATGTCGTTCCAACATAAAGGTGTCCGGCACTTGCTTCCATACAATGCCTCAAATGGTGCCATTCCGATGCTAGTGCCACAACTGTTGTATGAGAACTCAACCAAGTGTAGACGATCTTCCCAATCGTGTTGGGAGTCCAAAACACAAGCTCATAGCATATCCTCTAGAGTCTGAATTGTCCTCTCAGTCTGCCCATCTGTAGCTAGGTGGAAGACGATACTCATCCTCAATCTTATGCCCATAGATTCCTATAATTTCTCCCAGAAGTGCAAAAGAAATCTTAAATCCCAATCGGAGACTATGTCAGTAGGTGTACCATGCCTACTCACCACGAACCTCATATATGCATCAGCCAACTGATCCATACTCCAAGTCGACTTCATTGGCACAAATACTGCTAATTTTGTCAATCTATTGACGATGACCTAGATCATGTCGCACCCGCTACGAGTCCTCGGTAGTCCACTCAGAAAATCCATCGAGATGGAATCCCACTTTCGCCTTGGAACATCTAAAGGTTAAACTAACCCTACAGGTCTCTGGTGCTTGGTATAGATCTTCTGACATGTCAAACACCTCAACAAAACTCTACTACTTCTCGCTTCATGTGAGGTCACTAGTAAATCCTCTTAAGGTCTTTATAAAACTTATCCCCTCCTGGATGGATGGAATACGGAGTACAGTGACCTTCTTCTAAAATCTAGTGCTTCATATCAGCACAACACTGAGGTACACACCAACAACCTTGATAGCGAATGTTACCATCCTCATGAATTTGGAAACCATTTGCCCTACCATCCTGGATCTTCTGCCGAATCCTCTCAAGCTTAACATCCCTAGGTTTTCCCGCTCAGATCTCATCAAAAACCATTGGCGTGAACATCAATGCACTCATCCAAACCTATAGGTAACCATGTAGGATAATTTCTATTCTTATCTCTTCAAGCTCCTCCAACAAGTGACTAGTAACCACATAATTAAATACATAAGTACAACCACATAATTATCCTCAAATGATCATAATACCCTTACAATTGTATTAGAAATGTATATGTTTTGGGTTTTATAAAGGCTTTGGAAGAATGCAATTGTCTTGATTTTCCTAAGGGTATTATGATCATTTGAGGATAATTATGTGGTTGTACTTATGTATTTAATTGTATGCCTTAAGTTTGGCATAATAGTATACAACCAACTCTGAATAAGATATTAATCATGTAAAGTGAAAGATCATTTGATATCATAGTCCTTCACCAACTCTATCCATCTCCTCTGCCTCATACTCAACTCCTTCTGAGTAAATATATACTTGAGGCTCTTATGGTCGGTGAAAAATATGCATTGTGTCCCATACAGATAGTGCCTCCAAATCTTCAATAAAAAAACAACTATGGCCAACTCTAAATCATGCGTCGGGTAATTCTGATCGTGTTGTTTCAATTGACGAGAAGTGTAAGCCACTACCTTACCATGCTGCATTAATAAGCAACCCAGTCCATGCTTCAACACGTCACTATATACATCAAACTCGTCGGATCTCGATGGCAGAGTTAAAATCGGTGCTATAGTTAACCGCTTCTTCAACTCCTAAAATGCTCCCTCACAAGCCTCATTCCATTGAAACTTAGTCATTTTGTTCAAAAGGTTCGTCGAAAGATGAGCTATCTTAGAGAAATTCTGAACAAAGCATCTATAGTACCAGGCCGAACCTAGGAAACTACGTAACTCGAGGACACTAGTGGGTGCCTTCCACTAAGTCACTACTAGAATCTTTTCCGAGTCCATGACTCCTCCTCCTGCTGACACCACATGACCTAAGAATGCAACCTCCAAAAGCCAAAACTTGCACTTGGAGAGTTTAGCATACAGCTTGTGCTCTCGAAGGAGTGATAAAGTTGTCTGTAGATGCTTCTCATACTCCTCTTTACTCTAAGAGTAAATCAAAATATCGTCAATGAAGACCGCAACAAACTGATCTAGGAATGGCCGAAAGATCCTTGTCATCAAATCCATAAAAAGGCAGGTGCATTAGTGAGCCCAAAAGGTATCACTATAAACTTGTAGTGCCCGTACCATGTCCTAAAGGCCGTCTTCATGATTTCTACCTTGGCGATGCGTAGCTGATGATAACCCAACTTCAAGTCAATCATTGAAAAAATTGAAGCACCCCAAATTTGATCAAATAAGTCATCGATCCTTGGAAGCAGGTATCAGTTCTTCACCGTCAATTAGTACAGACTTTGATAATTTATACATAAACGAAGGCTCCTATCCTTCTTTTTTACAAAATAACACTGGTGCTCCCCAACGAGACACACTTAGGTGAATGTATCCATGAGCCGTGGGATCCTCTAGCTAAGTCATTAACTCCCTCAACTCTATCGGTGCCATCCGGTAAGGTGCCTTCGAAACTAGCTCCGCCCCTGGTACTAATTCAATGGTGAAGTCTATCTCCCGAACCAGCGGCATACCTAGTATCTCTTCCAAAAAAATGTCAGGAAATTCTTGAGTAATCGAGATGTCCTCCAACCCCGATGCATCCTTGTTCAACTCCTAAACTCCACACAAATACATAGGAAAACCTTTTTGAACCAAAGAATACAACGCGTGGGCAGATATGACCTTCATCGTAGGTCTAGGCTTGCATCTCCTATAAGAGACCCTAGCACCCTGAGGCCCCACAACACCACTTGTTCTTGCACACAATCTATTACGACTCTATATTTCCCCAACATATCTATCCTAAGGGTAGCGTCAAAATCGTGTAAGTCCAACTCAACCAAGTCCATTAGGAAGCCTAACCCACTTATCTCTAAGGCCATATCTAAGTAGAGCCTAGTGCAATCCATTCTATCCCCAAAAGGCAACATCACAGAAATAGACACACTAGTAGATGGATATAGTGTAGCTTTAGCAACAAAAGCAAAAGATACAAATGACAAGGATGTTCCCGAATCGAACAACACATATGCTTGTGACAATTGGATGGAAAATGTACTAGTGACTAAATCTAGCTATCGATCAGCCTCTACCTGGCTGATGACATTCAGGAACCCGCCTGACTGTCCCCCCTGGTATCCTTCATAATACCCTCTAGAACCCTAAGTCTGTCCTCCTCCTCTCTGAGGGGAAGAGCGAAGCCCTTGTAGTCTCCCCTTAGTCTCCCTAGACTATACACTGGCTGGGGCAAGTGCCCTATACTAAAACTACTAATGTGGTGGCTGGTAGGTCCACTACTGATATGCCTGTTGTTAAGGTACAAGCGGTCCTTACTAACGTTGGCACTCAAAAGATCAATGGCCTAACTGACCACACATCCTACACTAAATGGGAGTCCCCTGACAATTTTTCCCCAGATGATCCTAACCATAGAAACAACACATAGGGCGCCTCACTGGTCCAAAAGGTCTGCTCTGTCCACTTGTTTGACCCCTAGGTTGATAACTTGGAGGTCCACTCCCCCAAAACTAAATATTGCCTCCAGAGCCCTATGTCGTTGGCTTCCTCTTACCTAGAATAGAAGCCTACTCCTGTACCATAGTAGCAGCGACACAAGCCTGCTCGTACAAGGTGGCTAAGTCCTAAAAAGCCACGACACCCATCAGCCTCCGAATGTTGAAGTGAAGCCCCTGCTCGAACTGATACACGACACCCACTCTCTAGCTACTATCCCCGGTGCAAACATCAATATCTCTGAGAATCTAGTATGGTACTACCTCACGGTCATGCCTCCTTGGGTCAACTACATGAACTCCTTTAGTTTATCCTTCTTGAGACTTTCAAGATAAAACTCATTACGGATTGCTGTCTTAAAGTCCTCCTAAAACATCAGTGGTCCTCCCTGCACACGATGACTTACCCACCAAGTGGAGGTTGCTCCCTAGAGAAAGAAATCTGCAATGCTCACCTTTCGGGCAGGCGAGCAATATGCTATATCGTATGTCCTGTCTATATCCTAGATCCATCCCTCTAGGATAATTGGGTCCTCGTCACCAGCGTAAAGTGGTGGGTGATGTCTTATAACCCTTCGAAGCTAGTTTTCCCTGATACCCTCCTGTGGCTAATGTGAAGGTAGAGGTGGCAGTTGAGGCTAAGGTGGTGGACACTTGATGAACTCAATGAAAGCCTCAAAAGTTTCCTTTAGATGATAGACGCGGTCATTAAGCACCATTGATGACTAACTAATTGCAAGATAGAAATTATGTTACAGTCTAAGCCTTCCTAGCTAACTAACACATGATGCACATAATTCACTTTTTTAAGGCCACCTAGGCTACCTGTATTTGGTTCCTCATAAGTTAATTCGGGTTTTCAAAAATAAAATAGAGCTTTCTTAATTGTGAAATTGACCGTAGAAATCAGATGAGGGATCGTTGAAAACCAAAATTTGAAAATCAAAACATGGTTATCAAAACTTAAAGCTCTGATACCAACTTGTAGCTAGGGCTGTTGACAAACCAAGCCGGCTTACGAGCTTTTTGAACTTGGCTCGTTAACGGCTTGGTTTGACTTGGCTCGCTTATTAAATGAGCTTAAAAATTAGGATCAAGCTTGACTCGACTATCAAATAATCCAAGCTTCAGCATAATAAATTTGGGCTCGAGCTCGTTTACAATGCAAAAGCTCGTGAGCTCGGCTCGTTTACCACCAAAGCTCGGGATTTGGCTCGTTAAAAGTTTGGCTCGACTCGTTAAAATCTCAGATCATTTATAAACAAGCCAAGCTCAAGCTTCGTTTTTAAGCTCATTTAGTAAATGAGCCGAGCACAAGCCTACCCTGGCTCGGCTCTGCTCATTACACAACCCTACTTGTAATACCCAAAATATTTGATTATATGCTTCCACTTAAAATAGAATTTTTTTTAGTGGTAAATTTTGGGGTGTTACAAATACCCTCAACTTCATTTTGCTCAGGCTTCAACAAATTATTTTCTTAGTATTTTAAATTTTAAAAATTGAGGGTGTTAAATGATGGGTTTTATTATTATAAAGTAATGTCATGTGGAGTGAGGAATGTTGGGAAAACTTTCAAAGGTTGATGAATACAATATTTGAAGGATAAATCAAGGAGCGTATAGAGGCTTATATGGATGATATGATAGTAAAAAACCATAAAAAATAGGCCCACATACAAGAACTCCAGCCTCCTTTGATACCCTAAGAAAATATAAAATTAAATTAAATCCCACCAAATATGTATTTGGATTTGGTGATAAGAAGTTCTTGGGATTTATGTTTTAAACATACACATAGATGTAAATCCAAAAAAATTAACTACAATGTTGAATATGTAACCTCCGATAGGAAGTAATGACATTTAGTAGTTGACGAGAAAGTTAGTGATGCTACATAGATTCTTATCCAATGGCATTGATAAGAGTTTGCCTTTTTTTTTTATGCTTATATGATCAAAGGATAATTTTTAGTGGAATGAAGATTTCCAGAAAGCATTTGATGATTTACAAGCCGACTTATCCTTGTTGCTAACCTTGTTGACCCTAGTAGTGGGAGAGGTACTATTCTTATATTTAGAGACATCAACATTAGGTATTTCAACTATTCTTGTTAGAGGAGATATTGAGCCCGAGGCATAAAAGCCTATTTATTACACTAACAAGGTGTTGATTGGTGTTAATCGTTGGTATTCCAACTTGTAAAATGTGGCTTATGCCTCGCTTATTTCCTCGAGAAAGTTAAAATCTTATTTTGATTCTCACTTTATTGTGGTTTGGACTAATATCACTCTCACAACTACCTTGCATAAACTTGATCATTTTAGGAGAATGATGGCATGGGTCATTGAATATTGCCCAATGGCAATAACATTCAATATTGCCCAAGACCTACTATTAATGGACAAACTTTAACTAACCTTATTTTTAAATGCTTGTTTAAAGCTCATTCAAATCTATCATTAATTATGGGATAATAAGGAGAATGGACTCTATATATCGGCAAGGTTTCCAATAACTTAGGTGATGGGGCCGACATGATCTTAATTGACCCAAAACGGTATAATAGTGGAATATGCATTACGGTTTGGTATTAGTGCAATTAATAAAGAGGCTGAGTATGAATCTACTTTAGCTCATCTCAAAATAGCTCATGGGTTGAAGGCAGATAAAATCAAGCTATATAATGACTCAACATTGGTCATTGGGTAATATAATGAGGGATCCTAGTATGGGAAAATATTTAGGGAAGATGATTGAAGCAACAAAGCATTTATTATATATTAAAATAGTGTAGTTAATCTGGTGGTTGATGATTTAACAAAATTGGCCCTAGCCAGTAATTCATCATTAACCAAAATAGTGAAAGTTAAATAAATGTTGGAATAGTTAGTGGAAATGAGCAAGGATCAAGATAAACAATGCAAGATTGTATAAATATCACCAGCAGATGAGTGAATAAAGGAATTAACAAATTACTTAGAACTAGGAACTCGGTCGAAAAAGAAAGATAAAGCATTAAGTTAAGCAAAATGACTAAAAAATATTTTTTTGATTGATGGAGAATTGTATAGACGTTCATAGACCATGTCGATGCTAAAGTATCTACGTGCCTCAAGAAGTATGATAAGAAGTACTTAATGAATTTCATGTAGGAATATGCAGTTTACATCAAGATGCCAAGTCTTTCTCAACGAAAACTTTGTGCCAATGTTTCTATTAGAAAACCATGTTTCAGAATGCCAAGGTAATAGTGTGTCAATGTCAAGCATGTCAAAAATTTACCATGGCATAAAATGTACCAACTTCTAAACTACAACCAATCTTAAGCCTGTAGATGTTTTTTTTATGGGGTTGATAGTTTTGGACCACTTAGCTCCTATAATGATGATAATTCAATTATATGTTACTAATTAGGGTGTTGGTATCAAAGCTTTTGGTTGTTGAGGATCAAGTTTTAGTCAGAGATTCAATTTCATGACCCTAAATGTTTTAATCGAAAAATTTATTAACCTTCTCTTAGTGTTTTAAAACTTAGATTAGTCTTGTGAGTACTCAAGTATGGATAGACTAGGTGGTCTTAACTTGTGCTTATGTGTTATGTGCTAGTAAGATAGGAATTTTCTTAATGCTTTTACTATTTTGTAGCTAATTCAACGTGGCCTTGAATGAACATGTCGGCTACTTGGAAAGAGCATTCAAGGCTTTCATGGAGATTGTTTAGTGTATGCCTCTGTCTTAGCCTCCACAACCTCCCTATTATCCACATGATGGTATTGGAGAGGATTGACTTCAAAGGGTTTTCGGCATCATCTATTGACCTACACTGGAGAATAAGATTCTATTGTCCTAGAAGGATAGATAAGGGATTTTGATAGGACATTTGATGCAGTCGATTGCCCCAAAGAGTAAAAGGCGAGCATAGCAACATATTTTCTTCGAGGACCCTCAGATACCTAATGGGTAGGTTTTCATGTTTAAGGAGGACCACTGATATTCTGGGAATACTTCAAGAAAAAAAATTCATATGCATTTATACATTGAGAGCCTCAAGAAGGAAAAACTTAAGGAATTCATGGAGTTGAGTTAGGGAACTTGAGTGCGGGAGTATCACACACGGTTTACAAAGTTGCGGAGGCTTGCTCTAGGTATAACCGCTAGTGAGACTATAATCGTCTTTCAATTTGAGCAAGGACTTTGCTATAGTATCCAAAATATGATGGGTGCAACTATTTTTCATGACTCAGCTATGCTTTATATGTAGGTGTATGTCATCGCCGATTTAGTCTAGGAGCACACTTTGATTTTGGATAAGAGGAAACTCAAGATACAAGATTCTAGGGGAAAGAGTCACCACCATAGTATTTGGTTTTTGAGCATTTGGCATAAGACTAGGGTTCAACACAAGAATGGTCAAAGTGTTTCCTATAGTAAAGCTAGTTAGAGACCGATTCGACACTACTACTATCATTGTTGTAAATGAGATCATCTAGGAAAGGATTGCATGGGAAAGTTGATTTAGTGCCATGACTTTATTCAGCTTGGGTATAGGAGCTTTGAGTGCTAAAACACGCCCTGTGTCAGAGTTCAGAGGTCCTAGTAATAGTCAGCTCAGTAGGATCGGATGTTTGGAGCAATCCGCTTGGCCAGTACAGTAGGAGCATATAAGTAGGTGCTAGATCCTGATGTTTCTCCTTCTACTAAGTTATCACGTCTTCCTTGATAGATTTAAGTGTTTTGTTTAAGTTTTTTTTTTGTGTTCTGTGGCATTCTCATGTTAGTAGGGTTTCCCTTTTTTAAGGGGGCTAGGTGCGTATCTTTTAGCATGTTTTCAGTTATGTAGTATATACTCCGGGGACAAAGTCTATTTTTAAGGAGGTAGTGATGCAACACCCCAAAATTTTGTAACCTTTATTTTTGGGTGTTTAACCTTTTTAATCAAAACTAACCCTTAAACATTAGCATAATTATTTTATTAATAACATATATCCCATAACCTAAATAATTTTTTAAATATTTTTTCCCAATTATTTTACCTTTTTCCTTCTTATTAAACTTATCTTGAACCAATTTTTTTCCTAATATACTTTCTACTCGGTATCCTAAACTATCAAACTTAACCTAAAACTAAAATAAAATATTCCTACTCTACCCTACCATTTTACCCCCTAATTCACCCCTTGTGTGCCCTGTTGTCCTCCCTCAACCACTCTCCCTCGCTTCTCCTTACCTCACACAACACACATATACTCTTCACTTGCCAAAACATCCCCCCTGATCACCCCTATCACCCTACCTCTATCTATTAAGTCATGCCCCATCACCATCACCCCCTCACTAAATAACTCACTCTATATGTATATATATAAATACATACAACTGTGAACCCCTTCTCTCCCTTTCTCTATTCTTTGTTTGGTTATCTCCTAAACCATACTCCTATTGCTACCAACCTCCTTCCCCCTTTTTGCTCCATTTGGCTTCATTATTGCAACATAACCCTCTACACCCTCACCCTCGATGCCTTACTTACTCAACTAAAAAATGCCTCCAATCATGCACTTTCCTCTCCTCCTAAGCCAAATAACCCTTAATTTTATTCAAACAACCGATCGCGCAAGCCTTCTCCCTTCTATCGGCTCTATTTAGTTTCACCACCAAAATTAGCCTCACAACCTTCCCCTATTCCTCTTCTCTACCACGTTTGGTTACCTACTACCCAAATAGCCATAATTGAACCACCCTATATTCTTTCTCAACCAAACACAACCTTTTTGTGCATTGACCCTCCCCTGCATTTGCTTGCACAACCAAGCTAGCTCCCCTTCTCCCTCTTATCTCTGCTCTGTTTGGTTTCATAGAAACTATCACCTCCCACCATCACCATTTTCTTCACCATCATCGGCCTTCTTCTCCTCCTACTCCTCTACCTACTCCTTCTTCATTCTCCACTTCCATGCCTTGCTTCTTCTTCTCATTCCCTCCTGCAGCAATTTTTGTTGTTCCCTACCCCTATGTTAGGGTACCCTCTCCCGTTACGTGACCTTGGGTAATGGCTGAAACTATTGTTGAACCCCCATTCCTTCGACAACCTTTCCCACATCAACTCTAGCCCCTACACCACCCCCTTCAAAAACCTTCCTAGTAGAGCCATCCTCCACAGTAGCCCACACCACTACACCTCACCACATCACACCAACACCACCTCTACCAACCTCCATTCAGCCCTCTCCATTACAACTTCCCTCCAAAATCATCACCACCTCACAACAAAGCCACCACCTTTCATATGCCACCATTACCACCTTCCACAATCTAAACCAACACCAACCATCACCAGTCACCACCATTTTCACCACCTTGCTTCACCCTTCCTCCTCAACCAAACCAAATAGAACCTACACCCAGCTCAACCCCCTTCATTTTGCATGAACTTATGCTACATGAGAAATTTTGTTTAAAAATTTTGTTACCTATTTTAAATTTAAGGATATATTAGTAATTTTAGAAAATAAATATTTTATTATTATAATTATTGATTAATTTATTAAATATTAATTTAGTAATTATGATATTATTTTTAGGTACAAAATTTTGATTAGCGGGTCTTGTAGTTTTTAGTAGGTTACCGCTAATATGTGTTTTTACTCGAATTTAGGTAACTTTTAGACTCTTCTAAAATGTTAAACATCGCATGATAGCATATTAGTGTTTTTGTATCTAAAATATGTTAAGCATAATTCGTTATCTTATAAGTATGTGTTTACTAAATGTTATCATGAAAATTGGTAATAAAAAAAAGTATGTTATCTTATGTAAAATTTATTTAGGTACGAACGTATGGAAAAAATAATCTTTTATGATTATTTATGACATATGTGTAGAAAATGATAGGATGAGCATGTTTAGATAAATTTATAGAATGATAACTATAAATGTTTGTCCTAGAGGAAATTTGGTCAATATATGTGTGTTATGATATTTATATAGACAAGCATGTCGAAGGTGTAATATATGTTGAACATGAGATTTTGTGATTAAAGATGTATTGTATATGCATGCTAGGGTTTTATATACAAATCTTGAATAGGAGTAAAATAGTCATTTGACTTATTCGATAATTTAATTGTATGATAAATTAATTTAATTATTTTATTTGAGCCTTTTTATGACAATTTAATAAATAAAATAGATTTAGTGATTAGA
The DNA here is from genome assembly GCA_030549775.1 of Tamarix chinensis. Classification (NCBI taxonomy): domain Eukaryota; kingdom Viridiplantae; phylum Streptophyta; class Magnoliopsida; order Caryophyllales; family Tamaricaceae; genus Tamarix; species Tamarix chinensis. Next base: position 94,585,355 of record CM060172.1, read on the forward strand.
GAGGATGTTAATGTGGTAATATTGGTCTCAGGAAAATTTTGGTCATTTTTGGCATAATACGCCCAAATGTGAATAATTGAGCCTATGATGGCCTTAGTATATTTTTATGATTGACCATGGTAATGATCATAGTTATGGTAGTCTTAGAATAATTGTAAGTGAGTAAAAATGATTAAATATTAGAAGTGGATCTATGTGATTTATACGTGATTTTGTAGTCACTTTAATAAAATACTACTATTTAAAGTGAAAGACATCAATATCAAGAATGGTTGATCTTTAGAGGTTTCTACCCTAAATACGTAGTTTAACTCATGGTTGATTCTAAATTTTTGTTGGTGATATTTAGTGCCCTAGCCAGGCCCTAAATTTTACTCTATATGGTTATACTAATGATAGGGGGTATGCATACTTATGAATTAGGTGTCTTTGTTGGTAGGGTATTGTGTTACCTTTATGTACCTGTGCGACTAAGGTACCTTTGCGTCCTTGAGTCTATAGTCAGCTGAATATTATGCTGCCTCGGTACACTAGTATGAATGGAGTACCTTAGTGTCTCTAGGCCGATTGCTCTCCCCTTGACTAAATAAAAATGGAAATGAGTGATGGATTATTTTATTATTGGATTATTAGATTTGGATTGGTTGATAGTAGCCTTCGTATGTACCTATGTTTTGTGTGTCCACCTATGGCTTGATAGCAACCTTTGTACCTACCTGTGTTTGGGTAGTAGCCTTATGAATACCTGTGTTTTGGTAGCAACCTATGCACCTACCTATGATGTATGAGATATGTTGGTATTGATAATGAGTTTTATGACCGTTGTTATTGTTATGATTTGAGGTTGATGATATATCTAATTATACTTCAAAGAGCATATCTTGGATGTTTAATTGGTAAGTTTTAGTTTTTTCTAGACAAACGAGCATGAATCATATATAGCCTTGGTGGTATTTGGTTATATGAATGATTATCACATTTCAAATTGACAAATGTACATTTTGAGGCCTTATACCACGTGTTATTGCGATGCCTCATATGTGTTCCACGCTAGGTTTTCATTTTGGGTTAGTATAATGCCTATTCAATGGGCAGTGGATTTTATAGGTAATCTTACGAGTTCAATCAAAAGTTGGTAGTTTGAATTGAGCACCTAGGACTATCCAATTTCGTTTTGGTATATTTTATTTCAGTTGTAATTGGATGCTTGTGTCCTCTTATACTTTCTCTCCTTTGAGCTTTATAATCACCAACATTACTTTATTTAGCACGGTACTAATTTGTCTCTTCTGTCAATTTTTTTTATGGTAATCATGTTATTAATTTAAGTAAGGTTGATGTAAAAGCATCTCATAATAATATTTCATTAATTGATTTTTTCTAAGTTAAGGGATCACAAAACACTCTTAACTTGGATGAAATTAATTAGCTAAATATGAGAAAATAAGTGGACGTACCATCCCATGCATGCATGGTGGTACGTTCAGCCTAAGCACAATCAATTGTGGTAACATATCCAGCCCAAGTCAACCAATTATGGTGGCACATCAAGCCCAAGGCCAACCAACTATTTTATTGTTATTTCCAAGTATTATGTCACCTAAGAAGCCAAATTATCCCAAGACCAAGGATTATTTCAAAAAATGAAATAAAAAAAAAGAAAAAAAGAAGCAAGAGAAGTGGATGGTGGAGTAGGTGAAGAAAGACAACTAAGTCAACAAAACAGATTATTTTAATTAACTAAGTATGGGAGATTATTGATTAGGTATGGGGGATGATTGTGTGATTTGTAATTTTATTTTGTTACCTACCTTTTTTAGCATAAGGGGCTCCATGTTGTGGTACGACTATTAAAATACCACACATGGGCTAACCTCATTTTAGTTCTCAACCAACTAGTTGTTAGCTTGTATTAGACAATTAGATAGCAAAGAATGGTTGTAATGTAACTAGGTAGGTAAGGGGGAAGGGTATAATGGAATTTTTGTAAGCATGGATGTCAATATAAATAGGGGTATCCTTAACACAATGCAACACAATACCCCCTTGAATTACAAATCAAAATGTTCGACCTACCTATGTCCCCCCTCTACAAAGTTGAGTGAAAACTTTGTTTCGAGTGAAAAATCTCACAATTTTTATGTGTTGAAACCTTGAGTGGTAGTTGTGAATGTTTGATCTTTGGCTACCTTAGATTGAATATTATCATACTTCTCGTCTCTTTTCACCATTTTAACTTTCAATGGTCAATTATCCCATAAGTCACCATCTTCCATTAAACATGTGCCAACTTGTTTAGCATATGCATCAAATTGGTATCAGAGCTTAAGGTTGAGAATTTAAGATAAGTTTTATCTCCTCTTTTCCTTCTTTACTCCTAAGCCCAAACACTTTACAAAAAATTTTCTAGCCACCCCCCATAATTTTTAAACCCAAGTTAACCTCTCCTAACCAAACACATGCTCTTTCTCTATTGATTTCTTCTCCAAACTCAAGCAACTATGGGTGTTGAACAAATCCCAAGAGGATTGAGCCTTGAAGAGGCACAAAACTTGAAAAGAGACTGATCCATTAAAGACCTCTAAAATGACATGAGAAGAGTTTTTGTCATTTTGGAGAATCTCGTGTCAAACTATAACACTCCATGCCTAAATACTTCCCTAAGGCTGAGAAGAAGACCCTATTTTCACTAACATTAGGTGGTCAGATCTAGCACAAGTGATGGTGCTAGTGATTCCAACTCCTCGCCAAGTGATTCCCCATGTGATAGAAGAAGGAGACATGAAAGGAGAGATCTTTTTCATGACATCAAAGCCAAAGTGCCCGAGTTTGATGGATCACTTAATCCGGAAGATTTCCTAGAGTGGGAGTTGAGGTGCTCTAGGATGTTTGGAGAAAAATACTATAATGATGAGAAGATCTTTAGGATTTCAATCCTTAAGATCAAGGGGCATGCCTCCTTATGGTGGGAAGGCCTTAATCACCAAAGGAGAAAGAAGGGGAAGTATAAGGTGAAACCTTGGTTGAAGATGAAGAATCTTTTGAGGGAAAATGTTTTTACTCTCATCCTATACTCAAAACCTCTACAACAAGATTTCCTCCTTGAGTCAAGAGTAAATTAGTGTTGAAGAATACATCAAGGAGTTTGAGAGGTTGAAGATGAGGTTGGAGTTAGATGAGGTAGAGGATCACACAATGCCACGTTTCCTTGGAGGGCTAAGGAGTAATATTACACGCAGTGTGGAGCTACACAATTCCTACACCTTAGATGAGCCTTTTCATTGAGCCACTAAAGTGGAGAAGCATAAGAAGGAGAAGAGAGGACTGAAGTTTCCTCAAGGAAGTTTCACTCCCAACACTTCCAAAGAAGCCCCCTCATCATCTAAGCCATCCCCTCCCATTCAAAATGTTGAAGTGAAGGACAAGGGAAAAGGTGTTAGGTTTGAACCTAACAAACCAAAGGCTTTAAGGTGATTTAAGTGTCAAGGCCTAGAGCACTATTAAAATGAGTGTCCCAATAAAAGAGTTATGACTCTTTTGGACTTGGAGGGGGAAACCCATGAGGAGGAAATGGAAGAGAACAAATCGGTCCACGAGGAGGAGGAAGAGTAATAAGATGCACCCCTGAATTTAGGAGAAGCTCTAATGGTGAGTAGGGTATTGCACACCAAGGAGTTCATCAAGGAAGAGACACAACGGGAGAACATATTTCAAACCAAGTGCATAGTCCTTGTTAAGGTATGTTCCCTCATTATTGATGAAGGTAGTTGTGCTAATGTAACCTCTTGCACACTTGTGGAGAAACTTAACTTACCTACCGCTCAACATGCCAAACCATATAAGCTACAATGGCTTAATAATGGAAGCATGGTTGAAATGACCAAGCAAGTTTTAGTTCCTTTTTCCATTGGAAAAACCTACTAAGATAATGTGGTATGTGATGTGGTTCCTATGGACGCTTGCCATCTATTGCTAGGAAGACCATGGAAATATGATAGGCATGTCCAACATAATGGTATGAGGAACACTTATTTTTTGAAATTTGCCAAAAAGAGCATTGTACTCATACCCCTTATTCCTAGTTCCTCACTTGTTAGGAAGGAAACCAAAAAGAAAAAGACCTTGTTTCTAGATAGCAAGGGGATAGACAAGCCGCTAGCTAAGGGGAAACTCATGTATTTTTTATTGTTGCTTGAAGATAATGGAGGAAATGGAGGAAGTGACCCACAGGTCAAACCTTTTCCAGGAGAGTTTGGGGATATATTCCCAAAAAATCTACCTAGTGAGCTACCCCCATAAGGGGAATTGATCACCAAATCGACTTGGTCCCCGGTGCTACACTCCCAAACAAGCCCACCTATAGGTGTAATCCTAAGGAGGCTAGGAGTTACAAAGGCAAGTTGAAGAGTTGTTGCAAAAAGGGTTCATTAGAGAATTCCTTAGCCCTTGTGTAGTACTGACTCTTTTGGTACCAAAGAAGGATGGGATTATGAGGATGTATTTTGATAGTAAAGCTATCAACAACATCACCATCAAGTATAGGTATCCTATGCCTATACTAGATGAATTGTTGGATTGCTTACATGAGGCTTGTGTATTCTCAAAGATTGATTTGAGGAGTGGATACTACCAAGTTATAGTGAAGGAGGGAGATGAATGGAAGACCGCCTTCAAGACTAAGGGAGGATTATACAAATGGATGGTGACGCCTTTTGGTCTCTCAAATGCTCCCGACACCTTCATGAGGCTCATAGATGAAGTCCTTAGGACCTTTATCTTTAAGTTTGTTGTAATGTACTTTGATGATACACTTGTATACTCCTCTATTAGTGAAGACAATGTAAAGCATTTAAGGCTCGTGTTTTTGACCCTTTGGAACAACAAGTTGTATGGAAAGTTAGAGAAGTGTGACTTTTTTATACCAAAAGTCACCTTCTTAGGGTTTATTGTATCTAAGGTTGGTATTTCAATGGATGAGTCAAAGGTGGAGGCAATAAGGTCGTGGCCTATACCCACATCTATTACCCACATTCGATCATTTCATGGACTTACCTCATTTTATAGGAGGTTGATAAAAGGATTTAACACTCTTTTGGCCCCTATCACAGAGTGTCTCAAGAAGGGAGAATTCAAGTGGACACCTGAACCCCAAGAAGCATTTGATGTGATCAAGGGTAAGCTAAGTGAGGGCCCCATCTTAAGGTTACTGGATTTTGTTAAAGTTTTTAAAGTTGAATGTGATGCAAGTGGAGTTGGGATTGGAGCGGTCCTACTACAAGAAGGTAAGCCAATAGCCTATTTTATTGAGAAGCTCAATGGATCAAGATCTAACTACAACATATATGACAAGGAGTTTTATGCTATTATTAGGGCTATAAATCATTGGTCTCATTATCTAAGGCCCACACAATATGTATTACATACTGATCATGAGTCTCTAAAGTATGTAAATGGAAAACATATGCTCAACCCTAGGTATGCTAGGTGGATAGAGTTTTTACAATCCTTCTCTTCTGTAGAAAAACATAAGAGTGGTAAAACTAATGTAGTAGTTGATGCCCTCTCTAGAAGTTATTGTATGTTGTCCCTATTAGATGCTCGAGTCTTAGGGTTTGGATGCTTTTAGGAGCTATACAAGGAGGATGAAGACTTTGCAAACTACCTTGAAGACCGAGACAAGCTTTGAAGCCCCAATGTCATACAAGATGGATTCCTCTTCAAGAATACCAAGCTTTACACCCCAAAGAGTCCCATTCAAGAGCTGTTGATACGAGAAGCACATGGAGGTGGGATAATCGAACATTTTGGGATCAACAAGACCTATGATGTACTTCAGAAGCACTTTTATTAGCCTAAAATGATAAGTAATGCACAAAGATTTATAGCTAGATGTGCTACATGTCAAAAGTCCAAGAGTCACTTCCACCAAGGACTCTACACTCCATTACCAATCCCATATCAACCTAGGTACCATGTGAGTATGAAATTAATAATGGCTTTGCCTAGAAATCAAAGGAAAAATGACTCCATTATGGTAGTGGTGGATTAGTTTTCTAAGATGGATCACTTCGTCCCTTGTCATAATATGAATGATGCCTATTATATAGTTGATCTATTATTTAAAGAAATAGTAAGGTTACATGGTATTCCTACGTTCATTGTCTCGAATAAGGATACCAAGTTCCCTAGCTATTTTTGGAAAACTTTATGGAGGTTGGTTGGTATTAAACCTCTATTTAGAACTGCCTACCATCCGCAAACGTATGGCCAAATCGAAGTCACCAACTAGACCTTGATTGCTATATTGTGTAGCTTGGTGCATAAATCCCTCAAGGATTGGGACCTTAAGCTTCCTCACACGAAACTTGCATAAAATAGATCCCCCACATATGCCATCGATCATTCACCTTTTGAGATCATATATGGTGTCAACCCTATCACTCCCATCGAGCTCATTCCGCTTCCTATCAATACCCAAACAAATTTTAAATCTAGAGAGAGAATTTAATCCTTTAAGAAATTACATGAGCAAGTTAGAGCAAGAATCGAGAAGGCCAATGAAATAAATAAAAGGAAGATCAACCAACATCATAGGGAACAAAGTTTTGAACTAGGAGATCTCGTGTGACTACATCTTAGAAAGGAAAAGGTTCCCTCCAAAAGGAAAAACAAGCTTATACCAAGAAGTGATGGACCATTCAAGGTTCTTGAGAAGATTGAAAGTAATGCTTATTGTCTTGAGATACCACTGGACATGAGAAATATATCAAACACATTTAATATGGGTGATCTACTCCCTTACCTTCATGATGAGCCCTACACGGATGAGGTGGAGCCCTCCCAAGACAAGGATGATGATGTAGGACCATCTTATAATAATATTTCACTAATTAATTTTTCTAAGTTAGGGGATCACAAAATACTCTTAACTTGGATAAAATCAATTAGCGAAACATGAGAAAATAAGTGGATGTACCAGCCCATGCATGCATGGTGGCACATTCAGCCCAAGCACAACAAATTATGGTAGCATATCCAGCCCAAGCCCAACCAAATATGGTGGCACATCAAGCCTAAGGCCAACCAGCTATTTTATTATTATTTCCAAGTATTATGCCACCTAAAAAGCCAAATCATCCCAAGCCTAAGGCTGATTTCAGAAAATGAAATAAAAAGAGAGAAAAAGAAAAAAGAAGATAAGTGGATGGAGTAGGTGAAGAAAGTCACCCAAGTCAACAAATCAGATTATTTTAATTGACTGAGAATGAGAGACAAGTGATTAGGTATGGGGGATGATTGAGTGATTTTTACTTTTATTTATTACCTACCTTTTCAACATAAGGGGCTCCATGTTGTAGTATGGCTGTCAAAATACCACACATAAGCTAACCTCATTTTAATTATCATCCAACTAGTTGTTAGCTTGTATTAGATAACTAGATAACAAAGAATGGTTGGAATGTAACTAGGTAGGTAAGGGGAAGGGTATAATGGAATTTTTGTAACCATGGCCGCCATTGTAAATATGGGTAGTCTCAACACAATGCAACACAATACCCCCTTGAATTACAAATCAAATGTTTGAGCTTCCCCCTCTACAAAGTTGACTAAAAACTTTGTTTTGAGTAAAAAATTTCACAATTTTTATCTCAAGTGTTGAAACCTTGAGTGGTAGTTGTGAGTGTATGATCTTTGGCTACCTCAGATTGAATATTATCATACTTCTCATCTCTTTTCTCCATTTTAATTTTTAGTTGTTAATTATCCCATAAGCCACCATCTTCTATTAAGCATGTGCCAACTTGTTTACCATATACGTTAGAGGTAATGATTTTAGCCTTAGCAATCGATATAAGAATGGTAGAGGAAAACTGACCTTGTACCAAGTGTAGCAATAACACCCTTCATTTTTATTATTTTAGCTTCCACGATTAACTTTTTAAAATAAAATTTTCAAGCCATGAAAAATTGAGGTGTTACCCTCTGTCCTCATATAAATAGGAGGTTTAGTTTAAATACATAAGCTCTCAAACAAAGAGGTTGCCATCAAAGCTCTTTATGTAAGTCCTTACACAAATGGGTAGTTGAGATCGAATACATAATCCCTCTAACAAATAGGATGTTAGCAAATCTCTATACATAAGCCCTCATAAAAATAGGAAATTGAGCATGAAATACTAAAATAATAACAACACACTTGGTGAGATAAAAAAAATCGATGCACTTTCACTCATTAAGTCCAAGGCTCTATAAATATGCACTCAAACAAAGAGGTCATTGAGTATTGATGACGAGCACACCTAGTGAGGTGAAAGGCTGGTGCACTTTTACTCACTAAACCTAATACTCTATATGTAAACCCTCTAAAAAAGTGGTTACCTAGCATTAAATATGGATGCACTTGGTGATATGAAAGACTAATACAATTTCACTCACTAAGTCCAAGGCTCCCATGGTGCATCCTTAGTCATTGTATCAAGGATACTAAGTCTACTCAAGCATAATTTATAACTTTTTATTTGTTAAGCCTAGGTTCCCATGGTTCATTCCTCAATCAAGGTGTTGAGGTCACTGAGCCCAATTTTGAAGGGTTAGGTTGGTATGTCCTGTCTGATTAACTAATGGTGTTTGGATTAAACCCTAATCTAGTTTACCACTGCCAAAATATAATAAACATTTAAACTATATGCATAATGGGTATTTCAATATTTTTATTACAATAATATTTCAAGGTATAGAAAAGGTTATATAAAAAGGAAGATAAAAAAAAACCTACTATAGAGTCATTTTATGTATCAAGGGTATGAACAAGTTATAATGATAATAATAATAATAATAAAAGAGGGTGCCTTAATAGTCATATTCTTCACTATTAGCCTTGTCCTCTCCAACATCCTTAGGAACATTTTTTTTTCCAAATTCTAGCCACACTATAATTATTCGTTTGACTTCCATAGCTAGTCACACTCCGCTAATGTCTTGAACTAAGCATACACCACTGAGGCAGCATAAGCTTATCACTGAGACTGAAGTTATCCTTCGTAATATGAAATCCCTTCACTTGCCAAGTAGTTATCTATAACTTTATGAGAGTGTCATAATTTGGCATCAACAATGGTCTTTTTGCTGTGCTTGTTCATATATTTTTGGGATGACTCAACCACCTGCTTGGCTCAAGCTAGTTGCTCCTAGATTTGCTTTACTTTAGTATTATTTACCATCTCCTTATCAACCACTTCCATGCGTAGCCATTCAATCTTAGTCCACTATTAATCTAAGGTTTTTTTTTCATATTTGCTAAATTGGCATCATATCTGGTAACCTTGTTATCGAAGGTCTTAATCTTCTCCACTAGAGATTCATTAACTTAACGTACATTCAAATCTTCCCAGCATCTTCAAGCTACTTTTTCTTCACATAACATAATCGATCGGTTAAGTTTATTTCCTTTAGAAGGTCTTCTTCAAGATGTATAGTATCTTCCTTCAATACCTCTATTTCAATCTTGTATGCTTGTTTTTATCTTCCAAGACAATATTCTAAGCTATAAACTTAGGCCTTTAGAAAATCTATATTCGCTGATGTAGACTTTAATGTGCTCTTCTCATTTTTTAGCTTAGTCACATTAGCGTCAAAGGATTCCTTTTCAACTTTTAGAACTAAGTGAGCACCTTAAAGTCCTTCATATTTTTCCTTTATCTATTGGAAGCACTAGACACTTTGATAAAATCAATAAAAATCTTTTCTTGTATAAAAATTTGTTATAGATAATATATACAAAGTATTGAAGCCATCACATTGAATACATATATATATATATACCTTAAAGTCCTTCATATTTTTCCTCTATCTATTGGAAGCACTAGACACTTTGATAAAATCAATAAAAATCTTTTCTCGTATAAAAATTTGTTATAGATGATATATACAAAGTATTGAAGCCATCACATTGAATACATACATATATATATAATTATAAGCTAAAGTATACCTAATAAGAGAGGTTTCAGTCATCTCTTAGGAAGGTTAATGAGGCCTTCATCTATCTTCCTATATTGGCCCAACACTATGACCTTAGTCAATTCTAAAATAGTGCTGGTTAATTCTAGATGGAAGCTGAAGAAGGAGTAACCACTCGTCATGGTTAAGTTAGATCCATCATATTTAATGGAGACTATAGATCCACTCTCGTAGAATAACTTTCTCAAAGGGAAAGTTTCTAATTTGTACACGCCAGCATTAGGGGCTCCTAGCATAACAACTGCGTGTGTGGATTTTCCAGCACCCCTTAGTCCAAATGATGTTTTTTAGGGGCCACGGGAACTTGTGCTAGCCATTGCCTATGGAGAAGGGATAGTCTTGGTTACCAAGTGAATCTTTGATTTCCCTTTTGATTCGGAATGATCACTACCTTTTTCTTTTACAAGTATGATTTTCTTTCTAGTTAGGGCCAAAATTAAAGTCTCTTCAAGATGTGGTAAAGTAGGTATGTCAATGGGTCCCAAACCCGACTCAAACCTGCTAGAATTGAGAGGGTTTGGGTTAGGTTTTGTTGGGTCTGGATCCATATGTATCTAAATGGGTCTAGGTTTGGGTCTAGTAATTTTCAACCCATACCCAACCCACCAGAATTGTTTAGTATATATTTGTGTGTGTGTGTGTGTATACATATATAAATACATACTAATATTATGTTTTTCATGATTGTCATAATCTTATTTGAACTCCTTATTAATTTTTTTAATTTTATTTTTGTATATTTACTTTACAAGCAATACCTATAATATTGTACTCCAAAAGCATTAAAATACCATTTAAAAAGATAACGTAACTATTTAAAAAAATATTTTTTTTTCACTTGGAGGATTTTTTTAACAAAAACTACATATTAGTCCATATAAAACATAAATGTATTAGTATTGCCATAGATTATTAATTTTTTTTTTCAAAAATAGCCAGACCAATTTAGGACTCGTTTACCCACTAAACTTAGTAGATCTAGGTCTGGGTCTGGGTATGAACTTTTGAGACACAACATGTTTGGTTGGGTTTGTTTCTAGGTAATATAAATGGATTTGGGTCTAGGTCTGGCTGAACCTAACCCAAACCTGACCCATTGCCATCTCTAGTAGGAAGTTTGGGTTACTTTAAGGAATGGGCCATCAATTCCTTACAATTTCTTCGAATTAGTCTCTATAATGACTCATGAAGATTGTCATTTTTCTTTTTTTTTGAAGGCTTAGGGGTGGTAGAGAGTTGGAGAGATTAAGGCTTTGGAACCTTGTCATCCATTAGAACCTTAGGTATTCATCCTGAAAAGGGTAAATAATATTATGAAGAATCAGTAATCATATAAGCTAATGGGTGATAAAGTTTGACAAGTGCACAAAACTCACTATTTAATGACATATTCATCATAAGAGCCAACATAAATAAAGTATATTTATGATCAGAATGGACATGACTCAAGGATATGTGTTATAATAGGATCTGATGGTAAAATAATTAGTATTATTAACCCTATTTAGTTTTTCTTTTCATGACCAAGCCTCACAATCCCTTCTATTTTCTAAACATAAGAATAGGTAAAATTATATTTAAAACATAATTAAAAATGAAATAAATATGATAGTGATATATTATTGGAAGACATGCCTTCCCTTTGCTAGCCCTTGTTATAGATGTTCCTCCTAGAGGAAAAATGATGGGCTTGTTATGTCCTTAAATAGGTTGGAAGGGAAAACTTCTTACCGAGATTTCTAAGCATTATGCTCTCTACAAAAGAGAAGAAAATTTTATAATAAGCCAAAGAACTTGTTAGATCAATGAATAAACAAAAATGACTAAAGGGAATAAGTTACATACTTGCATTGGAAATCAACTCTATCTTCTTGAGGATGATAGGGTTATTCACAACCTCATTATTATTTACAATACCCCTATCTTGCAAGAAAACTTTTTCAAACTTGTTTATGCCATATTATAACTCCAGAGAAAAGGGTGGGCATTCTATAATGTTAGAATTTAGCTAGCCCCACTTAGGCAAATTCTACTCGACATCCTCTAAAATGAATAAATATTAGGACTTTCACTTCTTCAAAAAAGATCGAGGCTCCTTGATGAATTTATTGTCCCCTCTTATCTAGATGGAGTAGAATCTTGGGCTAAGGGCTGGTTTAATATTTTCAAAGAATGCTTGAACAAATATACTGTTAGGCTAACTTCCTACAAACAACATTCGTACAAGAAGCCTGTTACCATTCTCTAAGTGTTGGGGGAAATTTGGGTAGGGTTTGTCTAATAGGCTTGGCAAAACTCTTTGATAAATGAGTGTAAAGGAAAATATATGCCAACGTATAACACCTCAACATGTAGGGTTATACATTTGGTTGGTGGATTATTTACTTTCTATAAAGGTTTTGGTTGAATTAGTGTAAGGTTAAAAGGAAAATAATATCTTATGGAAAACTAATCGATTTGGTTTATTGCGGTGTTGCATGGAAGAAGGGTATCAAAGTTGTGAGAAGTGAGTGTAGACATGTCAACATAAATGGATGAAGGTATTGACTGGTTCATAACTAGCTAGTAGTTAAAGTTAAAAAAAGGGGGGAGAAAAAGATCAAAGTGTGATGGAGGTATTAGAAGACTGAGAAGTAGAGAAGTTAGAAGGATGAGTAAGATGTTTGAGAAACATATCTTTCAGAAATGTATGAGATTTACTAGGCCTTTAAAAAATAGACGGTTGGTGCGGTAGTGACCCAAACTCCACATGTTTGATTACCATTAGAATGTTCATTCTATTGAATTCCTCCATTTATCGCAATGGTTAGAGGAGTTGTGAAAATCTCAATGGATGAAGATAAAATTGGTGTGGACAACATCCTAACAAAGGATAGAAGATGGAGATTTGTAGGTTCATATGAACAAATGAAGGTTTGAAGAAATTATTTTGATGAAAGTATAGGGTACAAGAGTTAAAGGAAGATAAAGAGTAGTATATGCAGGACTGGGGAAAGAGAGTACATTGAGGAGGTATATATATTTAGCGATGATATATGATAGAAAACACATCATTTTCAATTTAGAAGATAAATAATTTACTAAATTTTTTGTATTCATTAGCAATAATATCCTCTTGGTAACCTCTTATGATTGGATGAAAGGCTAGTTAATGGAAAAAATCTTTAGAGAAGATAGAGTGACAAATCAGAGCCTCGATTTTCACCTTTTCTTATGCAATATAGCGGTATCAAAACATATGGTCTTTAATAACCTAGAGAATTTTTCATTTTATAATAATTGTAGTTCATTTTGAATGGCCCTTATTTAAAGGTTCATTCTCTAATCTAAACATATGGGAGTAAGGAGAACCAAACTTACCTAATACGCCATCATTTTGGTACTATCTTATTTTTATTAAAATTAAAAAAAAAACTAATGAAATTTTTGTAGTTTTGTTTTCTTTTCAATAAGATGGGTCAAGAAAATGTTTAATGTCTCGGATGACCGACAAACTTTACAAGAATGAGTTTTTTTGTCACTACTTGATATTGTATATGTGGTATCTAACGGTCTTTTGTGTAAGCTTTTTATTTCCATTTGTTGTTGTTTATGAAGTGTCCGACGATCTTTTATATGTAACTTTGTTTGTCTTTATTTATATATATGTGTCATATGGACACATTAATGTCCTATATTGTCTTTTGATCTTTTAGGATGTAATTTTTTATATATGATTTTGTATTAGGGTATTCTTGGATATTACATTTAATGTATAGTTGTGACTGTTGGCCGTGTAATAGAAGTTTGGCTTGTCTATCCCTTAGAATTAGCTTATGCAATTGATGAGGTTTTGAAAAGTGTGATGATATATTTTTTTCTCAACTAAGATTACCAAGCCTTGGAATGAAGGACCAAAAGACAAGAATATGCCCAAAAATATTTCAAGTCTACTCAACTTAGTCTCGGACCAGTTCGGGGCCAACACCCTATATAACTCCCTTGTTGGATTGACTCTCTACACATGACCGATTAGCTTCCTATCCTCAATCATTCCATATTTTTTCCTTCCTCTATTTTCTTATTTCACTCCTATATATATGAAGTCTTGTACTCATTTTGAAGATATGAAATCATAATACAACTCTCTTACTTTTGTTCTCTCCTCTTTATTTTATTCTCGATACTCCTTCATCACTACCTCTTAGTTTTATTTCCTAAAGGACCCCTCAGTTCACCAAAAATATACACAAGTAGTAGTGTATATATCATGATGTTATTGAGTAATTAAATTCAATGGAAGGCAATGATGAGTACACTATCATTTTACAAAGTGATAAAAACATTAGAGCACCTCGAAAGGTAAAGGGGTCTTAGATTAAGGGTTACCATGATGATCATGTGTGGTCAAGCACATTGGTATCAAAATATTGATGACCATATAACATACCTAATTGAGCTATTAAACCAAGTGAAAAAGAAAATGCTCAAGATAAGACAAGAAATATCAGTTATGAAATCTCAAGGGTATAACCCATCTAGCCAAGTGTCTTAGGATCCATTTTATATATCTAATGTATATAGTGTGAGAGACATTTGTGAAGAGTATCTACAATTCTTTTTCATTTGAAGTCATCATAAACTATGGTTTACATTTCTTACTATATGTATCAAATATTATAAATGATTTATAATATGTACTATAAGCTACTTTGCTAAGGTATGCATAAGTGTAATTTGTTAGCAAATGACCCCTTAATTCTCTTAGAGAAGGGTAGGGTGGAAATTTTTCATGGTACTGCCACATTTATGGTGTATGGGGATCCTTTAGAAGCTAATCAAAATCGATGTTACATTGACACTCCAATAATTCCTGTTGCATTACTACATTTATATAAAGAAGGCAATACGTTTGCGACTATGGAAGAAAATAAAGGAAGTTTTATGCCTTGCCCTGTGAACCAAATATATTTGACAAATAAAGAGGTAATGAAAATCTTCATTGTTGTTAATACCTTATATGTTCATTATATTAAACTAATTAGGTATTTATCTTACTATTATAATTTGTTTAATACCATGAATTAAGAAATCAAAGATGAGGAAATCTCTTAAGGAAAAGGTAGTTACACTCACCATCACTATCAATACCCATTTTTTTATATTAAATTAAAGACATTACTAATATTATGGTTACTATAACTTGTTTAATAATTCTAAGGAAAAGGAAAATGAAGATGATGGAAAGAGCACAAAGAGAGAGAGAAAATCATAGATGCTTTAATTGCACCTTTAGAGACTACACCTTCAAAATAAAAATTGAAATGTCCGCCAAACCACAGATTCCAAACATACCAAGTTTGGTTATGACGAGGTTCTATGCCTAAAATTTCCTCAATGGGGATCAAGTTTTTTTTTTTGGTATGCCTTTCAATTTAGCTGGTAAAATCACATCCAATATTGTTTCCATCAAGAAAGAAGAAATAAGCAAATTAGTTAACCAAAACTTGATGCCATCTACATATTAGTCCATAGATGTTAAATAAGTATTATTTAAAATCATCTTAATATATTAAAGTTTTAGATTTTTTTGGTTCTACTAGTATGGGTCCTCAATGTCATTAACTCATATGAATTTTTTTATGCATAGGGCATTAAGGGTCATTGTAATGCCTTACATTTTACTACTAGAAAAATTATTTTTTTTGTGAAAGTTAAAAATAAAATAATTAGGTGTTACTATCATAACTAATATGATTTTGCTTTACCATGTTTTTCTAATACCAAGTACAACATAAAACATTAATGAGTCTATACAAGATAACAAGATAAATGAGAGAAAATTCATAAAATGTAGATAAGAGTTTGGAGATGAATCCCAGAGTACAATATAAATTAAAATACATTAAAAGGGATCATAAGAAACTAAGAGACCATATAATATTCAAAAAAGAAAATACTAGCTACTTGGCAACATAGACTCTACTCTCAACCTTAAACAAATAAATTACTTCTCCACAAGAAGTACATCATACTTAACAAAACCATCAAAGCATTCTCCTAAAACTTGCACATCAACACTTGGTTCGTATGTGTGGTGTGAGTTCTTTCAAAGATGGGAAGATAAGAAGGTGTCGAATGGTTGAAGGGGGAAACAAGGGACTGAATCTTCAAGTAAGATTCAAGGAAGATTTAAATAATGATATGAATCTTTAAGCAAGAGTCAAGGAAGAGCTCAAGAAGTTTAACTTTGAATGTTTCTCTAAGAAGGCATTCCAAGTATTCTATCTAAGATTACTCCAAGTAGTCTTAGTTAGAAAAATTCACTCACAAAATAGAGAAATAGCCAAGTGTATTAATTGTATTAAATTCAATATGATCAACGTTCATCCTGTTCTATTACAAGGTGTTGACTATGTTGTTATATAGGTAGTCGTACTTTGTTAGGTAGCACACAAAGGTAGCCAAGGTAATATATGCATGGATAACTAGCACACTAACTAGTAAAGCAACATAGTTATAATACCCCAAAATTTTTCTTAGCTTAATCCCACATTATTAATGCCCTAATTTGGTTCTAATCTTAATAAATCTTATGTTTAGCCTTAACATAATTTCTTAATCCCAAAACTTTAACCGAAACCGAAACCGAAACGTTGACTAAGATAAACTATAATTCATAAACCAAAAACAAAACCCGCTAAAATTTTCACTAATCATAACTATATTAGCTAATCTAAAATCACCTAATCTAATCCTAACTATTAACCTCTTCTTCCTTTTTCTTTTCTTTTCATTCCTTTCTTTTTATTTCTTTTCTTTTTCCTTCTTCTCTTGTGGCATGAAGGATTTGGGTTCCTCTGCATCCTCTCACCATCACTTTGCCTCCCACATGCACCATGACACCATCATCCCTGCCATCCCTCGTGCTTGTATTCTTCTTCTTCTCTTCCCCTGCAAACCCCACGCACCGCCATCACTTCCCCTGCCACTCTTCTTCTTCCTGCAGTTGCTCTATTTCATCGTCATCATCACCATCACCTTCCCCACTTTTCTCTCCCATGCATGTCTCCTTCGTGTGCCACCACCACCATCATCCCTCATGCCTCTTCCTGATCTCCATCAATTTCAACCATCACCATCACCTCTATCCTTTTTCTTTTCTTCTTCTTTGTTGATTATCATCATTGTCGTCTTCACCTCCTCTACCATTCTCCTCCATGGCATGCCACCTTACTAGTATATATACCCCTCCATCTATCCATTTTATTGTCTTCCATCACATGTCCATGCATATTTTTTCTCTTGACTTGTTGTGCACTGTTGCTGCACAGCCATGCAACTTTCGCACCACCTGGCTATGTGTCATAATTCCTCTCAGCCTGGTGCTACACAGCTGTGTAACTTTTGCAACATCTGGCCATGCAACTTATTATTTAGCTGTGCACCCCTATTTTCATCCCAAACCTTGTCCAAACACCACCAAAATTTAACCATAGATCCACTACACAATCTTCTACACTTCCATACAATTCAAGCTTCCATTTGACTTTGGTTATTTCCATTTTTATCCTCCTATACCTTAACTTCCCTCTCAATTTTAATCTTCAATTCTAATCATATTTTTATCTTATTTTTTGTAAGTGATCTTCCGGTAATCTTGGAGGAGGCCTAGGATTTACGTACATGTAGCTCGGTATCCTTGTTAGTAAGGATACATGTCGTAGCTAGGGATTTATGTGATACTTGTATCTATTGTATGTAATTTTGTGTTGGGTATGTTGTATTGAGTAATATATTTATGGAAATGCTATAAAATGATATTCTTGATAGTAATGAAATTATGTAAATACGTATTTGGGTTTAATGTTAGATACAAGATATCTATGGGAAACTAAGGATATGTACTTTAGATAATGATTGGAAATATATATGTTTTGGGTTTCATAAGACTTTAGGAGAATATGATTGTCTTGACTACCCTAAGGGTATTGTGATCATTTAAGGATAAATATGTGGTCATACTTATGTGGTTTGGTTGTATGTCTTGCGCAATTATATGAGTTCAGTATAATAATATACAATCAACTCTGAATAAGATACTAAGCATTTAAAGTGAAAGATCATGTGAGTCGAGCTAAGGTATTTATATGGGTCTGTTCCACTGGATAATAATAGTAACTAGGGTGTGTTGTCCCCAAGAGGTGCATCAGTCCGTTCTACTGGATTAAGAATAGTGGGGCCCAATATTAAACATGAATAAAAATACAATTAAGAGATCAAGTATAAATGGAAATATACTAATCATTCAAAGTGGAAGACTATGTGAGTCAAAAATGAGGTGCTGAGTTCGTTCCACCAGATAATAATAATGGCTCGGGTGTGTTATCCCCGAGAGGTGCTTCAGACCATTCTACCGATTTAATAATAGTGGCTCAGGCGTATTTTACTCTGAGAGGTGTTGGCTTCATTCTTCTGGATAATAATAGTAGCTCGGGTGTGTTGTCTCCGAGAGGTATTTCAGACCGTTCTACTAGTTTAAGACTAGTGGGGTCCCCGAACTCAACGTACATAAAAGATTGGAATATGGTATATCTAATTAAAGACTTGAAATCTGTAATTATCTGGCATTCTTTGATTTATGCATATATGATTTTCTTATGAGAATTCTTGTAACCCTACTTAACTGTACAGTTACCTTACTAAGTATGTAGCGTATCGATCATCTGTTTCATGGGTGCTACTCAATCCAACAAGTAGAGGACCCAAATCTATATGTGCACATTGACGAGGACCATGTGGATGGATTTGTAGCCTTTGATGCCATATATGTGGAAGAGTGATTTCTCTCCTATCAAGGTTGGGGTGTAGAGTCATGTTACTTGGATAATAGTTTTACCTGAAAACCTTTTTGGACTTTTAGTTCTATAATATCCCTTTTGTTGTATTTTGATATTGTAATCGGAATTGATCTCCAAACGCTTATTTGATGTTATTAAAAGATGTCTCATTTCTTAGTATCATGTTTTAAATTTTTTAATTGTTTTGCCTTGTGATTGACATAAGGATGGTGGGATAAGCCAAACTTGTGTCAATTACGGCGGTAACACCCAACTATTTGATTATACACTTATGCTTAAAATGAAATATTTCAGTAGTAAATTTTGGGGTGTTACAACAGTACTAACCTATATAATACATGAATCAAACAAAAATTTATTACAAACAAATGTAGCTAGTTATTACATGGATATAACTAACAAAATTCCTAATTTACATAAAAAAGTGATAACTATATCTACTTGACTTGTAAGTTTGAAGTCCATGAATAATAGCTTCTTTTGACTTGTAACATATGAAATCTTAGATAGGTTGACATTTTGAAGTGAATTAATCTTCTCCTTGCAAATATGTCACAGACCTGTAATAATTACTCAAAGTACTCTTGTTAAGGCTAGTCATATTAATAATATTATCATCAAAGACAAATTTGTAATAGGCTCCATAACCAAATATGTCAATTCTTCATTGTCTTAAGAATCCATAGATGCTCCTGCTTCATTATCCCCAATCTAATAAGAAGTTATCCTCAAATTGATATCACTATAATAAGGAGACAAATCACCAATATTAAATATTCTTGAAACACCACCATACGATTCTAGAAGTTCAAGTTCATAAGCACTTTCTCCAAATTTTCTAAGTATTTTAAATGGTCCATCTACTCTTGGCATTAATTTATATTTTCTTAGATTAGGAAATATTTCTTTTCACAAATGTAAGCAAACTAAATCACTAAGAGAAAATAACTTTGGAGTTCAATGTTTATTAGCTTGATGTTGGTATCCTTCACTGGCTTGTTCTTTGTTTTCCTTGATTTATTGATGAAGATTTTGGAAGAATTCAACTCATTTATTGGCCTCACAATTTTTAAACTCACATTTCTTTAAGGGCACCATATCAGCTAGCATGTAAAAATTCACCCTCATACATAATCTCAAATGAATTTGAGCAAGTAATACTTAAAGGACTTTAATTGTAAGCAAAATCTGCATGAGCTAACTTAATATCCCAATCTTTAGTACTTTTACTAACCAATCTTCCTATAAAAGTGACAATAGTACAATTTATATTGTCACTTTTGTTTCTCCATTAGTTTGTGGATGATGTGAAGTACTAAATAACAACTTAGTTCCTAACACGTGCTATAAAGTATTCCAAAAGTAACTAAGAAACTTGATATCTCTATTTGAAACAATACTTTAGGAATGCCATGTCGTTTCACAATTTATCTAAAATACAAGTTAACGACATGTGTAGCATCATCAGTTTTATTACATGGAATAAAATGATCCATTTTCAAAAATTTGTCTACCATGATCATAATAGAATATTTACTTCTTTGTGTTCTAGGAAACCCTAAGATAAAGACTATACTAACTCCTTCCCATGGTTGATTAGGCATAGGTAATGGTGTATATAAACCTTTGTAACAAAAAACTTACTCTTTTAGTAAGTAACACATTGATATAATATAATTTGTACACCCTTAATTATGAATGGCCAATATAAATTCTCTTGTAATATTTCTAATTTATTTTTATTATCAAAATATCCCGCAATAGCTCCTTCATGTACATCTTTAATACTTGATCTCGGTACACAAAGTTTATTGAGTTCAAATAAAAATCCATCTTGTAATGCATAATTACCATAATATCCATTGTTATTGCAAGCTCAATATCCATCACTAAAATCTTCATCCTTAGAATAAAATTATTTTAACATTTCAAAACCTAGAAATTTAACATCTATTATGAAAAGTAATGTATACATTTCAGAAATAGCATCGACTTCTGCATTTTGTTTTCCATCTAAGTGTTTAACAGAGAACACAAAGGATTGTAAGAAGTTTATCTATTTTTCATGTCTAGGACTAATTTTGTTTAGACCATGTGAGTATTTCAAGCTCTCATGATTAGAATGTAATATAAAAGGTTTAAACCTCAAATAATGATTCCATGTCTCTAAGCTACGTATGATGGTAAAGAATTCCTTGTCATATGTCGAATACTTCAATTTAGTACCATTTAATTTTTCACTAAAGTATGCAATAGGTCTTTTTTCTTATAAAAAGAACTCCTCTTATCCATATCCCACTAGCATCACAAGCTACCTAAAAAAATTAGGTCAAAATTAGGAATATATAATATTAAATTATTGAACAATTTATTTTTAAGGGTTTCAAAGTCTCTAGTGGCTTCATTTCTCCAATGAAATTCTTATTTTTTTCACGAGTTGAGTAATAGGTGCAACTATAGTAGAGAAATTCTTAGTAAATATCCTATAAAAACTAGCTAAACCATGAAATCTTCTTACTCAGTAAATATCTTTAGGAATATTCCATTCTTTAACAACTTTTATCTTAAAATAAAGAACTTTAATACCCTCACCACTAACAATAGAACCAATAAAAACTACATTTGGATGCATAAATTCACAATTTTCTAATTTCCCATAAAGTTTAGTTTCTCTTAGTTTATCAAATAGTTTCCTTAGATGCACAAGATGATCATTTACTATGTACACATATGTCATCCAAATAAACCACAATCCATTCACCTAATGAAGGACAAAGAATTTCATTCATTAGTCTAATGAAAGAAATACACATATTATGCAATCCAAAAGGCATCATAATCCATTAATAAAGACCATATTTTGTTTTAAAGGCTTTTTCCATTCATATCCTTCCCTAATACTCATTTTATGATATCCACTTCTTGAGTAACTTTTGAAAAAACACACGTGCACCACAAAGTTCATCAACCATGTCATCAAGTCTAGGAATAGGAAATATATACTTGGTAGTTAAAATATTTATGACTCTAGTGTCTATGCACATATGTCAAGTACCATCTTTCTTAGAAACTAGTTCTTGTGGAATCATACTTTCTCTCACATATTTTTATCTACTAGTTCTTGTAGTTTTCTTTACAATTCATTATGTTCTTCTGGATTCAATCTATAAGCAAGTTTCCTAGGTAGAGGCATTCCGGGAATTAAATCTATAGAATTCTTTCTAACTTTAATAGGTGGTAGTCCATGAGGTAAGTTATTAGAAAATACATCTTTATATTCATCAAGTAATCTAGTAAGATTTAAATTTCTAGAATTTTTCTCCCCAAATTGAGATTATTTTACTACTAAATCATAGCAAAGCCCTGCCTCATCAATGCAATTTAATCATATCTTTTTCATGTAAGAATAAACTCTTTTTAGTCCTGATAAGTTGCATATAATCACATTGAGATCATTTCAATTTATACTCATTTTTTCCTTTAAGCACAACATATTCATACGTCACAACATCATGGATTACATTTCTATCATATTGCTACATTCTTCCTAGTAATATACCATAAGCATCCATAAGCAATACATCATACAATACTTCATCATGATAGTCACTAATATGAAATATAATTAGGGTTTGTTTATTTACCTTAGCACCTTTATACTTATTAAGACATTTTAATGAATAGGGTTTAGGATGATTATTAGTCACTAGCCCTAGTCATTTAACCATCATTTCACTAGCAAAATTGGTACATGAACTATTATTTATAATGACTCTATAAACCATATCACTAATTCTACACTTAGATTTAAAATTTTTATCCCCTTGTGTAGATGGATTATTAAGTTGCATTTTTAATACCCTTTGAAGTAAAAAAAAAATGGATTACTATCCTCTTCATACATACTCAAGTTATCATTATTAGATTCAGTTTCTAGGTTATCATTATCATCACATGGTTCCATACCTTATATTTCATTTAAGGTCAATACTCATTGATTTTGACATTCTCTAACAAAATGAACATATCCCTTACATTTAAAACATTGTTTATTAGACATCTCATTCACCTTATTTTTACCCTTTTCAATTTAGTTGGGGTTGATTTTTTATTTTTATTTTTATCATTAGTCGAAGATGTATGTGTCCCAAACTATAAAGCAGATGCATTTGAATAGGTTTTGGTTGATGTAGAAGTTGAAGTACTTTTTTAGCATAGGATTTGGTAGAATTAGTTTTTCTTTAACATTTTAAAGCTAATTTAGTCAAATAATCAAGAGAATCATAGGCCAATATTTTAACTTTATCTTTAATCATGTTATCAAGACCACCTAAGTATCTAGTACACTTGTCTTCTTTTATTTCTTACATATCACATAAGAGTGTTATTATTGCAAATTACCAAGTGTATTCTTCTACATTAAGAAGCCCTTGCCTAAGAATAGCCAATTTGATACACATCTCTTGTTCATACTCTCAAGGGACAAATTTCTTTCTTAGATGTTCTTTCAATTTCTCCCAAGACTTTATTTTACTTTTTTCTTACCTTTCACAAGTTCTCTTAAGATTATCATACCAAACCCTAGTAAAAAAAATTTAATTTGAGAGTTTCTAACTTACATCTATGTCCATCATCATACTCTCTAAATTCAAAAATACCTTTTATATCATGCAACCACTAAAAAAACTATTCCACATCCAATTCACCATAGAAATCAAGGAGATCGAGTTTGATACCTTTATCTTCCATATGAGCATAACTTGGTTGGTAATTTGCATGTCCTCATAAAATGTGGTTGAAATCATTGGAGCCATTAGTGGTTGAATTTTCTTTATACTCCATTCGGTTGTTGAGTTTTCTACCTTGTGCTTGGACCGCCCTCCTTACTTTGCCTTCTACTGGGTCATGCATGACCTCCATGGTGTTATGCGTGTGTTAGAGTGTCTCATGGTTGTCTAATATTGTCTCTAACCTTATAAGTTGACTTTTAATGGAATCAAGTTTCTGAAGTTGTGCATTGGTAGCATGCACATTTGCTGCAAGTTGTTGAAGTGTGTTAAACATTGCTTTCATGGACACTTCTTCAACCATAACTACTTTCCTTGATGAAATTGTATTCGACAACTTGTGTTTAATGTTGCTTATATATTCTTGGTGATTTCTTGATGGAATTTCTCAAATCATGGAAGCTTATTAGTCATGGAAATGAAGTAGTAATAGAAAGGAAATGGTTGAATATATTATTATCAATTCTTGATGCACAAATAAAGGTTTCTTGATGGGAGGTAGTCGAAGGATCTTTACACAAATGAATTTGACTTAGAACTTAAAGTTGGATAAAAAATAATCTTATTTGTGAGTGATTGAATGCTAAGATATAAAGAAGAGGTTGAACATAAAATTATATTTGAATGAAGTTGAAAGAATTGTGGAGTCACCTTACTAGAATCAAGATGATCAAGAACACATGGAGTGGAGTTCAAAGAGAGGTTGAAGGCTAAAAACACTTGGGAAAAAGGAGGGAGATAACTAAGATGTTAGACTTCAAATGTTGAATGGTTGAATATGTAATGATGCGAGATTAAATTCCATGCAGATATTCAGTGAATTTGGAGGAGAAAATTTGAAAGATCAATCATCTTCAAGCTTGAAAGTTCAAATATTTCAAAAGATTTGAAGATGGCTACGATGTGGGACTTCTTCACGTTGTATGTAGCGGAGAAAGGAAGAGGAATAATAAAGGAAAGGTTGGCAATTAAATGGTGGGAATTCCAACCTAGCTTTGATACCAAAGATGGTGGGAATTCTTCCTCAAAGTTCATAAGATTCGAAGACAGAAGACAGGAAGGTGTCAAATGGTTGAAGGTGAAAGAAGGGTGTGAATCTTCAAGCAAGATTCAAGGAATATTTAAAGAATGATGATAATATTCAAGTAAGATTAAAGGAATATCTCAATAAGTTTAAATTTAAATGTTTCACTAGAAGACATTCAAAGTATCCTATCTAAGATTACTCCATGTAGTCTTAGTTAGAAACATTTAATCACAAAAGAGAGAAATATCCAAGTGTATTACTCATATTAGGTTCAATAAGATCGACATTCATCATGTTATAAGGTGTCCAATATGTTATTATATAGGTAGTCACACGTTGCTAAGTAGCACACTAATGTAGCCATCGTAATATAAAAATAGCTAACTAGCACAAGAACTAGTAAATCAACATAGTAATAACCTATATAATACATGATTTGAAAGAAAATTTATTACAAATAAATGTAGCTAATTGGTATATGAAAATAACTAATAAAAGTCTTAGTTTACATAAATGATAACTAGGTCTTCTTAACTTGGAAGTTTTATTTCCATATATAATAGTTTCATTTGACTTGTAATAACTTGTAACTTATGAAATATTAGATATGTTGACATTTTGAAGTGAATTAATCTTCTCCTTACAAATATGTCACATACCTGCAAGAATTACTCAAATTACACTTGTTAAGGTTTGTCACATTATTAATATTATCGTCAAAGACAAATATTGTAATAGGACCCATAACTCAGTATGCCAATTCTTCATTGTCTTGAGAATCCATAGATGCTCCTGCATCAATGTGTAATACCTTCAACTTAGTTGTGGATAACTGAGGCTTAAAATGATTGATAAGATTACCTATATCAACAATTTATGCCTTATTTTTGGAAAATATATCATTAAAGAACTCTACATTTAAGCGTGCTTAACTTGAAACAATTTAAGGTTTGATAACCTTCTAAAAAGTTTTCAAGGATATGTATGAGTTGATAAAAATAACAACAATCAAAAGAACCTGTGTTAATCCATGGGGCCAATCAATGATTGTAACACCACCAAACATTAATATTGAAAAAGTTCATTATTTTTAAGTTATAAGTGGAAGCTAAGACAGTAAATTTCTAGGTGATACCGCCACACTTAGTACCAGAGTGGTTTCCACTACCATTCCAATATCAAGTGTTAAGACTAAAACGTTACTTGATTTAAATTTCATGAATACAATTATAAAACAGAGTAGCGCAAAAGTTAGGAATGTTAACTCGCCTCCCAAAGAAAACCCACTAACCGTGGTTACAAAAAGAATGTCAGTGGAAAAGAAATACAAAAGCTTATAAGGAAAAATACAGAAAAATCCCAATTTAAAACATGGGTCAGAATCCTAGCTAACCCTGCACTCTCAATCCTGATGAATAATCCATAAATAAACTTACGAGATAATCTACAAAACTCACTATTTATTGAATAAGTAGGGACCTAAGAAATGAACCCTTCAGTACTATGGTACCGAATAACCCATTATACTAGACTAATATGTAAGGCTCGCATGCAACACATCAGATGCATCATATCAATCACGTGATTATGGAATTACATATATATTAACTAAAATGCAATAATCATTCATTTAAACACATGCTTAAAAATCATATACTACCAATAATCATTCATCTAGAAATAACTGAACTTACCAATGGAACATTTAAGTGATGCTCTTTGTACTATAATTAGAGTGCTACATCATTTTCAACACAACCCACTCAATTCATAGGTAGGCCCATCAACACAATTCAATACACACACCATCACAGGTAAGCACAAAGGCTACTACCAAATCACAAGTACGCTCAAAAGCTACTACACAATCATAGGTAGGATCAAAGGCTACTACTAACTCACTAGTAGGCATAAAGATTGCTACCAATACACGGGTAAGCTCCAAGGATGCTACCAAAACACACGTAGTCTCAAAGGATGCTATCAAATCACAGGTAGGATCAAATGCAAATACTAACTCACAGGTAGGCACAAAGGTTGCTACTAACTTATACGTAGGCACAAAGGTTGCTATTGGAACATCCCAATAATCATTTCCATTTAATTGTCACACAATTTCATTTTTATTTACTTGAGGGAGAGATCACGAACCTAAAAACACTAAGTTACCCCCATTATATTAGTGTCATAAGAGCCATATAGTATCCTACCAACTATCAAACCAGGGATGCAAAAGTATCCTGGTTGCATTAGTATATGAAGGAACACAGTACCCTATCGACAAGGACACCTAATCCATAAGTATGTATACCCCTTACTTAGGTTTGTAGAGCTAAATAGAGTAAGATGTAGAGTCTGGCTGGGGCACTAAGACACACCAGCAAAATCCAGAATAATTGTGGGCTAAACCACGTCTTTAGGGTAGCGACCCCTAAAGAGCCACCATTTTTTATCTTGAGGTATTTCACTTTAAGTATTATTATTTTAATTAAGGTGACCACGAAAAGCACACATTAATCACTTACTTAACCATTTTTATTTGTTTCCAAAATCATTAAGTAACAAGAATCAAGATCATTGTCAATGTCAACATAAGTAGTCCACTAAGGCTATCCTAGGCTCAAATACTCACACTTAGGCACTATATGTTAAAATGACCAAAATACTCCTGAGGCTAAGGCTACCTCTTTACCATCCATTTCCATCAAAAATTCCATTTTATTTTATCAACAAGCCATAAAAAAGATAGCACACCACAATTAAACTATTGATCATGAAGTTAAGTTAACCGACACATCCAATGACCATTTTACACATAAAACCCTAACTTGCGCTTCTAGAGAAACCAAACACACATTCTTATGTTTAATCAAAAATTAATGCATTTCCTCCATGTTTATGAGAATAACATCATAGAATACTCCAATTTACCAAGTTACCCCTAAACCATGCAATAGTAATGATTATGCTGAAACATGCACATCTAATATAGGAAGACCCCTATACTCATGCTTGATGATGAGCATCATATATCATGCATATTCATTAGCATATTCATAATGGTACACTCCAAATTACCAAATTATCTCTAGAACCTATAATATTCATAATCATGCTGAAATGGGTGATACTAAGATAATGAACTTCTATTCTTATGTTTAACATTAATTAATACTTATCATGCATGTTTATTAGACTAATCACCATAGTATATGTAAAATTACCAAAATGTCCCTAAACCATGTAATATTGATTATCATACTCAAATAAGTGATAATAAGATAGTAAACCCCTATTCTCATATTTAACATTAATTAATACTTATCATGTATGTTCTTTTAGTAATCCCCCTAGTTCATGCAAATCATCAAAATGCCCCTAAGTCATATAATTTTATTATTTATACCCAAAAAAATGTTATTAATACCACAAACCCCTATTCTCATATTTAGCACCGATTATTACTTACCATGCATATTTATTAGGATAACCCCCCCATTGCACATGTAAAATTACCAAAATGTCCCTTAGTCATATAATATTAATAATCATACCCAAACATGCATTACTAACACCACAAACCTTTATTATCATACTTAACACCAATTATTACTTATTATGCATATTTATTAAGATAACCTCCATTGCACATGCAAAATTACCAAACTGCCCTTAGGTCATGTAATATTAATAATCATGATGAAATAATTATTTTTAATGCCACAAATCTCTATTATCATTTTCAATACCAAATAACACTTAGCATGCATATTTATTAGGATGATCACCACCATACATTAAAATTACCAAAATACCCCTAGGCCATAAAATATTGTTCTTCCTACTAACATATGCATTAATAATACACCAAAATCCTATCTCCATTATTAGCAACATTTATAACATAGTAGGCATCTCGGTTAGGGTTAAACATCATGATGTGCCCAAATGACCAAATTGCCCCTAGGGCTCATAGTAGTAATATTTTTACTACAAGTGTCCAAACCCACTTAATCTAGCATTTCATATACATATAGCATAAATCATCACCTCTCACCTTAGATCACTTCTCAATCTCCTTTCACACATATAACACCTTACTCAAGATAACATGCATTCTTTTTCCACTTTCCAAGATAACATTAATAATCATGAAATTATTTGCAACACATCATATCCACACAAATCATATGTCAAAAAGCTTAATGTGCTAACATACGATAATCCAAACATTTAAGTGGGGTATAAATGTTACCTTATTTTCAATAAAAACCAAACTTTACAAGTACCCGGTTAAAAATACTTTGGATCCATTTAACAAAATTTTGTACCTAAAAATAATATTATAAATATAATATTAATATTAGATAAATGAAATAATAATTTTTATTAAAAATATTTATTAAATATAAAATTACCAAACTACCCTTATACCTTAATATTATCCAAAATACACAAAATATACACTACATTACTCATGCTGGATGTGTAGTGTGAGCTATGTAGAATGGATGAAGGAAATGGAATGGGGGAAATGATGGTGGTTTGGTTAAGGGTTATGGGAGATGGTGGGAAGTGTTGGTGTTGGTTGTTGGGTGCAAGAGGTGAGGTAGGAGGTGGCTGGCGGTTAGAGGTCATGGTGTAGATGGTTCAAAGGCAGTGGAGATGACAACATGGGCTACTAGAGGAAGGTGCAAAGAAGGAAAAGAAGAGAAAGGAAAGGAGAAGAAGAGGAAGAGAAGAGGGAAAGGTATGGTAGCTCGGGTAAGGTTGTGAAGGGGGAGGTTGAGGTGGTGGTAGGAAGTTGGGAGAAGTTGTGGTGGTGGAGGAAAGGGAGGGGAAGAGGTGGCCAAGGGTGGCGGTTGCAAGGGTATCAAAGGGGAGAGAATGAGAGAGGGAGTTAGGCTGCGGGGTAGGTTGGTGTTGGCCTCTCGGAGTAGTGTAGGAGAGGAGGTAGGTTGGAGGAGCTGGTGGTGCGGAGGTTGGGCTAGCGGTGGAGAAGACGGAGGTGACTGTAGAGAGTGTTAAAGGAAAAATAAAGGTGGGTGAAGAAAGGAAAAAAAAAAGAGAAGAGAGGACCAGGGAGAGAGCTTAGCACGAGGGAGAAGTGAGGATGGGAAGAAGAGAAGAAGAGGAGGAGGAGGAGGAGAGGAGGTGTTTGGAGTGTAAGGTTAGGTGGTGTGCAAGGGGCATTGCAAGTAGGGAAGAGCAGCATGACACGAGGTGGTAATGGAAGGGAAAGGGGCATGTGTGGAGGGGACTAGGGGGTTGCATGGCCAAAAAGGGAAAGGAAAGGGATGGTAAGGGGAGGTGGTGCAAATGGTATGGCCGAAATAAGGGGTGGTGTAAGCTTACAAGTCGGGCAGAGATGTAGGAGGAAGAAAATGCTTGCGAGGGGGCATGTTTGGCACGGGGTGCAGACGGGGAAAAAGGAGAGGGAGGAGAGATGGGTTGCATGAGGGGGATAAAAGAAAAAGAAAGAAGTGGTCCATTCTAGGGGAAAATAAAAGGAAGAAGGAAGAAGGCTTGCGTTGGCTCGAGCGGGGGAAGAAGAAGAAAAAAGGAAGAAAAGGATGGGTTATCTTGGGGGAAAAGAAGAAAATAAAAAGAAAGGGGATGCAGTTCAGGCTGGCCCAAGGAAGAAAGAGAATAAAAGAAAAGGAAGACAAAGGAAAAAAAGGAAAAGAAGAAAAAGAAAAGGAAATATATTTAGGGCTAGGATTGGAATTTAGATTAAAATTGAGTTGTTGGAAAAAATTATATATATATATATATATATATATATATATATATATATATATATATATATATATATATATAATTCTGTCAAGTATAATTTATTTGGTGCATGCCTTGTTCTAGTTTCCTTATAAGTGTTCCTTTAGCCTTAGCACTTGGTACTAGAACGATAGGAGGAAACTAGTTTGGTACTAAGTGTAGCGGTAACATCCCCCAAATTTACAATTTTTTGCTTTTGCTAAATTTTTAAATAAAATAAAAGTTTTTAGTAGTAAATTTTGGGGTGTTGTAGCTTTTGTGTTTGATTCCTTAGAAAACTAAAAGGAAGCATTTGATCAACACATTAATATAATTCTTTTATTTATTATTTTAAGTTAATGCATTTCATTTTTTACATTTTTAGGTCGTTTATCATTTCTATTATGGCACTACAAATATTAGTTATGATGAAATGTGGAAGAGCTCTAAGAAGTGGCTTTCCATATGAGCTTGTTAAAGTGTATCAATTTTAAATATTATTTGTGGTTATTACTATATATTATGATCTTGTTAAAGTGTATCAATTTTAAATATTATCTGTAGTTATTACTATATATTATAAGCTTGTAATTTAAATTCTTTCTTTGTTTTGAGAGGTTACTAGGCCAAAAAATTGCATCGATTGATTCTATGTGTGTAGATTCATGTATGGTATCATGTCAAGAAAGTTTTTAGATATATATCCAAGAAATATATTCCTCATATTTAATTATTTTTAAATAATAAATAATGAATTTTGATATTTTTCTTACTAACTAAATAATTAAATGAATGTGATTTGTAATTATATCATCATGGATCTTGTCATACCCATTGAAAGCTTTTAATGAAGTAAGAGATCAGTGGGCCAAATTTGTACATACATGCATATGTGTCTAGCTTAATGGGTTTTGGTCGAGGTAAGTAATACTATCCTAGTCTTTTTGGAATAAGTTTAGTTAGTTTATATTTTGTAATAGATTTATAGTATAGGTAATAGTTTTTACAGTGGATGACATATATAATTTGGTACTGACGAACAAAAACACAAGCTTGTGATTTTATGGGTTTGGAATTTGATGTTGTTAAAATATGATGATGCTTCTTTCTTATTAGATAATTGGATACATGTTTTGAGTACTTGTATTTCAGCGAGAATTCTGAATGTGTGTATATTTTCGTGGTGTTGGTTCTGTTATTGACGAGTAGTGTTTTGCTTGAGGTGTTGGTGAATAATTTGGATGTTTGTTGATACTTGGTATATGTTGAATTTTGATATTGTAGATTTAGGTTAGTGTACGGGAATATAGGTGTGTATGTGGTTTGAAACAAAAAAAAGGAGTATATAATACCGATAATTCTCCAAAACTTGCATCTAAAGTGCATAAAAAATAATTCATATTTAGATAATGATTATAGGACATAATAGCCAGGTAAAGTGTGTGTATATATGATAAATTTTAATCCTTCAATAATAGTTAGTTTAGAAAACGACAACTAAAATTCTGTGTTTTCAACTCTTATATAATAGTTATTACTAGGAATCAACATCTAAAGTCACAATATAAGCATATTTATTACATTTAATATGGTTATTTTACATCATCATCAAACCCTTAACTCTCCTTACACACCTAATTTACTAAACACAACACATATACCCCCAAATACATTCCCTTTTCCATTTTTACCTTTCTCATTTCCCACCCTTCCCATCTCTCTATCATATTTTCTCTCTTTTCTCTCTTGTCCCTCATCTTAACTCTTTACACTCAAGCACTCATTTCTTTTCAAATATTCCAACAATTCAAGAAACCAAATTTTAATCAACATTCTAAGGCATTCTACTTCCAAAGGTATGAAAGGTTTCATATTTTATTTTTGGTTAAATTTCATGATTTTCAAAGTAGCTGAAAATGTAATATATAATTCTTGTATTTTTTTTTTTCATTATAGTTGTTATTTGACTAAAACTAGTATTTGTATACATAAGTTGATCTTAGATTAGTAGATTTGTAGTAATTTTTGGTTAAAATCATAGCTTCAAAAAATATTAGTGGAAGTTGGGGATAAAATAGTGGTGGTGGTAGATGGTTTACCTGCTAGTCCGCACTACTAGTAGGTAGCTCCCCTGTTGGCCTCCCCCCCAATCAGGTAAATCATTCATAAAATTTTTATCTAAGCGAGTAAGTCACCATTACATTTCTCTCCTTATGGATAGTTCACCCATCAGCCTCCTCCTCCACCAGGTAGTTCATCTATCTACCTCTTCTCACTAGGTAGATCACCCATTCCTCCTTACCCCAAATAGGTGACACGCTCGTGGAAACCCTAGACCTTAAAGCCCTCCAACCCTTAACTCTAATCCCTAAGCCTAAACCCTAAACCCCTCACCCTTAACCCTAATCCTTAAACCAAAAACCACAAATCCTAAACCTCAAATCCCCAAATCCTAAACCCTTGATACTAAACCACCGATGAGGAAGGTTACTTCTATTGCCACTAGGGTGGCAAAGAAGATAATCACTGCTAGTTCTAAAGTAGGAGCTGCAATAGCGGTTGGAAAAGCTCCCTATAATGTGGATACACATCATGTATCATTTGAGGAGAAGTATGATGATCCTATAGAAGGATATTTTTCTAGCACTAGCACATCTGCCCATGCAATAGGATCTGTTTCTTCATCAGCATCAAACGATGATTGGTGATTAACTAGACCTATAGGTGGGGCCCACTCATTTTGAATCTTCTGACCAATTTTAAGGGTTATGTGGCATATTCTATATGGAATGAAAATAAGGTACTTATTGTTATTATTATTATACAAATTGGTTTCTATATTTTTACCTTTTAATTCATTATTTTAATATTTTTTCATTGTAGGAACCACAACTTATGCTAAGGGTTCGATGAAGGACAAATAACTTGAGGAAGATGATGTTGGCATGGGTATTGCCTATGATTACATCAGACCATGGGCCTAAAGCATCTATGTAACACTTACTTCCTCCATCACAAGGCTCCACTCATATCCTCTTTTGTTGAGAGGTGGTGCTCAAAGATTAACAACTTTCACCTTCCATTCGGTAAGATTACTATTACCCTACATGATGTGATTTATATTATGGATCTTATTTATCATGGGTGTGAGTGTATTAGTGATAATTTTCCTATTGATGGTGATGTTGTGGAGCTTCTAGCCTATATGTGGGGTGAATCTAAGATGTTGGTCAAGTTAATTTTTGTAAAGGAAAGCACAATTGCATTGGAGGATATTTTTTATAAGCTTATGAATAACCATGTTCCCAACAATGAATCTTATGGTCATTTTTATATACGGTACTTACTATCTTGCAAACTTCTGATAGACAAGTCCAACAATTGTGCTCTATTATCAATGTTCAAATTAGTAGCTGATTTGAGTAAGTTAGGCGACCAGACTCTTGGAGTTGGGACTTTTGCATATTTATATAGACAACTTGGGATAACATCTAGGATTGGGTTAAAGTAGATAGGTGGTTTCATGACACTATTAGAGGTAATTATTTATTTCTAACTATTAGTTAAAAATTGATTAATTGTTAGTTTAATTCTTTTCATGTGTTACAATTGTGCAGAAGCTTGGATTTACAAGTATTTCCTTTACTTTTGATGGATTTATTCTCGTATGTATTATCCATCATGCAATGTCACAATAATGAGGTGAGATATGTCTTGTTAGATGCTTCCCCTTGAGTCAATGGATGTCATAATTTAGTATAAAAGGTAGCTAGATTTGCTAATGGCCTAGCAGGTAGGTGGGATATTTTATTGTGGGTTTCAATTTTAGTAATTAGTATGAATAATCTTAATACTATTTTACAAGCATTTGTAGGTTTATTTCTTACTATTTGACAAATATCCGACAATAAAGCATCCTGAGTCAACGTACCAAGGCGACTTGTGCTTCATGGCTATTATAGAGCCTTATATGCCATATTGAGTTGGCCATCAATTTGGATACCCTGACTCATCATGATTCCTCCTATCTCTATAGCATATGGATTATGCTAGTGCAAATATTAATGTATAAGGCATAGTACTCCAACTATGTATCATTTTGGAATGTCTGGCCACACTATCGACCAGACTTTAGGTCCTAATTTCACCCTTCAGCATATTAGCATAATGCCTCAACTCACTACCTTTGTTGGTATCATTCCGTTACCTACCTAATAGTTCATTGTGTACCAGTAGAAGAAGGACCAATACCCCATACATCAAGATAGAAGTAGAGACAAATAATGAATTGATTAGAGGGTTATGCTACTGTTTAAAGAAGAGAAGAAGGGTAGAATTGATAAGGATGAAGGTTTTAATAAGCTAAAGGATGCGTATCTCACCATGGGCAGGTTTAGACTCCCTTCTTGTGAAGAGGAGGAGGGCGACCAAACCCCTGTTGATGATTTTGATGATAATTAGTAGATTTGATTTTTGGTATTTTGATTATGAATTTGTATTGACTCTTATGACTTTGTTATCCTTGCAACTTTTTTGCATGCTAACTTCGTCGTGTGATTATGATTTTATTTTGGAGTTATATTTTATTAACGAAATAAATTATTAAAATTATAAAATTCCCTTTAAAATAGTATTCACATTGATATTCCTTAACAAGTACATAAAGTTCTATAACAAAATATTTAGGAGAATGTGATAAACTAAAGCACATATATTTATACACTAAACTTGTTATATTATGCAAAATTCATCAACTTAAGTGTCTCCCTTAGTTGGAACATATACTCATTGCATTTTGATATAGCTAAATGCAATCATGATATGGCTCGTCCTATCTAGATATACTTGGAGCAGCATGTCAGTGCCTCTAATTAGATACAGGTTTTCCATCAAAGTTAAATACAAGCTTATAAAGTATTATAGCATCAGTGTCAGTCATATATAGTATAATGAAAATTGTATACAAAATTAGTATGAGTAATATACATACAAATACATAGTGCTAAACATTGTTGACACCTAAGATGGTAATGATCCGATTAGGTTGTTATCCATTAGGCGAATCTCTATGCACTAAACATGTAATTGACCTATAAATACCCCAAAAAACACCACCACATTATATGCAATCACAAAGAGAAATCTAAAATTAGGTTGATGTTACCCTTTATCCATCAGTTTTGATCCCCTTTAATGTACCATGCATTACATGTTTTTAGCAATAGGATCTACAAAGGCATACTCATATAACTCTTAGCGAGTCACCAATTCCCTGTACATTGCACCTCTAATAATTGACCATTCTAGTTCACTGCTCAAGATTTGTAGTGCATCTACTATAAACACACATTTTTCATTGCCCATAATATTACACCATAATTCCACCCACGAGAGCATAGTTGCCTCAATATCACAGGCCCATGGGAAATCATGGATGAGTCAATGAGTATGTCCTGTACTATGCCTCCCACTACTAATTCTTCCTCAAACCAATCAACCAGGGGAAGAGAAACCTTTACCAGGAGATGCATGACCACATCCTCGACCCGATCAACCTCATCCTATAGGTAATTTCGAATAAGCAAGCTATGTGTGCTCCTTTGATGGTTTCCTATGTGTTTTATTACTAGAATTCCCTTTTCATTGTTGAACATTCAATTTTAACAAACTTGTTGTGCAGGTTTGAGAATATCATCAATAAGATTAGAGTAGTATCATAGAAATTATGGCAAATGATCAAGCATTATTTTCACCTTAGACATAATGTTAGCAAAAAATGGACATATGGATAGATCAAAAGTTGAATCATAAAAATCAAACATTTATTCATGTTGTTTAAAAAAGGTGAAAGTCTTCCACAATTAATGCACTAATGATATGGGAGTGGGTTGATGATACCATTTGTAATGAAATATATCGTGTGTGCACGGTAGACCGGGTGTCAACCTAAAGTGGCAACCACATTCTAGGGGTTTGAGACCAACTGTGTTGGACCTCTTACTATCCTCTTCAATCAAGTTCAATGATCCATGACATACAATAGACATGAGCTCTTTGAACAATATGTCCTATGTAGAGTAATGTAGAATAATAACCTATTATTTCTCCATATATTTTTTTCATCTCATTAACTTAGATTCTTATCGGTGTGTTGATCTTTGAGCATAGTGTGTCAAAACTCATTTGTAATGATGATATATATTTCTTTAGCTTGCCACATTCACTTTCCACCCTATGATTAGAAGTTCAAAATATAAGTAATTAAGCATGGTTATGTAGTAATAAGTTAAATGACATTAAATATTTACAAGAAAAAATTATATCTATTGGTGATATGAGTGCCAAAGTGAAGAACTTTGTTAACCCACACAAAAACAAACCTCTCCTTATATGGAGTCAACCATTTCTCACACACATTTTACAATAGATGTAGAAATATACCTCATTTGTCAATCATAAGTAGAAGCCTGTTCTTATATGTCTCAACTGTAGTCACTTGTACAATATTCCTCCATCAACCTAGGAAACATTCCCTCACTACTATACTTTCCAACTTTTTTATAGTATAAGAGACAACATTCTGACTAATGTTCCTAATACATAAGGAGAGTGTTGCATTAGGAAAGACTTTGGAAATTATTTGTGTTGCACTCAGTTCTCTATCAATGATCACCAAATTTGGTTCATTGGGCTCCATCAATCTCTCTCCCTTATCAAATTTCCTTTTACAGTTATCTTCTTTTCCTTTGTCATAAATTATAAGGCAATGGTAAAATTCTTACCACTAGATACACAACCAACAACCTCCAAGACAGGAAGATTGTACTTATAAGCATTGTATGTGCAATCCAAATAAATGACTTTTGTCGGCGCATGCAACAAAGAAATAAAATTCGGGTGCATAAATACACTATCATGAACCACAATGGAGTCAGACAACCAATGATTCATTGGTTTCCATGAAGTGCAATAATTGTTGTAAGACTTTATGTCCCATTAAGCTCTATGCCTTGAACTTATGTCTAACATTATAGATTTTTCTTAGCATTACAATATTATCCCCATCACTTTGTTTCAACTTGTTTATAATATCTTTTGGTTTGACATTTATTTGGGTTAGTTCATGCACCAATATATATTCTTATAGAGATAATTAACAAGCAAATGACTATCCCTGCAAATACTTACCTAATCTATGATTATACATTTTAAATTCTACCACTAGTTTTTAATCATAGTAAGCATCATCACTTCCACGTATCCTAAATTCACAACCATGATTTTTTGTCCCGTTAGATCAAACAATTTTTAAATTCACATAAGGTTATATTCTATAAGCACTATCTCTCTCACAACGTATCTAAACCTTATCTTTTTTTAACCTCTTGGTACCTAAAACTATATTATATAGCCTACTGATTTCTCTAACCCACCTAATTAATGACTCATGGTCATTAAAAACCTCTTCCATAGCAAATAATCCACTCCAATCAGTATATATAGAATATTGATTATGTAATTAATATTCAAAGTATGAAATTATAAGGAATATAGAAATATAAAAATGAATAAAAAAACTTTATGGATGTACATTTTTTAGGTAATTCTCCCTCTATAGTTTAAAATCGATGGATAAGGGGCTTGAAAGATCCTACCTAATCTCGGGCAAATATCTTGTTAATATTAAGGCCAAACAGGTAAGCTATCCATTCGGCTTACCTTCTGACAGATGATATGTCCATCTCGCTTGTCTTCTAATGGGTGATTCGCCTGTTAGCCTTACTTTTTAAAGGATAACTCTCCTATTAGCCTTGCCTTATAATGGATGAATCACCCATTATCCTTGCCTTCAGATTTGTGACTTGTTCATCAGCTTTGCATTCTGATGGGTTACTTATCTATCAAGCCCAAATTATTTGAATTTTCTTAACCTATCATTATTTCGTTGAGCTCTTCTTGACAAAATAATTGTTAGATTCATTATCTTCTTGTATAATTATTATATTTAAGGTTTAAAGAATTTAATATTAAAGATTGATTAAGGAGAAGAGAAAAAAAAAAGGAGAGAAAACAAAATTGCTAAGAAAAGGTGTGTACAAATAAAATGGTCAAATTGGTTTAAAAAAATACAGTTTTGGGGGTGTGAACTCAGGATTTTAGGGATACATTTAACAACTCTATTATCAAACATTAGATAATCCCAAAGAGAATAATGGCTCAATAATGTTATTTAAATATTAAAATTAACCGATATTAAAGCCCTATTCCGTAGTAGTGATGGTATGAATGATTGGTAGCATTCATGATAAATTATTGTACTTACGAACAATATATCCTACATGTGATGGAGATTGAACACTCAACCATTGTAAAAGCAAGCAAGAATTATTGAGGAGCAACAACATTCCCTAGCATTTTAACTTCTTCTTTTTTTTCATTATTTCATTGTGCCGATGTTGATTATTTATGGAATGGCAAATAAACAAACATTAGTTGTAAGAACAATAAATAATCAATTTGGCACTCATATGTGTTATATCATTAAATCTAAGAATTTCTCAATACTAAAATCTATAAATTTGCCGCCTTATGATATTCCACTGCTCATGAAAGTGAATTATATCCGACTATGATGCAATTATATTAAGTTATTCGTTTTCTAAGGTTTTATAAAACTTTCCTCAAACTCATACATTCTAAATTGAAGGAATAGAGAAGTGCAAAAACAATTGCCTAAGATAAGAAAAGAGTTGTTAAACAATGAACGTTTTCTCATATTTTTTTTATGTAAAAGAATTGAATATTTAACAAAATTTAATAGACGGAGAGATAACAAATGCCCACAAACGTCCATTATTCATAAAGAGTAATGAATGGAACATATGTAATTGATTATC
This sequence comes from Tamarix chinensis, assembly GCA_030549775.1. Lineage (NCBI taxonomy): Eukaryota > Viridiplantae > Streptophyta > Magnoliopsida > Caryophyllales > Tamaricaceae > Tamarix > Tamarix chinensis. The sequence goes on from CM060172.1 coordinate 94,624,683, forward strand.
AATGAAAAAGTGAAGATATAAGGACTAATTAATAAATAATATAAAATAAAGATATAATCGCCTGTCTATAAAAAATAAATAAAGTGGAAATGGATAAAGTAAATAAATAAAGAATGGATGGATTTTCTAACAACAACTCTTAATTATGTTGATAGGCATTTAATTTTATTTTTAAAATAATAATAATTTGAAAATATATGTCAAATACATAAGTTGGTGGATCCTATTAAATAATTTTTTATATATTTTTTTAAACCTTAACCCTTAAAACTATTAATAGAATTTTTCCTTAAAAAAAGTTTAAACTAATATTGAAGTGAATTAAGTTAAAGCATCTGCAATGGGGAAAAAAATGGGATCCCAAACTCAAATTTGGGGGGCTCAAATTTGAGATTATGAATATAGAAAAAAAAATTACCTCAAAAATTAGATAACCTAAAAAATTTGAGGTATCACAAAGTCAGATTAAGTAACCAAAAGGCAAAGAAAATATCTGTTGGTAGGCATGCAGGAACAGCAGATGTCACTGCCCGGGCGCGTGTGAGCCATGCGCCAGGTAGTGGGAACTGCTGCTGCTATTCGCGTACCAACGAGACTTATTTTTGATATTTTTTATAATTTTTTAGCCTAAATATTACCATTAGAACCATTTTTTTAATATATTCAAAAAACTATGACCGTTAATAATAACGGTAATTTTTTTTGCCCATATTTTCATATCATCTATTCTACTTCTCTTTCTCATATTCACTTCTCTACATAATTAATATTATTCATTTCTCTAGTTATTTATATTTTATAAATTTCTCTTGTCATATTTATTTTATTAATTATTAATTTCTCTACTTATAATTATTTTTTTAATTTCTCTAGTTATAATTTTTTTATTAATTTCTGTACTTATATTTATTTTATTCATTTAAATTCAATATTTCTCAAGTTATATTTATTTGGCTAATTTTTCTAGTTATAATGATTTTTTTTAATTTCTGTACGTATATTTATTTTATTAGTTTCTCTATTTACTTTTATTATATTAATTTCTATACTTATATTTGTTTTATTAATTTCTCATGTTATATTTATTTTATTAATTTCTCTACTTATATTTATTTTTTTAAAATGGATCCTACTAAATTTAATTTTTAAAATTTTTTGGATAATCCAAATGGTTTAAACTCAAAAGAACTTCCAAACTAAAATATCCAAAATTCATAAAATTATCCAAATATAAATTTTCCAAATGTCCAAAATTTACAATATCCATGAAATTTTAATTTTTCAAGTATACAATATTATCAAAATGATGCCAATTTCCAATTATTTCAACCTCCAAATACCACTATTCCATTTGATCGTAATTTTTTTAATATTCAAAATTCCCCACATCATAATTTCAATTCTCCGTTAGTCGCATCTCTTGATGCAACTGAATTTCTAGAATTTTCCACGCAAAATTAGTTCGAAAACAAGAGTCGGGTTGAATCTCCCAAAGATTTTGGAAGTCAAGCTTATAGTAAATGGATGGATAAAGAAGAAACAAATTTCTTCGGTGGATGGATATATTTTTCGGAGGATTCGGTTCAGGAGAACGGACAAAAATATAAGGATTTTTGGAAAAAAAAATCTAGCATACTTTAAAGAATATCGTGGTAGAGGACCACAAAGAAATCTAAATACGGTAATGAATCGATTTTCTTACGTAAATAAAAATGTTAATCAATTTATTGGTTGTTATAGTCATATCTATTAACGTAATCAAAGCAGTGTTAGCGGAATAGATGTAATTAGAGATACATACAAAGAATATCGAATGAGGTATAATAACCCATTTAGTAGTGAACATGTATGGAATCTTGTAAAGAACCATCCAAAATAGATGGTAATGAATGAGGGTGCAATTGGGTAAGCTTCTATATCAAAGAATACAAAGGTTTCAACTTCACGTGCATACAATGATTTATCTATCCCTGATACTTCAGAGATAAAATTTTCGTTGGGTAGAAAGCAGCAAAGCGGAAAGCGAGGGAAAAGGCAAAAGAAAGTAGACAAGATGAAGAATCAAATATCGACAGGTTGCTGGAAATTGCTAGAAAATAAAATGCGATATTAGAGAAAATGACAGAAGATAGGCAGAGTTATAGGGTTGAGCGAAGGCAATTAAAGGAAAAAGAATTAGATATGGCTATAACTTGTCATGATACATCAAATATGAATGAGAAAGAGAAAGTAGATCATCAGATCTTGTATGATGCAGCAATGAGAAGAATGATGGAGAATCCTTAACTATACTATTTTGATGTAATGTTTTCATACCTTATATTTTTGTACTTCTATTATAATATTTTTTTAGATATTATAATATTTATCCTTATCTATGAATGACAATATCTTATATATTATTCATTTGTTATATTAAAACGACTCTATTGTTTAAAACTCTTGACAATTAATAACCATCCTAAATCACCATTAAGAAACAATGGCAATTAAGAAAATTCGCACATATTACATTTATATAAAAATGATCACAATTAAGAAAATTACAATAATACCCAACCTAAATCCCCACACAATAATTTTCTTCAATTCCTTCACTTCTTGTTTGAGTTGTAATGCATCATCCTTCAAACTATCAATTAATTGTAAGATATCTTCACTGACATTAAGCAATCTGGGCTGAACCATATGGTTTGGAGGCGATATTGGAGGTGCCAACATAGCCCGTATAAAATAATTACACATCCAACACTTATAGTATAAACAACCAGGGTTACTTTCACTACGCAAAACTCTTAGCTTGGCAACCCCATCAGAATAATGACAATGTACGAATTGTTGCATATTAGATGGAATGACATTTGAAGAAATTGAAGATGAAGACATTGATCAATTTTTTATTTCACACAAATTAATTGTGAATTTATAAGGAAAAAATTATCCATGTGATAATGTACCGTTAGATTCCCTTACATATATTAGCCATTGTATTTTCGTAATATTATTGTATTTGTATTTTCGTTGTAATATTTTTATTAATTATATTGTATTTGTATCTATGTTGTAATAGAAAAACCTTAATAGGTTATTTTAAAAATAATTGAAATCAAATATTAATTTAAAATTATTGTAGCAAAAAAAATATTAATTATTATATATAGATTGATATAAATTAAAATTTAAATAATATAAAGTACAAATGATTGATGATGTGATTGATAAAAGTAATTGGGTGTTGTAAATTTAAGGTTGGTGATTGTAGAATATTAAATTAAATTTAATATAAATTAATAAATATATAAAAAAATAAAAAATTATTAAATAATACAATTAAAATATCAAATTTAAAGTTACTATTGTAGATAAAAGGCTTGAAAGATCCTACTGATGCAGGGCAAATTGCTTGTTAATATTAAGACCCAACGAGCAAGTTACCCGTCGGACTTACATTCTGACGAATGATATGCCCATCTACCTTATCTTCTAATTGGTGATTTGCTAGTCAACCTTACTTTTGAATGGGTGAATTTCCTGTCAACCTTGCCTTATGACAGATGTATCAACCATCATCCTTGCCTTCAGATTTGTGACTTGTTCGTCAGCTTTGTATTCTAATGGGTCACTTATCCGTCAAGCCCAGATTATTTGAATTTTCTTGACCTATCATTATTTTGTTGAGCTCTTCTTGACAAAATAATTGTTAGATTGATTTTCTTGAAAGAATTTAATGTTAATGATTGATTGAGGAGAAGAGAGGAAAAAAGAGGAGAGAAAACAAAATTGCTAAGAAAAGGTGCTTACAAATAAAATGGTCAAATTGGTTTAAAAAAATATAGTTCGGGGGTGTGAACTTAGGATTTTGGGGGTACATATAACAACTCTATTATCAAACATTAGATAATCCCAAAGAGAATAATGACTCAATACTGTTATTTAAATATTGAAATTAACCGATATTAAAGGCCTATTCTATAGTAATTATGGTATAAATGATTGGTAGCATTCACGATAAATTATTGTACTTAATAACAATATAGCCTCCATGTGATGGAGATTTGACACTCAACCAGTGTAAAAGCAAGCAAGCACTATTGAGGAGAACCAGCATCCCTAACATTTTAACTTTTTTTTTTTAAATTCTTTCATTGTGCCAATGTTGATTATTTATGGAGTGGTAAATAAACAAATGTTAGTTGTAAGAACAATAAAGAATCGATTTGGGACTAAGATGTGTTATATCATAAAATCCAAGAATTTGTCAATACTAAAATATATAAATTTGTCGCCTTTTGATATTCCACTGCTCATGAAAGTGAAGTATGTCCGACTATGATGCAATCATATAAAGTTATTCATTTTCTAAGGTTTTATAAAGCTTTCCTCAAATACGTACATTCTAAACCGAAGGAATAGAGAAGTGCAAAAATAATTACCTAAGATAAGAAAATAGTTGTTAAACAATGAACATTTTCTCTTATTTTATTTTTTTAAGTAAAAGAATTGAATATCTAACAAAATTAAATAAATGAAGAGATAACAAATGCCCACAAACATCCATTATTCATAAAGAGTAATAAATGAAATAGATATAATTAATTATGAATTAAAAAAGTGAATATATAAGGACCAATTAATAAGTAATATAAAATAAAGATATAAATGTCGGTCGATAAAAAATAAATAAAGTAAAAATGGATGAAGTAAATGAGTAAAAAAACAGATAGTTTTTCTAACAACAACTTTTAGATATGTTGATGAGCATTTAATTTAATTTTTAAAATAATATTAATTTAAAAATACGTGTTAAATATACAAGTTGGTAGATCCTATTAAATGATAATTATTTTTATTTTTATTTGTTAACTCTTGCAGTGAACAAGTTACCAAAGCTAAATTTAAGTAATTTGAAACTTTAATTGTTTTAGTTACCCAACGCGAAGCATCAACATCATCATCACTCTAGGGTTTTCAACAACTTGCCAATGTCTCACGGGCGAAAGGCGCGTGGTTATTGAGTTGTATAGCTGTAAATCCCTAAAGTATGTACTGTTGATGGTTAGGCGGAAGGATAACTTTCATAACCTGCCGCCTGCCTATAGGCTAGAGGCTATGTATATATCCTAGCTGTCTCTTACAGAAAAGTAGGACCCACTTTACGTGGACGCTGTCACGACTCACGAGATGTACTGCGGGGCATTTTTTATTTATTTATTTTTGGTGTTAGGGCTTAAAGGACCGGACCTCGTTTTATGAGAACAAGGTAGGCAGATATAATGCATATGGTACGACGATACAGACTAACCTTACGGTGGAGTCCCCGACCAACCGTGGATAATAAGAAAGGCAGATGCAATGCGAATCATACGATACGAATCGATCTTATGGTGGAGAAACGCCTATCTTATGTAATTAATGGTGCTCGTATCGAATCAATTAGTAGGATTGTTTGTTACAAGTTCTTTTGAGCGATGAATTATTACACGGAGCGGTAGAAAATCGGAGGCGGTTTGGTATGAAAAATAAAGACACGGAATATATACTCTCGTACTTTACTTATCCTAAACAATGTATTTGAAATAAAATAATTTTTTTATAATATAATTTATTCTACTCCTAACAACGGTCTACATCCCCCTTCCCTATTTGATGTTATTGTAGGATCTAAACTTTTTCTACAAAAGTTATTTATTGTTTTATATGCACCTTGCAAGAGATATAAAATATAAAGATATTGATAGGTGAGGTAATAGTTTAATAGTTAAGCTTGAATTTTTCATATTTAAATCTCGTCATCTCACAATATATATATATATATATATATATATATATATATATATATAATTTTTTTAATAGTTATGACTAATTCTACGGTATTTTATATTTATTTTTATAATTTTTTTTAAGAATGAGAATGTAGAAAGATACATTTTCTATCTTTACTATTTGCATACCAAAGGATTAATTCTATCTCATTAACCCAAAAAAACATAAACACACAAATATTACCATAAAAGTTTTGAATATAATCTCTAAGATACGAGGTCAATTTTCATTTCGTGTTGGACTATATTTAGAAAAATTGATATTGAATAAAATATTTTCATAATTTGAAAAATTCAACGTAAAGATAGTTAGTTGTGATCAAAGCGGATCTATTATACAAACTGAAAAATATCTGGACCCATAAAGAAGAATAATGAGATAATAGTTGCCGGGTAAATGTATCGTCCTATTCTTAAAGTATGTTATGCCGTATGAGTAGTGCTATCGTGTATGTATGAATTCTGATGCTTGGAGTACTATATTATTATTTTGAATATATTTGAAGTAGAATATTTGTAGCTACTTGATACGTGATCCGTGGTAATCCGTGGTTCATGTTAATCAACACTGGTCGTCGTCATACTTTTTCAAGTGAAGCAGTCTCCTGCCTGTAAAAGAAGTTGTGTCTTCTACGCACCCCTGGGTCTTCGTCTTTTACCATCGGCGCCAACGCGTTCGTCGTGATCGCCCTTGTCATCTTTGATTATGTCATCTTCTACGACTGTCTTGTGCCTTTTGGTACAATGAACCTCGTTCCTTTCGACTTGTCTACTGCTGATCAGTGTTGCACGGGGACGGGGACGGAGAAACGGGGACGAAACGAAATGCGGAAACGATATTTCTTAAAAATTTAGGAAACGGGGACGGCAGGAAACGTAAAAAAATTTATATATATATATAAATACATATTATATATATATATTTTTTAAAATAGATTAAATATATTAAAATTAAGAGAGAAAAATATAAGATTTCTAAAATTAGTTCTTATATAAGTTAATTTTAATTATTAATAATTATTTTTTAATAAAAATATTAATTAAATAATATTTTTTTAATAAAAATAATAATTAAATAAATTTAATATAATTTTTAATCAGGAAACGTTTCCGAGAAGTTTCCGGGATGGGGACTTTTCCGGGACTGGGGGACGGCACCTAATTGCCGTCCCCGTGCATCACAGCTGCTGATCAGCGTCGATGGTAAAAGACGTCAATGGTACAATTAACGTCGGTGATGGGAAATGAGGACGGAAAATGTAATTTTCAAAAAATTTAGAAAATGAATACTACAGAAAATATAAAAAATTATATATTTATATAATATATATATATATATATATATATTTTAAAATATACTAAAATTAAAAAAATTAAAATTATTATATATAGTAGTTAATTTTAATAATTGATATTTTTTAATAAAAAAATTAATTAAATAATTTTAAAATAAATTTTGATATTAAAAAAGTTTTAGAAGAAAAAATATTTTTAAAAATAGGGACGACACCTAACTACGATCCCTGTACAACACTACTGTTGATCCTCAATTATTCTATTCTTTTTCATAGTCCTGTATGCGGCCATAAGTATATATTTAGTAATAGTAATAGGATTAGCGGTGGTAGTAGTAGTAGTAATAATAATAATAAAGTAGAAAAATAATAGCATTGTGCGGTGTATGTTTAATATTCACAAGGTATTTCATCTAGAGATGATAATTTTTTTCGCGAATTTAAGTTCCAATCAAGAATTTTTTACTCGAGTTCAGATTCGGAGAGAAAATTTAGGGATTGGATTTGGATTTAAAGATTATTAACGAGGATTTTTTCGGGGACAGAACGAGGACGAGTTTGGGGTTTCCATCCCCAAACCCGCCCCAAATATTTTATATATATATATTTTTTATATAATAACATATATATAAATATAATTTTTTTTATAGAATATAAACTAAAATTATACTATAAAAAAAGGCTTGAGGATTAGAAATCGGATATAAAGTCCAATTTCGAGAATCGGATTGAATTTTGAGGCCGAAAAACAAATCGAAAATGAAAAATAGATCGAGAATTGAGTTGGAGGAATTTGATCCCTACGGAATTGGGTCGGAGAATTCCCGATAAAAAAAAATTAAAAATTGAGTCAAGTTTATAAATTATTTTTCTTATCGGATTCAAAAATATGGATGAGGTGTCTATTTCCAATCCATCCCATTATCATACCTAATTCCATCCCAACATCATCTTCCTTTTTATATGATCTTGTACGCACAATGTTTACTAGTATAAACTTGTTAATAATAATTTTTGCTCCAACTTATTTTTATTTTTATATATGGCTTGCTTGGAGTGCCTAATTACAAAAAGAAGGACAGGCTGCAATGCTCCACCGCGTTGCCCATCCTTCATGGCCTAAAATAAATATCGTTTCCGCCTCTCGCATTAGTCTTTCTCACAAATAATATATAAAATTATCTCTTTATTTCTCCCCGTCGATCATTCACGTCTCACCGTCCAACGTCTGACTAGGGGTTAGCGTGTGTTAAGGTTGAGTTTGTGGGGTTTTTTTTTTTTAAAAAAAAAAAATTATTAATGTAGATAGTTGTGAACTTGTGATAGACGATCATCCGCGTGAGCTACTTGTGATATGAGCCAGCCAAAAGCCAGAAATTGTTAAATGCCAATGGTAGAAGATATTATTTGGCGGACCCGTGACACATGTATCTAATTTATCTTTTTAGTATGTATATATATAGAGAGAGTATATATATTATTATAAATATTTTTTAGTGTACCTATAATTAATTATAATTATATACATACAAAAAAGTTAATAATACTCACAAGTCACAATCATTAAAAAAATTATATAGGTACATCAAAAAATATTAAAGATACACCTAAAATATACTTAAAAGTATAAACTAGGTTATCTAAAAATCTCTTCAATAGCGGACCTTTGATATAATTAAAAATATCTTAACCAGTGGTGCGGTGGAGGTGGTTGTAATCGATGCCATCACCCGATCTAAGGGAAAACATATATTTATACGATGAAGAAATATACAATGTAAAATCACAAATTAGGTCAAACCTAGCTAATAACTTATCAATTGCATAAAGTGATGGATTTCCACTTTGTTATATATAGATTATCATCCACCTTCATATATATATATATATACACATTAAAAAAAAATTGGGTCTGCAAGGAGCTCAATGTACTTCAATTAATGGGATCCTATATATATTCCCATACCAACTCCCATGTACCCGACTTCTATAATTTAAATAAAAAGTACCACTCCATCATTTAAGATGGAGCACCATGGAGTATTTTTTTTCCTACATAAAAAAAAAAATATATATATATATATGTATATATTTCACACGTTTTCTACATATATATGTGTGGCAATATTGGCCGGTGTCTCCTAGTTTTATTTAATTGTTGCTTCTAGTACACTACACACTCTCGGTAACTTGAGCAATATATCAGATTTACTATCACTAAAAATTTATCCATCTAATTAATTGCATATAGTTTAGAGCTAGGATCGTATGGCTATCACGGCTACAATGAAAAAGCTGAATTAAAACTCGGCGGCTTTAATTATAGTAATCATCAAAGAAAGTCAATAGAAGTTTGAAATCAATTCAGCATCCACATTTTATGATTAATAATAGCGTGCATACATCATCATAGTGTGCATACATCATATACCATGCATGCATCCATCTCCTTCCCTATACGGCTAGCTAGCTAGTTAGCTAAATCTATAGTCGCCTATCGAATAAAGCTATGTCTTCAATCCATTCGTCTGAAAAAAGAGGGAGTAATATATATATATATATATAGTAGATTTTGGTGGCTTAGGTGAAAAGTAATGCAATATACAATGAATAAAAACTTATCCAAATCCTTCCGCGCAGGATTTCCACCATTTTTCAGTTCTTTGAAATGAGGAATAATAATTTTTACTACTGTCATGAATGAACGCCCAAAAGAAGTAGAGCCATGAAAAGAATTTATGGCCGAGATATGATTTGAGCATTTGGTCGATCTCCGTATACTTCCGACGAAAGTAATGCAGAAGTACATCATGAAAATAAGAGCAACAACACCTAGCCTTCCAATAATCACCCACCTGCGCACGCAGTATATAAGGCATTTAATATATCTTTCAATTAATATATGGTCATAGATGATGTTATATATAGACTAAATATGTATGTGTATAAGGCTTAGGTTCTAACCTGTTGATTTTATTTATGGTAATTTAATATTTAGCTATCCATTTGAGAAGCTACATATAAATAGATATGTAAAATAGGTAGGAAGAAAAATTCTTGACTTCTATGATAAGTTAAGATTTTATTTATCTATCTATCCATCTATATATATACACTTTTTTGAAAAGCTACCTAATTAAGTTAGGGGATAATTCCAAACTAATTCATACACGCCAAAAGAATATATTCTCCTTCATTATCAAGCTTTTAAGTCTAAAAGCATTTGTAGTGGGAAAAAAATCTCTCAATATTAAATTTGACGTACTTAAATTTAAGAAGAGGTTTTTTAATTATAGAAAAATTATATTAAATTTAAGGATACTAAAGAGTAAAAAATTAAATTTAAAATAATTTGATAAAAAAAAATTTAAAGAAAGGAAAGGATCGGATGTTACCTACCTAATACTGAAATGCAATAAGACATAAAGTAAAGCAAATAAACGGCTTTTGGGATCTTTCGTCCTTTGCGCTTATGAATGGACATCAGTGATAAGTCCGCAGCTTTATCTCTACCAGATCAAAGTTAAAAATAACAATTATATGCACCAACCGGGGGGGGGGCGAAAATAAAAAAGTGGAAGTCGTACGTTATCGTCGACAATAGTTGGCTAATATGTACTATACTTTGAACAAGTTTTTGTTTGGTACACGATGATAAGTTGCTTGGTAAGATATCATGCGGCCTACTACGAGCCACTAGTTTCGCATATATTAGCTCACTGCCCACCGGATTGGATATATTTGCGACTGGGTCCACCATCTTGAGACACTTATCCAATAAATTTAATTTTTATTGATAGACTATAAGCATAGTAGTTTAATTTTTATTGATAGACAACCCATAAAAGACGGTCAAGGAGAATTTTAACATATAACTTATGATATCCAATAAATTTTATTTTAACTACTAGATCAAACACCAGGAGTGATAAGATAATTCTAGGAAATATTTTACTTTGAAAAAAAAATTATAATTTTTTTCTAAATTAAAAAGTCTTATAAAATCCTTTTCAAAATATTTTCTTTTTAGAATTATCTTGTCTAAATAAAATCCACTTATTTGATCTTAAGGCACTGATGAGATTCTCAATTAAACAAATATTGAAACATGGTAATTAACTAGCTGAGGATATACAAACTAGGGTTGTGCAGAAAAATCGGGATCCGAAAAAATCGATCCGAAATTTTGGATATTCAATCCGATTTTTTAGTGAATAATTCGATCAGCCAAAAATATTCGGTTTTAAGAATAAACCAGATATATTTAGGCATACTTTAATTTATAATCTGATTTTTTTTCTTTCAATCTTCAAGTTTGGATCATTTTTTTTTACTATAGTACATAAGTCCAAAAATAATTAACTAAACTAAAGTTTAAAATAAACATCCATACTCTACAAACAATCAAATAGGTCACGACCCATACACACGCAAGCACTCAGACCAGGAAAAAAACTCCTAAATTTACTGGGCCTCTTAACTTAGGTCGTTCCATGGTTCTAGAGTGTGACTGTTCACAAATCTTGATCACAAATTTTTGTGGATATGATTAATCATGTATTATATCTAATTTTATGCAGGTTGAATAATAAAACAAGTGTTTCTGCGGAAAAAAAATAGTTATAGATTATATATGTAAATTTAATAATCTGATATTTTTTTAATGATATTTTTTATATTTCATCATAATATTTGTGGTATATCATCATGATAGCATTCATATTTCATCATAGTATAATAAAATCTTATGCATGGTATTTCACTACGATATGCTTCATGTTTCACCATGTTGTGCATGATGTCTCAGCATAACAACCATTATACCATCGTATGCCTTATATTTTACCACGATATTTTACATATTTTACTAGGTGTTTCACCATTAACAGTCTATGATTCCATCATATGTCTGGATTTTCACTATACTATTCTCCATATTTCACCATGACATACTCCATATTTCATTGTATTATATCTGATATCTTGACATAACAATTATTATACCTTAGTATGTTAGGAATTTTACAACAACATTCTTCATGTGTTTAGCATAATATACGTCATGTTTTATCATGTTATCTTAGGTATTTTATCATTAATAGTCTAAAATATTATCGTATATTTGATGTTTTACCAACATAGTTATCATATTTTACTATTATATAGTCCCTCCATAAGCAGTTATGTAGTCATCAATATTATATTTATTTTTTACCACTATTATGTTATATTTTATTACTATTTTTTATGATATTTATGTGCCAAAAGTATATCAACATGCATATCTATTTATAGATAAAAATATCATAAATATTATAATATAATTTTTATTTTTATTTTTTCTAATAATCTTACTAAGACATATTTTATTTAAAAAATTATTTATAGCATAATCACGTTAATTGTATATACATTGCGCAAGGTGTAAAGGTGCCCCTTGTTATGCCACTCATATCTAATAAAAAGTTTGATTTAGTAAGTTGTAACTGTAGTTACGCTCTACCGACAGCATCTGCTCGGGAGAACCTACCAAAGTATATGTGGCTTCTCAACTTCCCAACTGGTATGCGAGGGAGCGGGAGAGTTATTGAGCCTTTGGAGTTTGGGCTTCAGAGTTGGGTTCTTCTTCTATCTAGATCTTTCTTCTACGTACGTGTTTGACTGATCATCATGAAAACTTCATTGGAAACAATTGTTTTGGGCCTTGCTCCAACTATTATGGCCGACGTGTGGTGCTTTCGGCCGATTTGTGTTATGGAAGTATGGAACGACGGAGGGACATGGATAAGAGAGGAACGGACAGCTAAAATTTGGTGAGCGGGTATTTTCCTGATGATTTCTTTTCCTAATATACTTGGTAATAATTTTTATTTGTTTATATTGCTTACTAATAATCAACAATAGAAGGTTTCATGTTCAAGCTTCGGTCATCATCATTATGTCCTTTAATGTAGAAAGCCTATCATTAGCTGGTCCAACTCTTAATGTATGACAGTATGTTTGATTTGAAGTGAACCGTAATCAATAAATTTATTTATTTTCATTTTATTTAAAAATAATTTATTCTGATACATTCTGATACGACTCTTATTCATATTGATTTACTTCAATCCAACTATAATTAAAATAATATTTATTATAATTTATCTAAGTAAAATTAATATTATTTAAATAATATTTTAAAATATTTATCCTAACTCATTTTTATTTTTTTATCTAAGTAAAAGTTTAATGTTTATCTTCTTTCTAATTCATATAAATCGAAACGAATTATTAGCATTTGTTTCATGAAATACAAAGTAATAGCTGATAGTTAATCTTTTAATTTATTTATTTAGTATCTATTTTGCAAGGTGAAAAGTAGTTTACAAATACATTTTGAATTATTTATTTAAAATATTTTTGACAAGATAAAAAGTACTACTAATTTATAAAGTTATGTATATTATGATTAAACCGATCGACTAAACCACTCCAAGCTGTAAATTTACTATTTGGTTAATGGTATAAAAAATATGGTTTGATTAATATTTTTTTAAATGATTTAGTTAACAGCTAGGATGCTAAAATTTTGATTAATTAATTGTTAAGCATTTAATCATATTCCGCACACGCCCACACACATTTTTGTTGTTTCTTTTGTATATATTTAATAGTTTAGCCTATTAAATTATTATAGTTTTATTTACTTTTTTTAATAGCAACATATAATATATAAATACGTAATAAATAATAGCATAGGCAATAATATTTTTATATTTATTATAATAGTTAGGCCAACCATTATTTAATGGTATAAAATCAATCTACAATTTTGTTGTTCGGTTTGGCTAAATTAATGTTAACATATAGTTCAATTTGGTAAAAGAAAAAAATAATCATAAAATATGATTTGGTTTGGTTTAGTTAGATATACCGCTATTTAATTTATATGTCGGTCAAAAGCTAACTTTAAAGAAAATGTAGAAAACATGCAAGGATACCCACCCCAACATAGAAGTTTAGTCGGTCAAAGGGATTTATTATCTCAAGATACCACTTCCAAACTAATTATTACATTTTGAACTTGTGATCACATATCTACGTCAAACTGACATATAAAATACAAAGTTGGACACAAACATCAGGTCTATTGATATAAGATATAATCATCGTATATATATATAAGATATAATCACTATATATTATGCATTGTCTGCTTATTATTATTATTATTATTATTATTATTATTATTATTATTATTCATATAATTTCTCCCTAATATAATATTTACACTGAGAAAAATAAATAATATGGATAAGATATATTCACAATTAAATAAAATATATACTATAGAGATAAGACATAACCATCATATTCCAACTTTGTACGATAGTTCGAAGATAATAAGATTTACAAGTTTTAATATTTGATTATATAAAAAAATTATAACAACTTCAAATTCACTATTAATTTTTTAATTTTTATTTTTACAAAAGCTAATATAAGATAATGAGATATTACCACTACGTTGAATACGAGTCTCGCTTACCATCCATTCTTATATCAAAGATAAGATAGAACATGTATACAATTTTAAACATGATAATAAGGATGGCAGACCCTGAATTTTGGGAAAACGTAAGCTTTAAAATAAAAAATATTTGGGTCCCATATACATAAATATTTATCACTCTCTCACCCTCTCTCTATATAATATTATGCTTCGTACCAAGAGAAAATTATTTTAATAATTTTTTTTATTTTTTAAAAACTAATAAAAATAATTTTAAAATTTTACTTAAATTATTTATTAGATAATAATAAAATATTTGATATATATATATAGGTAAAAAAAAGTAAGAATAAAAAAAAATATGTTTTATTTTTTAAAATTAATTTTTTGTATAAAAATTTGTTAATCAAATGATTTTATTATTTAGAGTTATAGGGGCCTAGGTGACACATACGCATGACTCAATTATATGATTCCTCTTACCCGCTCTCCCAAACTCTCTCTTTTCTTTCAATTATTTTTTTCCCTAGCCTTTAAAAAGTACTACTAGTTTATAAAGTTGTGGATATTATGATTAAACTAATTAACTAAAGCGCATCAAGCTATAAATTTATGATTTGATTAATGGCATAAAGAAAATATGGTTTGATTAATAATTTTTTAAATGATTTATTTAACAATAAGGACACTAAAATTCTAGTTAATTAATTTGTAAGCATTTAACCATATTACACAAATGATTTATTTAATAGTTAGGACCCTAAATTCTGGTTAATTAATTTTTAAGCATTTAACCATATTACACACACACCCACACACATTTTTATTGTATTCATCTAATAGTTTAACCTATTAATTTATTATGATTTGATTTAATTTTTTCTATAATAACATATAATATATGAACATGTAATAAATAATAGCATAGGCAACAATATTTTTGTAGTCATTTTAATATTTAAGCCAACTATTATTTAATTGCATAAAACCAATCAACAATTTTGTTGTTTGGCTTGGTTAAATTAATGTTAAAATATAGTTTGATTTGGTTAAAGAAAAAAATAACCATAAAATATGATTTGGTTTGGTGTAGTTAGATTAATGGCATTCATCGACATTAATTAAACCATATATACCCCCATTTTATTTATATGTTGGTTAAAAGCTAACTTTAATATAAAAAAATTTGAAAAAATATGTAAGGACACACACCCCAACACAAAAGTTTAGCCCATCAAAGGGATTTAATATCTCAAGATACCACTTCCAAACTAATTATTATATTTTGAACTTGTGAGCTCCTAGCTACGTCAAAGTGACATGTAAAATCCAAAGTCGGACATAATCACTAGGTCTATTGATATAAGACATAATCATTATATATATAAGATATAATCATAATATATTATATATTGTCTACTTTTTTTATTATCCATATAATGTCTCCCTAATATAATATTTATACTAAGAAACATAAATAACATGAATAAGATATAGTTATCATTAAATAAAATATATACCATGGAGATAAAACATAATTATCATATCCCAACTTTGTACGACAAACTAAAGATAATAAGATTTACAAGTTTTAATATCTGATTATATGACAAAATTGTAATAACCTCAAATTCACCATTGATTTTTTTATTTACAAAAGCTAATATAAGTTAATAGGATATTACCACTACACTAAATATGAGTCTAGCTTTCCATCTATTCTTGTATGATTGTATCAAAGATAAGACAAAACATGGAAATAATTTTACACATGATAATAAGGAGGGGCGGACCCTGAATTTTAGGGGAATATAAGCTTTAAAATAAAAAGATTTGGGCCCTATATACATAAATATTTATCACCCTCTCTCTATATAATATTATACTTCGTACCAAAAGATAATTATTTTAATAGTTTTTTTTAAAAAGCCCAATAAAAATAATTTAAATTTTTTACTTAAATTATTTATTAGATAATAATAAAGTATTTGATATATATATATATATATAATTAAAAAAGTAATAATAAAAATTAAAAAAAAATTAATTTTTTTAAAATAATTTTTTATATAAAAATTTATTAATCGAATGATTTTATTATTTAGAGCTATAGGGGCTTAGGTGACAAATACACAGGAATCAATTATATGAATCCTCCCACCCTCTCTCCCAAACTCTCTCTTTTCTTTCGATTATTTTTTTCCTATCCTTTAAAAAGTACTACTAATTTATAAAGTTGTGCATATTATGATTAAACCAATTAACTAAACCACGTCAAGCTATAAATTTACAATTTGGCTAACGGCATAAAGAAAATATGCTTTGATTAGTCATTTTTTAAATGATTTAGTTAATAGTTAGGACACTAAAAATTTAGTTAATTAATTGTTAAGTATTTAACCATATTACACACACACCTACACACATTTGTGTTGTTTTTGTTGTGCATATCTAATAGTTTAGCCTATTAAATTATTGTGGTTTGATTTAATTTTTTTAGTGGCAGCATATAATATATGAACATGTAACAAATAATAGCATAGGCAACAACATTTTTGTAGTCTTTTTAATAGTTAGGCCAACCATTATTTAACTGCATGAAATCAATATGCAATTATGTTGTTTGGTTTGGTTAAATTAATGTTAAAATATAGTTTGATTTGATTTAAGAAAAAATACCATAAAATATAATTTTGTTTGGTTTAGTTAGGTTAATGATATTCATTGCCATTAATTAAACCATATATGCCCCTATTTAATTTATATGTCAATTCAAAGCTAACTTAAAATAAATGAAGAAAACATGTAAGGATACACACCCCAACACAGAAGTTTAGTTTAGTCGTTCAAAGTGATTGATTATCTCAAGATACCACTTCCAAACTAACTATTGTATTTTGAACTTGTGACCACATAGCTATGTGAACCTAACATATGAAATACAAAGTTGGACATAATCACTAGGTTTATTGATATAAGGCATAATCATCATATATATAAGATATAATCACCATATATTATGTATTCTCTATGTTCTTTATTATCCATATGATGTCTCCCTGACATAATGTTTACACTAAGGAACATAAATAACATGTATATAAGATATAATCACCATTAAATAAAACATATATCATGGAGATAAGACATAATCATCACATCCCAACTTTGTATGACAGGCCGGGGATAATAATATTTACAAGTTTTGATGTTTGATTATATGAAAAAAATTGTAACACCCTTAAATTCACTATTAATTTTTTTTTTACAAAAGCTAATATAAGATAATAGGGTGTCACCATCACAATAAATACGAGTGTGGCTTACCATCCATTCTCGTATCAAAGACAAGGCAAAACGTGATGACAATTTTAAACATGATAAACAAGGATAAGAGTTTTGGAAATAACTTTGATTACAAAAATAATCAAAATACAACAAAAGAGATCCTATGCAACTAAGAGTCCATAAAGTATTAGGACAAAAGGTTAATTATTGGATAACCCAAACTCTATGCCTAATAACCATATAAAGTAAAGGTACTCCTCTATAGTAAGTGCATCAAACTCATCAAAAAAGTAATAAAAAACCTACACATCAATAATTGGGTCATTTACTCATGGGAATGAGCACTACTTATAAAATAAAAGATAAATACTTAAATATTTAGTGAGGTAACAATACTCATTCATAGGAAAATAAATTTGAAATACCCCATATATAAAAATTGTTTTTGTATAATTTTTGAAGAAAATAAATTATGAAAATGAGCCACAAACTAGTCAGTTTGTAAATTGTGGATTTATTTTACTGGTTATGATGAACTGGCCGATTGATATGCCAAAACTAGATAACTAGTTATACTGAAGCTCGTAATCCCTATTCTAGTTTCAACTTTGAAGAATGAATGTTAGCTAAGGTTCGAATGGGAAGAGAGAGAGAGAGAGAGAGAGAGAGAGAGAGAGAGAGAGAGAGAGAGAGAGAGAGAGAGAGAGAGAGAGAGAGAGAGAGAGAGAGAGAGAGAGAGTGGGTATAACATCCCAAAATTCACTACTTTTTTTTAATAAACGAAAGAAATTATAATAGAAATATTTAAATTAAACCCGTAAATTCTGGGAATGTTACCATCACACTTAGTACCAGATCGGTTCTCTCTGACCCTTCTAGTACCAAGTGCTAAGGCTAGAAGAAAAGTAATAATCAATTATAAATCAAGACAATCCAAATTTCAAATAAGCATTAAACGGTTGTAAAAAAAAAAATCAAAGTACGCATAAAGAATTATTATTCAAATTAAAAAGAAAAATAGCTTACAACCGATAAAAGATTAACAAAAGGAAATAGAATCACATAAAGACTGAAATATAGCCACAAGTCTCTCGAACCTTGAGGTAATACACGCTCAACACTCAGCTCCGTTGGATGTCTTACCCACCTGCACAAAGTCAGAAGGGCATACTACTCGTGGGAATGAGAAACACCCATGAAAAGGGTGATCAGTACGCTACGTACCGAGTAAGGTAACCGAGCACTAAGGTCAACACATAACATCACATAAATAATGCAAAAGAAATAAAAGAGCATAATCCATCATGATACATAATAACGAACAATCATTAGGGTACATACATAAAGGCCCAATTATAGTCCGGGTTAATTATTTAATTAATCTTTTATTGGAAATCAAAATACACCATGCCTTTTATCAAATCCATGTAAGTACAGGAACACCCCACTATATTGCCGGTGGACCGGTCACTTGCGGGACAAAGTCCACACCACTATTATTTGCCAGTGGATCAGTCACTTGCGGGACAATAGTCCACACCACTATTCCTAACCAATGGGCTGGTTCCTGCTCACATGGTGTTCCACTGTAAGTAATTAGTATCTTTTAAGTGTCTTAGCAAACTCTGGTTTGTATTTATTAAGCTCGAGTCACCCCACTATTATTTCCAGTGGGCCGGTCACTTGCGGGACAGAGTCCACACCACTATTTTTCCCCGGTGGATCGGTCACTTGCGGGACAATAGTCCAACCACTATTCCTAACCGGTGGATCGGCTGGACCTGGCTTAATAATCTTCCACTTTAAATGATTAGTTTCTTAAGTATCTTATTCAAAAACTTTCACCCTGGACATGCATGAATCATCACACATCACAAATCATAAATTCTACCATCATAATTACACTTTAATCACTAATTACACATGATACAACAAAAACCTAAGCAACCACACCAAACCCTAATTAACCACAACAAACCATAGTTAACCACTCCAAACCCTATTTAACCATAACAACCATAATTAGCCATTCCAAACCTTAGTTAACCACAATAAACCACAATTAGCCACTCCAACCCTAGTTAATCACAACAATCCATAGTTAATCACTCTAAATCCTAATTCAATCTCCTCCATACCCTTATAATGTCCTATGTACTATTTTTCACCCAAAACTTCCAAACACCCAAATAACTCTTCTATTACCTTCCTTACATCCCAAGTTAACTTTTCACAGGTAAACTTTACTCCCATGCATACGCTAACCTTCCCATGCAAACCTTCAACTTTCTCATGCAAAACCCTAAACTCCCATACAACCCTAGGTTCACTCATGTAAACCCCATATCCACCCATACAAAACTCTAGTTTAGATTCGTCCATGCAACATCATAAAATTCGCCATGCAAAATCCTAAATTCTTTCGTGCAAAACCCAATATTCCTTCATACAAAACCCTAAATTCAATCCACACAAAACCCAAGGTTTCTCCATACAAAATCCTAAATTCAATCCATACAAACCATAGATTAGATTATCATATATTGCACCATAGATTAGATTATCCCATGTTACACCATAAATTATCCCATATAAAACTACAAGTTATATACTCCCATATAAAACCATAAATTAGATTCTCCCATACAAAACCATAAATTATATTCTCCCACACGAAACCATACAAAAACATAAATTAGATTCTCCCATACAAGCCCATAAATTAAATTCTCCCTTACAAAACCATAAATCAAACTCTCTCATACAAAACTACAAATTAAATTCTCTCACCCAAAACCATACAAGACCATAAATTAGATTCTCCCATACAAGACCATAAATTAAATTCTCCCATACAAAACCATAAATTAAATTCTCCCACACAAAATCATACAAAACCATGAATTAGATTCTCCCATACAAGACCATAAATTAGATTCTCCCTCACGAAACCATAAATTAGATTCTTCCATATAAAACCATAATTTATATACTCCCACACGAAACCCTAAATTTCCCATTTTATTATTCCACTCATGGATCATTAAAATACTTAGGTCAACTCACATCCCTTGGTCAACTTCTTTCCCCATCCTCCTTTTTCATCCTTTCTCCCACACAAACCACATCAACACCCTCAAATACATGTCTTACAGGGTCACAGCACATAACATCACATACCACAATAATTCATCACATATAGTACACATGCCATGCAAATACATGAAAATATACTTCAACTCCACATCATACCACATACGAAATAATTACAATAATAAAATTGGATGCATAACATACAAGGCATACAATGCATATCAACACATAAAAGGCCTTAGTAACACCCTTACCTAAAATAAAACCGGTCTTGGAGCACGCTCCTACGCCTCCTTAGGGCTTTGATAAAATAATAACATATTAATAAAATAACATTAACAAATTTCTAACTTTACTAAAGATATAATAATTAATAAAAATATTATAAAAGTTGATAATATAGGGTCAAAGACTTTACCCTAATAATAATAATGGTACTAAAATAATAATAGCAAAGATACTAAAAATAATATAAATGATAATATAAATAAGAATAATAATAATAGTAACAATAATAATAACAATAAGGACATTATTCAAAAACAAAGTGAAATAAGGGCTTCGACCCCTTTACCAAAATAATACTAATAATAACATTAGTAAAATAAATAACCAAATTTAGTAATAATAATAATGATGAAATAATAATAATAATAATAATAATAATAATAATAATAATAAAATAATAATAATAATAATAATAGCAACACTAATGGTAAAATAGTTTTAATAATAATAATGGAATAATAGTAATAAAAAATTTGAAATAGTAATAATATTAATAATAATAATTATAATAATAACATATTAATATTGATAATAGTAATAATGGAAATAATAAGAGTAATAATGATAAAATCAAAATAAAAACTACAATAGGGCTTTAACCCTCAACATAAATAATAATAAAAAAATTAATAATAATAATAATAACAATAATACATATTAAAAATAGAAATAATAATAATAATATTTATATTCATATAAATGAAATAAAATAATTTAAGGCTTATAAAAATAGGGGAAAAGGGTTGAGAGGGTCTAGGGTTCAACCTTAGACTGGTGGGGATGGGCGGCACCAGTGGTGGTGCATGGAGGAGGCGGCGGTGGCCGGAAAAAGGGAAGAAAAGGGTAAAAGTCGAATGCTGGAAAAAAGATAGGGAGAATTAAGGTGGGATTTGGGGTGTTTAAGACTGCCTAGAGGTAGAGGAGTTGAATGAGGGTGGTGCACGATGGCAGTGGTGGTGGCCGAATGGGGAAGAAGGAGAGAAAGAGAGGACGAGAGGGGAGAGGAAAGGAAAGGTAGGGGAAGGTAGAGGGAGGTCTACAGAAGAGAATGAGAGGTGAAAGAAGTGGCAGAAGCGCGGAAGAGGTGGCTAAGGGCGGTGCAAAGGGTGGCGGAGGTGGAGAAATAGGTTGATAGGGAGGGCTACTTTGCACAGCCTCGACGGCTTGTGCAGGAAGAATCGAGTGATAAGGGAGGTTTAGGTAGCTAGAGGGTGGTGCAAGGAAGAGTTTGGTAGGTGGAGAGGGCGGTGAAGTTGGCCGGAGGCGGCGTACGAGGCGTCTAAAGGGGCAGCTGCAAAAAGGAAGGATTCCCTAGGTTTGAAAAACAAAACTCGACTATAGGGTTGGTAAGGGGTATTTATAGGGTTTAAATGAATGGTTAGGGTCTATGGGATGAAGAGGGAATAGGACAAGTAGGGTTAGGGTCACCAGCGGCGATGGTTGGCCGGTGGGAGTCAAAACGGGGCAAGGGTAATGCGCAAGAAAAGGGGGGAATCGCGAGAGAAATAGGAGATGTGGTTTGGGTCAATGGGTTGCCAAAACAAAGGGGAAGAGAAAGGAAGGAAAATGCCAGTCAAAGGAGCGAGATCAGCGGTGGGAGCTTTGGACGGCGATGGTAATGTTGCAAGTCATCAGGGTGTCAGGTGCGAAGGAAGAAGAAGATGGGGGGGGGGGGGGCTGGACCGATGGTCTAGAAGAAAAAGAAAGAAAGGAAAAAGAGGGGAAGAACCGGCCGGGTGCGAGGCTAAAGTTTTATTTAAATAACACGACACGTTTTAGTGAAACAATAGATAAGACGCAACGCGGAGAAGGAAGGAGGAAGGGGTGGCTACGCGGGTTAGGCCGCGCCGAAGGAAGGAGGCAAGGAAGGATTGGACCGCGGGAAGCAGGCCCAATCGAGGAGAAGGTAAGGAAGAAAAGAAGAAGAAAGAAAAAGGAAAAAGGAAAAGAGAAAAATAATTAGGTTGGGTATTTAAATTAATTAAAATATTTGGGATATTTTAAAAAAATAATATTAAAAAAATAATATTTAAATCCCTTTTAGGCTAATTTCGGTTTTTTAAAAGATTTTCCATAAATTATATTTTAATTAGCAAAACACCCTAATTTTCTTCAATTAAATTATTTATAAAATTCATATTAATTTGGAACTATTTTCTCCTTCTTATTTTAAATAAAATAATTTAATTAATTAATTTCTAAAATAAAATCCTTAATTAGCTAAAATGCCAAATTTTTTCTAATAAAAATTATTTATTATTTTCTTCTTAAATAGTCCTAATTAATTTCCTTTTATTTTAATAAAAATAATTTATTTAATTAATTTTTATAATAAAATCTCATTTAAATATAATTTTTAAAATTAGAAATTTTTGAGGCATTTCAATAGGCTATGTTACGATGTAGGATGGGGAAAGAAAAGAAAAGAAGGAGAAAAAAGAAAGGGAAAAAGGAAAAAAAGGGAAAATAAAGAAAAAGGAAAAGAAAAAGGAAAAGAAAATAAATTTAGGTTTAGAATTAGAATTAGATTAAATTGAGGATCAAGATAAAATTAATTTATCCGTGTTTAGGGTACCCAATTAGAAATAATAAAGTGGGGTAAAATTAACATATTTTAGGGTGGATTTAAATACAAAAGAAAAATAATTTGGATTAATTAATTTAAGAATTTATATTGGTTTGTGGGACAAATATTAACAAAATAATTAACCTAGTAGTTAAAATTTAAGTTAAAATATAAATTAATCAGTGTTAATATTAAATGATATTTTAGGATATTACATTACTAGCTCCTTTGAAAGGGACTTAGCCCTTGAAGTCCATAGTACACCACACATATTAAATACATAAGGCCCACATAATACATGAGGGTGCCTACTCCTATAGAACAAACCCTATCATAACTACCACAAGAATAATCCATTGTGTAACACGTTAAAGCAAACAACTTGAATAATCAGAGCAAGATGGTTAAATAATGGGAGAAGGATTTTTTGAGGCCCTAGCCTACACATCTGCCTATAATAAACTAATAAGATGGATTTCCCCAAATGTCAAATCCTTGTGGGTACTCCTAGTACCGAATCCCTAACCAGTGCCACTACCTTACAGTTGTGGGCAATAGCTCAGGGCTTGCCTTTACTCTCTCTACTATATGAGTTATTAGATGGCTAAGGGGTCCTCTGCACTAGTTGTTGTTGGTAGGTGGTCAGCCCTAATGGCTGCACCTACATCCTCTAAACTCCATCTCAAGGTGCCTGGAGGCACTCAAAAATCATATGACCATGCTTGCCATAATTTTAGCATTGGACTAGCTAACTCTCACAAGTTTTTCCTGGGTGGTCTCCTTTGTTGTGCTTGCAGTGGTAGCCTCTATTCTGCCCTTGGCCTCCCCCGCCACAAAAGCTACCATAACTACTATAGTGCCGACCTCCCTGACCTCTTGTCCAAGGCTTAACTCTTTGATGACCATTTGGAGCCTCTGGCTTCCTCTTGCTCCCTAAGGTATCACTAATGTTCGCATCCAAGAGTTGCTCTCAAGTTCTTCCTTCCTCACCCTTTTTGACATGTTTGAGAAGGCACCTAAGGTCGACTCTTGGATGTAAGAGTTCAAGACCATCTCAAATTGGTGCATCTTTATATCCTCATTTGTCCCTACACTGGAAATGAAACAAAATATATCAGGGAACTCCAGGTACTACCGCTCAATTGTGGTGGAATCCTGGCGAAGTGTCATGAATCTATCGTACAGTCCCATCCTAACACTAGTCGAGCAAAAATGAGCCCTCATCAATGGTAGCATATGCTCCCAAGTCTCAATAGGTGTACCTAGCACTTGCTGACTGCGCCACCATCTATTAGCATGATCATTTAGGAAGAGAAGGATAAATAAGAAAGGGAAAAAATGAAAAAGGTGAAAAAAAGAAAAAGAAAAAAGAAAATAAATTTAGGTTTAGAACTAGAATTAAATTAAATTTAGGATTAAGATAAAATTAATATATCTATGTTTAGAGTACCCGATTAAAAAGAATAAAGCGGAATAAAATTTATAGATTTTAGGGTGGATTTAAATTTTAAAAAATAATTAAAACTAATTAATTTAATAATTTATCTGAATTTATGAATCAAATATTAATAAAATAATTAAGATAATATTTAAAATTTAAGTTAAGATATAAATTAATCAAAATTAATATTAAATAATATTTTAGAATATTACACCTAAGTACCCCAAGCAATGCACGACTGACGCAATTCCCTGGGGTTGCACCGTCGGAGCATTTCATTCTATTCAAAACACACGATTTAGGTAGCTAGGTGGCCCCGTTTCGTTCTAAAGTTTCATTTTTCGATCTTTTTAATGCATTTTGTGGTTGGATTTTTACTACAATCAAAAGAAATAAGTCAATACGTACAGAATTGTCCATCATGTTCTCTGCATTGTCCATTGTCTCATGTCACCAAAATCCTCGGTACAGCTCACTTAATTTATAATAAGAGAGAATCGGTAAAAGAGCTAAATAAATGATAAAAGTAAAATTTGTATGAGAATAAAAAATATATGTTATAGGATGTTAACTCAATACTTACAAGATGTTTAACTAACAAAGAAAGGAGACAAAGATTATATAAGTATATGATAAAATGAAATGAGATATTTGTATTAAAAAGAAAAATAAAAGATAAATTTTGTATTAAATAATAGTAATAATAATAAATATCACGATTTTATATGCCGAACACATCCAGCAAGTTGATGTCGGATTCATCCTTTAATTGTTTCCTCCCAACCACTTTCCATCTTACCGACCGCCACCAAGTCACTTGTCATCTTACCGGCCGGGTGAGCCATCTTTCAAGAAGGCAACTTTTAAATCCCGAATTCCCAATAGATCCAAAAATGTTGAACTAAATATCAACATCAAAAATAACCTCTTAATCAGGCAACGAATCCCGCCCGGTCCCCGGTGTTGCGGTGCCCCCACTCTATTTAACTATTACTTGTTCCTCTACAGTGAAGAGTGAACGTGGTATGCTCCTCCGCACAATTCTTTGTTCAGACAAAAAGTTGAACGATGAACTTATCCGGACACGTAATAACCATTAAAAGGAGAAGGAAAAGAAAAAGAAAAAGAAAAAATAAAAATACACCCTCTCCTCCTATAATAAGAAAATCCAATAACCAATACACATAATTTTTAATAATGCTGTTCTTCTGCTTTCTTTCCCCCTACTAATTCTTCCCTTGAAGCTGAAAACTACCTGGTGAAAGAATCAAGTTCACAAGGTGAAAATAAAAAAATAAAATAAAAATGTCACCAATCTGTTTCATCCTCTTGCTTCTCATAATCATCATGATACCGACACTAGTTTACACCATATTTTTCCTTCTTCCATGCGTGTCCCGCAGCCAGCAGCGCCATCGAAGTGCAGAGTTGCATCCGACGAAGAGTAATGAGATGATAGTAACAAGCAATATGGAGTTGGTCACTGCGATTGCTAAGTTTAATAAGGAGGAGGGGGATGAGAGCAGTAAAGGAAGGGGAGATGTGTGTCCCGTGTGTCTGACTGGGTTTTATGACGGAGAAGAGCTACGGAAACTCAATTATTGTAAACATTTGTTTCATTCAAGTTGTATAGATAAGTGGCTTCATACCCATTCTAATTGTCCTGTTTGTCGCGCTTTTGTTGGTTTCAAGCCTAAGGTCTTTCTAAGGGAAAGGCAAGATGATCTTTGGCAAGGTTTGCCTGATTCAGCTGCCTTGGTTTGATGTATATGTACAAATTGATTTCAGTGGCATAATATCTTTGAGCCCTATGCACTAGAGAAACTAGACTGCAATGGGATGCAAGGAGTTGATGGAACTATGAATTTATTTGATAAGATAGATGAATGAGACCGATTTCAAGTCTCAAGATTAATTAGGCATCTTCTCTGTTTGGCTTTTGTTTGCATTCATTGAAGCTCCTCATCAGTTTGTGGTTGGATTTGATTTTCCAAGCGCAAGGATTTGTGCGTGGTGGGATATAATAAGCGAACACTGGACATGACATGGCTTTGATCAAATTATTATAATCAGAGATCTAGCATCATATGCAGTTTTTTTTTCCGTGTTTTTCGTCCATTTGCTGCAACCGCTATGTGCGGTTCACACCTACACCGACTAAGGCGCAAGTTCAATTAATCTCAATTTTTACGGGCTACGGTTGGCACAATTACAAACTAGCTAGGTATACAAAATAAAGGTGATGTATTACAAATCAGCACGTACCTCATACGCCTATGCTTTCTTAAGATAATCCAATTTTCTTCGCTTCCAATCACCCTTATGACCCTTGTCCCCCCCCTCGGTCACTTACCTGTTGGATTCCTCAGTAAACGGAACAAAGCTGAGATATAAAGCCTAAGGTTTGTTTGGTTCGAAGAAAATTTAATGGAAAAAAAAATATAAAGGAAAAAAAATTAAAGAAAAAAAATTATAAAAATTAATTTTTTTTCTTTTGTTTGGTTGTTGGAGAAAATTTTGTAGAAAATTAAATTCTTGAAAAATGTTTTTAGTATTTGGTATATAGAAAGAAAATTCTAAGAAAAATTAAATGTTATTATTTAAATATTTTTATATATTTAATTAAAATTAAAATATGATATTGATACATAAAAAAATTACATAAAATTTATAAAAAATTTAAATATTTATAAAATTATGGAAGTGGGATTCGCCACAACCAATCCAAAGAAATTGGTCCAAACACTGACCAATTTCTTCGTATTTGGTCCGAACAGAGAATCCGGCATTTTCGAACTCTCTTCTTCTTCTATTTCCTCCTTTGATCTGGACAATCCATCCGGTACGTGTTGAAATTTCAGGTCCATGTTTTTGGCTGCGACCATCTTCTTTGATGCTGCTTCCTTCCCCACCTTGTGAATCTCCGCTATTCCGTGTAGGCAGCCGACCAGGGATTTTACTCCTCCTGCTTGCAGGATCAGCCTCTCCACATCCTCTTTAGCTAACTCTTTCTGAATCATAACCCTCACACCCAAAAAAAAGTTGATTTTTAGTAAATTAAATATGATACAATTTTGATTTAACATTATATGTTGAAGTTGGACTTACTTCAAGTTCTTTCAGTTCAAAGTATGCTCTCCAATAGCTATATGCCTCGTCTCCTTCAAGTACCGAGCAGTATTCTGATGATAAGAAAGAAAGGATTGAATTATCATTGACTTTTCATTCAACAAAAAAATAGAGAGAAATTACACAGTGTGTATATATATATATATATATATATAAACATGGATATTAGAGAGTAATTACCAGCAAGCTCATTTTCGAATTTTTCAATCAAGGGAGGATCTTTAAGAGCTCTTTCAAACTTTGTTCTGCTGAAAGGTTCGAGCTTCGGTATGTAACCATGGCCTCTTGATACAGTAGAAGAAGGCGAAGACAACGACGGGGAGCAAGTTATGAGAGTCCGTTTGAACAATCCACCCGGCGATGAAGATCTTGGACCTCCGCCGTTAGGAAGAACCGTCGCATTGACTGATTCTAGAACCGCAGGCCGTGAAGAATAACGAACCGCAATCGCTCTTAACATCATCTTTCTCGATACGATTGGCTTACCACTTCCTTACTTTAACAATAACGACAAATGTCAGAAACCGAAAAGAGTAGTTTGTTTCCTCTCTACCCTTTGGGTGATTCTTTGATCTTGTTCAATACGATTGAATTTGAGTAATAAAAGATAAGTTCAGGCGGCACCCCTAAATATGCGGCAAACGGGGGGACGATCGCTGCTTTGCCCGTGGTTACGGACCTTTGGTATTTTTAATGTCGATGGAGGAGACGAAGTCGATGGAAGAAGATTGGGAAGGAATTTGTTGATGGAGGAGAAGAAAATTCAGCTGCTGCAGAATGCTTCGTCAATGGAGGAGTTGCAGACTTTCATTAAGAGAGAGCTGCCAAAATTTCCGTCCATTTTCCTCCGGTAAAGATGTGGAAAATGAAACAATATATCTTTCTCTTTTATTTTCCACCCTATTTTCTTTCTTTCTAATTTTTCAGGTAACCAAACACACTAAAATTATTTTCCATCAGTTTTTTTTCCTTTCCTTAAAATGAACCAAAAAGATTGTAAATAATGGTCACCGGTCAAGGAAAAAGGGCGTCAACAAAAGGGCATAAGCCATGCAAAGGACCGCGGCCAAGAGGCGTCAGGCAAGGACAACATCAAAGGATAACGACCAATAACCAACTGATGGAATCAATTGACATATCATACTTGCTAAGGGTTCAACAAAGAGAAGGCAAAGGGAGAAGACATGAACACCGCCATGACGAATATGGTTTGTAAAGGAGTGCTTAAAAAACCTTTTAATATAAAGGATTTGGTACCCTTTTGCATGACAAACTATAAGTTGATAAGGGTGAAGTCATATTATCAATCATTATGTGGTAATCTATACACTTTTCCTTGACTTGGATTGGGGTTAGCTAGAAAGTTGTGTTGAGTATGTCTGTCAATGATGACTGAGTATTTTGGCTAAGATTGAGGGAACATATAAAAAAACCCTTTACTAACCATTTTTAAGATGTGTGCAAGCTCCAAATTTTCTTCCGATCTCCATGCTCAATAAAAATCTTTAATTTCTTCCTCCCTTAAATGTTTATTCTTGTGTTTTCGATCTTTAAATTGAATTTCCTTAGAATTGTGTCATTGAACTAAGGATTAAAACTTCTTAGTATTTCAACGATCTTGTCATCCCTTTTATTATGTTGGCCTATAGACTCACTCAGGAAGTCTAACAAACACAACTCGAGAGAGACTGACGGGGGCCATTATTCTCAACACATGCAATTGTCCCACAAAAAAATTGAAGCCTACAATGGACTCTAACTAGACAACAATCAATATCAACATGTTAAACTCCAACAACAATGAGGTATTTCATTTAAATCTATCGAAACAACTTATGCCTTGTTTAGTACTACTTATAAAAAGTAATTATAGTATATAATCGCTTTTTTAGAAATTTGTTTAGCTGAAATTTTTCCTTAAAAAATTGATTATGTATGATAATCCATTTTTGTAAGTGGTAACAAATAAGAGGTTAATATGATTGATGACAAGAGCCCTCGCAAGTGTGATAGTCCATGGTGGAAAGGTTTCTCCTTTAAGATATGATTAATGTAATCCCCCAAAAATTTCGAAAACCCATATTTTAATAAATAACTTTATTTGAAATAAAAAAATTAGCTTTGTAAAATTTTTATTTTAATTATTTTATGGATTTTAGAGTATGTATATTTGGATAAGAGTATTTAATAAGCTAAAAATAAATATTTTGCTAATTGTCATATTGTCTCATTTAGATAATTTTCCCAAACTAATATTTTACCAACTTTATCCTTTTTAAACTAATATATTAGATTATAATAAATTAAATTATTAAATTAAATAAATTATCAAGAATATTACATTTACTACTTTATAAATTAATTTATTTTATTTCTCCCATTTTTTCCATTTCCTTTTTTTTTACCCTTCCTTCTTTTTTTTTCTCTCTTTCTTCTTTCCTTTTTCTTTCCCTTTTTTCTTCTCCCTCGGGCTGCCTTGCAAGGCCAGCCTTCCCCGCCCGATTGGGCCTTCGGCCCGCCTCCCCCTTCTCTCCCTCGCGCACCGCCCAGCACACCCCTCCCTCTCTCCCGCGTGCATAACCCGGCCGGCTCCCCTTTCTTTTTTCTTTTCCCCTGGGTCGGCCAGCCTTTTCTTTCCCTTTCCTTGGACCGGCCAGCCTTTGCTTTCCTTTCCCCCGACCGGCCGCCACAGCCCTTCCTTCTTTCTTCTTCTTCTGCGTCCCGACCTAGCAGCCATCACCTTCCCCGACACTCGAACAGGCACGCCGCCGCCTGCAATTGCCGCGCCGACCTGCTGCCACCGACAGCCCCTGCTACTCCCTCCCTCTACCCTGTCCCCTTCTCCCCTCCTTCGAGCCGAGCTACCCTGCACCCCTATCCATGTCTGCAACTTCCCCCTTCCCCGTCGCCACCCTCTCCCTGCCACCCTACCGCCTCCCTGCCGCCCTACGCCCTGCCGCCTGCCCCCTTACCTCTCCTCTTCTTTTCTTCTCCCATTTGCCCATTTTCTTATCCCATTTTCGATCCATCTCCTTTCCCCCGAGCTCCCCCCTCTCTCCTTCCTTCTTTCCTTTGTTTTCTGTTTTCTCCTTGCGCCGCCGCCGTCTGCCGCACCGGCCGCCGCACCCAGCCCTTGTGCCGACCCCTGCCACCGCCCCCTACTGCCCTGCATCCCCACACTGCCCCTTTGAGCCCTACACCTCCTCCCTTCTCCACCCCTTCTTTCTTTTCTCCCCATTTCTCCCCTTATCACAGCCATCTTCGCCGCCTTGCCGCCGCCGTATCCGCCGCCCTTAGCCGCCGCGAAACCATCCCCGACCACCTCTTACACCCCCTCTTCACTTCTGCACCATCCACTTGCCTTAGAACCTCCCCCAACTATCTCTTTTTCTAGCCTAAAGTCCCTAAACCGAGCCACCCTTCCTCCCTCCCATTTCAGCCCTCTTCGAGCCTTTCCCCTTTCTTCTTCTGCATGAAACTCACGCTGCTCATGCAGCGTGAGCTCTCCTTTATGTAAAAAAAAAGAAAAAAAAAGAAAAAAAGAAATGATTTGGCTAATTTCTAAGGTATAATGGTGTTTTATATTAAGTAGTTTTACTAACTAAATTTTATAAAGTTTGATACTTGTTTTTTTTTTATTTCTAACGTGTATATGATGGATATTATTCTTAGGTGTTGAATTGCTAATTGTGCTTGGTAAGGTTTGATAAATTTGGCGAGATTAAGGTAACCGTTAAATCCCGCTTAAATGCATGGATTAACGCATGTTATCACATTAGGCATTATCAATATGTATTATGCTTGATATATGTTGCTTGGCATTATCATATGTGGTTATTGTGTTTATTGTTGAAAGGAAGCATGATGGATTGATGATGTGTATGGGGATAATAATTAGGGTAATAATTTGGTGGTTAGGGAAAATATAAATTATTATCCATGTTGTTATATGCTATGGTGATTTTTATCACATGTGTAACATTTTGTTAGCATTAGGGGGGGGGGGGAGATTTTAAAAGAAGGTATATTGTATATGAGTATGGCCTAATACATGGATATGTGCTAATAAGCGTTACATTAATTATAAGAGTCATGGGTGAGACTTCAAGGTTAATACTTCGTGTAGTATTAATAATAATTTAATAATAAGGGTGTGTAAGAGTAAAATGGTGAATTTGTTAATAAAGGGAGAAAATAGTAATTTTGGAGGTAGGGGTAAAATTGTAATTTTGTGAATAAAGGAGAAAAAAGTAATTCTTGTAATAAAAAGGGGCAATTTGGTAATCTTGTTAAAAAGAATGGCAATTTGGTAAATTGTAATAAAAGGACAATTTGGTAATGTTATAATAAAAGGGCAAAATAGTAATTTCATGATTAAAGGACGAAATGATAATTTTACAATCTAAGGGCGGAATGGTAATTTGGAAATTAAAGGAGGTAAGATAGAAATTTTATAATTAAGGATAAATGGAAAAGTTATAAGTAAAAGGGCGATATGATAATCTTGGGAGTTAAGGGGGTAAAATGGTAAATTTGAAGGTAGAGGGGTAAAACGGTAATTGTGTAAATCAA
This sequence comes from Tamarix chinensis, assembly GCA_030549775.1. Taxonomy (NCBI): domain Eukaryota; kingdom Viridiplantae; phylum Streptophyta; class Magnoliopsida; order Caryophyllales; family Tamaricaceae; genus Tamarix; species Tamarix chinensis. The sequence continues at coordinate 94,657,672 of CM060172.1, forward strand.
AGGGGTAAAGGTGAACATTGGAAAGGAGTAAATTGGAAATAATGATTATTGAGAAGGGTAAAATAATAATTTAAATAACCAGAGGGTAATTCGATAATTTAATAGTAGAGAAGGGTAAAACGGTAAATATGATAAATGTGAGGGGTAAGTTGGTAATTCAACCGATTGGAGGGTATTTTCGTAATTTTGGATAATGGAGTAGGGTAGTTTGGTAATTATGACAGTTAAGAAGGGCAATTCGGTAACTTAAATAACTAAAGGGTAATTTGGTATATTTAATAACGGAGAATGACAAATTTGTAATTATGATCATATGCAAGGGTAGTTTGGTAATTTCACCAACCAAAGGGCAATTTGGTAATTTTGGACAAGAAGGGAGGGTAATTTGGTAATTTGACCAACTCAAGGATAATTTATTAAGTATAATAAAGGAGAAAGGGGCAAAGTGGTAATCTAACCAATTAAATGGAAAGTATATTAAGTGTAATAATTATTAAGGGGGAATTAATGTCCTAATAAGTATGATAAATAATTTAGTAACCTAAATCGAATAAGGGATCACTTGGTGATTTTGTAACAAGGAGGGTAACATGGTAATTTATCAAATAAGAAAGGGTGACGTAGTGATTTTATATGTAAAAGGGTAAATAAGTAGGCTGTATCCAGTATATCATTATGATTGTGGAATTCGTAACATGGCTCTAATAGTGTTGGTTAACGAGGTAAGAATGTTTGATGATTAGTAAGTATCGCGAGAATGAGTTTTAATTCGGAATTAGATGAGTTTAGGATGGCCTTAATGATTCTCCTATGCTACTTTGGATGACCATCTGAATAAGAAATTTTTGATGATATCTAAACGATTAAAAGAGGATAATTATCGTATTGTTGTGTTTTTGTGATCACTATTAATTAAGATATTAATACTTAAAGTGAAAGACCTCGAGATCGGGAATGGTGACTCCTTAGGGGTCGCTACCCTAAGGACGTGGTTTAGTCCACGATGGTTTGGTATTTGCTGGTGTGCCTTTGAGCCCCAGCCAGGCCCTATATCTACTCTATCTAGCTCTACGGACCTAGTTAGGGGGTATGCATACTTAAGGATTAGGTGTCCTTGTCGGTAGGGTACTGAGTTAGCTTTATGCACCAGTACGACCAGGGTACCTTTGCGTCCCTGGGTTACTAGTTGAAGGGTACTGAGTTGCGGTTATGCGCCAGTGCGACCGGTGTACCTTTGTGTCCCGGGTTATTGATCTCCCTATCGAGGCAAATAAATATGATTGATGTGCTGATTTAAGAAAGGAAAGATACTATAATTGAAAGTGGAATATTAATGAGCCGGGCCCAGCGATTTATGATATTGAGTACCGGTCCATCGGTTATAATAGTGGCCAGGAGCGTTGTGCCCTGGGTGATGATTCTTTATATATCCCGGTCCACCGGTTATAATAGTGGCCAGGAGCGTTGTGCCCTGGGTGATGATTCTTTATATATCCCGGTCCACCGGTTATAATAGTGGCCAGGAGCGTTGTGCCCTGGATGATGATTTTATATTCCGGTCCACCGGCAATAATAGTGGAGGTCCCGAGCTCAATAAAAATTTATTGTGAATGAGTTATGGAAAAATACTAGTCCTTGAGACTGTTGATTAATGGCCTCAAGGCCCGAAAAATATCTCAATTGCTGATCATGGCCTATTTGATATTGGTTGATTGATTATTGATTACATGAAAGTGAATTTTATGTATACGGTATTAATGTATGATTGAGTTATTGGATGTACAAATAATTGGATATGAATACCATGTTTATACCTATGGTTATATCTGAATGTGGAAGTATCATGTGTAATATGCGTGCCTGTATTTTAAGTGTGTTTTTAAAGGGTTACTCAGTACCGTAGTACTGAAGGGTTCCCTTCCTGGGGCCCCTGCCTATTCAATGGGCAGTACCCCTTGCAGGTTGTGTTCAGGTGCTATTCAAGTGGGCCCTTGGGGAGAGCGTAAGGTACTGTCCGGAAATTTTTAGGGTTTTTATTTATCTCCTTTAAATTCAGCGTATTTATCATTTTGTAATCACCGTGGTTGAATGTTTTTCTTGTAAAGTATTTACTGTGCTGCTCTGATCTTCGAATGCTTAAGTTCTCGTAAAGTTTTATTTAACTGCTTAGCCTTAGCACTTAGTACTGGAACGGTATGAGTGAACCGGTCTGGTACTAAGTGTGGCGGTAATACTCCCAAAATTCCCGGTTTGTTAAATCGCTTCCGCTAAATTTCTTTTAATTAACGAAATTTTTCAGTAGTGAATTTTGGGGGTGTTACAATTAAGATGAGGGAATGGATTATGGGAGAATGATTAAGGGGGAAAATTTATCCATATTTCTTGTTTGGTATGTAAGGGTAAATTATTGAAGGGAATCTTTTTTTTTTTATGTTTTATTTGAGAGAAATAACTTATGTTAGAATGATATTTTAATAATTTTGTAATTATGTATTATAATATATATATTTACTTAATTTACTTCAATTGCATAAAAAATTAGTATTATTTTTTATATTAGATATCAACAATTATTTATTATATAGATTAAAATTTAATGTAGTGCATTTTTTTTTAATTTCTATAAATCAAAATAACATATTACAATAACTAAAAAAATCTATGAAAGAAACTAATCAAGATGTATTGCAAAAATATCCAAAACACAACATTTAAAATAAATTCACATACTAAATATCCAATAGCTAAAAAGATAATAATTATCCATTAACACATAATAGAACTCTACAAACTTCACCTAATAAAAAAAAACTATTACTTCAATCCATCTAACACATAATAAAAACATGTTCATAACTTAAAATTCATCTATTAACATCCTAAGATAATCATATTTCTCATCTTCATCCTTAAATCGATGAAAATTACACACTTCTTCTTGACTCATTTTCTTTCCATAAATTTTATTACTTCCATTCTAGATATGCCATGGATTGCTAATAATTCTTCATACAACCCATATTTGTAAGACTCCGGGCTTTTATCCAACATACTCACAAACTCCTTTAACTGGTCCTTATTATCAATAGATATTTGCTTCATAATTTTTCTTACGATACTATGCGTCGATTCCACTTCCTTATTAGCTCTAGATTTCTATAAACTACCAACAGCTACACGTGATCTCTTCCTCTTACCCCGAGTGTTGGACACCTGAGTTGATACATCATCAATATCTTCATCATTTTCATTAATCTTATGTATCATATGGGCATTTTGTTAGATAGTTTCTAGGATAGAGTCATGTAACATATCAAGCTCAACTCTATCTGTAGCATTAGCACCAACAGCCCTATCTTTGGCAAAAATATATTCAAGATCATCGAACAAAGGAAATGACTTCATGTATAACCTTGCTGCATCCCTATGACTCTACAACGATCAAAATAAAAGTATAAGATGGATCCACACAAATACAATGAGAAGTGAAATTAACATTTATATGACCCATATACACCAATACAAAAACAAAAACACATCAATATCCAAATATGAGAGAAAGAAAATGAAACAAACTTTGAATTAAAATAGTAAGAAATGATATATGAATATAAAATTCACAAAGGAAATAAGAAATTGCCTTAGCTCATTCGTCAAATAATTTTTGATCACCCGTTACCATCTTCTGTTCCTCATTTCATCCAAAGCCACTCCCGTTCTCCTTAATTTCAAGCAATGCATTAAATAATTTTTTCAAGTATCCCAATCAAGAATCAATATTAGTAGATTCGAACTTAGAATCAAACATTGTGTCAATAAAAATATTCTCCAAATGAAGTACATATCTACCTTTAAATCCGCCCTCAGCCTTCCACCTCCCATCTTGGCACATCTCTTTCAAAAATTGTATCAACTTCTCATCCCCGTTATGTCTCCACGTCCTCCTCTAACCTTTTTAAGTAGTTATTGAGTTTGAACATATGGTACTCACTCTTATATATTGTTCACAATATTAAAAAAATACAAACAATTAACCATATAATATAACCATGATATAAAAATTTGATAAATCATTAAAATATAGCAATATAGCCAATCATCTTAATCTCATTAATTAAAACTATCCAAAAGTCTCTAAAAGATCAACAAAACTACAGTAAGTTAAGATTTCCAAAATACTACATCAAAGCAAATTTCCAAATAATACAAAAAAAAATTGTATACAAAATAATCATCATCCCATTCATGTCCTACTCAACACCTCTTCGAAGTCGCCAATTATCAAACTTCTCATGTGTAATGCCATCTCTCTAGATTGTCCAGCCATTTGAGGTATCAGCAATACTAATTAGATTGTCTTCTTCATTTATATTTTTCATGAAAGTGCTCATTATTTCAAACTCTAACTCTTGTTCCATAGGGTCCCACCTTATTTCTCTATGAATGAGATTATGAAGAAGACAACATGCAATTATAATGTCTACATGCGTGCCAACATCATAATAACTTGAATTTCATAGAATTACCCATCACATTTTCAATAATCCAAAGCACCTCTCAATAATATTTCTAGCAGCTGAGTGTTTCATGTTAAAGAACTCCTACAGAGGGTTTGGATGATGCATATCCCTCCACTCATATAGATGATAGCATTGACCCCTATATGGAGCAAGGACGCTATCATCATTGGTGTACCCCACATCAACCAAATAAAAATATCCTATGTAAAAGCAGAAAAAAATAGTTTACTTTTCAAATGCCAAAATTTTTACAATGCTAAGTTTAATTTTCTTACCATGCGGAACTCTTAATGGATAGCTTCTACTAATAGCGTCTCTTAATATTCTACCATCTACTACAGAACCTTCCTTGTTCCATCTAATGCTCCTAGGTAGTTCTATTGATTCAAGATGGAACAAAATAATATAAAAACCCAGTTACATATTCCAATATATATTAATAAAGTAAGGTTGAATTCTACCTTAAACCATTTCCATCTTTCATTTGTACAATTTTCTGGCACTGGTTCTAGAGTCTTCATCAACATTGTATGAAAGCATTAGACAACCCTAAGCACTTGATGAAAATTTCTACTCATGGTTTCAGTGGATCTTTTCAATCTTCTAAAAATCATCTTATGCTTCTGATCATGTGCTACTATATTCAAAAATATTGCAACCCTTTCCTTAATCAACATATTTTTGGACCCTTTTAAACCAACTTTATTTCGAAGCAACCTACACAACACATGGAATGCATGCCTATCCATTCTAAGTTGATCAATACAACTAACATTAGAATTAATAAATGCATCCGCATTCTTAATTCCTTGCTCAAGAGTTTTTTTAGCTAAATGTACGGTCCACTTAGGTTCTTTGATAGATTCTAGTACACTAAGTAGATAACTTAATAATAATATCATGTATTGATTCCTCAATCTAATAAACTAAAATTCCACCACAATATTCCTTTGTCCTCGACACTGATAAACAAGCTATGGATGCCTATAGTATTTGGTTTACCATAAAAATCACCATAATGTATGGAATAATCCAAGTTATAATAATGATAAGCATCATTCATAAACCAACTGAACTTTCAATAAATAAAAAAGAGTTGTGGCTAATTAATGATAATACTAAAACCAACGATGGATGGCTAATGACTATACTAAAAACAATAATATCGGTTGGAACCATGAAATGTCCTATCAAGTTTTGAACTGGACATGCCCAAGTAGTTGAACAACTAATTCGAAAGAGATGGTGATACAGGTCAAGAAACTCTACTGAATTTAGTTTAAGGAAATGAACAATATAGCATGTAAATCAAATGGAAAGGGGGGGGTTACCATTGTTGAAATATTGCAACATAGATGATACATAAATGTAAAAAGGGGGAAAATGATGTCAAAGTTTTTCTACATGCACTGGAAACTTACCTATGATCAAGTAGAAAAGAACCACACAAAATGAATGTACTAGTAACCAGAAGCTAACCAAGGATCACCAAAATGTAAGCAGTTGTTATCCATTCCATATTTGTGAGCAATATTTATGTTCTCTGATGTAAAAGTTGAGCTCACACCATATATACTACTATGATGAACACACCCACAATTTATTAATATATGTTCTGCTGTATCTATATATCTTCCTATTGTCAAGCATATTCTGATCATATAATAAGTATCAACTAACATATACTCAAAATGACTGATTAGGAAACCAAAATAACACTAAAAGAAGGTAATAAAGCATATACATAGCTATAGATAAGCACATCATAGAGACAAACTTGAAATGATCCTATAACCAATAAGTAGCCAGCTAAAGCCTGACACCACAAGCAGTGGAAGTGCTACTACAACTGAAGTCTTTCCTTGCACAATGTCTGACTTATGATTTGGAACATGAAATGACATATAAAAGCATGAATAGTGGAAAGAAGGAATGGTGGAACAAGCTAGGAAACACATAGAATAAGAAATAAGTTAAAAGTCCACAAACTTCCACAAGATATAGAATAGGCATGCACATTACTCATCAATATTCCACATCTAACCAAGCATCCTATGATGTTCTATTTCTCATAGCATTGAAGCTTTTGAAATAGAAGCAAGAATAAGACCCCGTTCCTTGCGATCACATGAATACAACACTTCACACATATTTTAAAAATTCTCCCTATTCAGAATATATTCTAAAAGACTAATATCTTGAACTCATAATCCCTATTAAATCATCATAGGCCACATTATCCTTATCAATTCATATAAAAGATATATACCACCAACAACCAAAAATGTATCTACACTATTCTCTAGTCTTTATACAATGTAGAACTTTACGTCAATGTGCAAGTAAATTTTGATGATTTTCAAAGAAATGATAGATTGAGTATTACCAAAAAAATACCATAGGAAAGAGAAGACATGGTCCACTCATAGAGTTGATTATAAGTACCTCCATAATATTTTCTATTGAGACTTCATCATCAATAGAGGAAACCCTACACCTAAATGGAATACACCTAATTCAACAACTTTACTAGCCATGATACAAAAATTTATAAAGAAAAGTGATCATTAAGAGGAGTCTGGGTAAACTAATTTTCCATGTATACATCACAACAAAGACAAATAAAACATTTATACATTGAAGATAACTAAAACATCACCATATAGTGACGTGAAATAGATACCTTAGTAAGAACTCACAGTGCCACATTGAAGGAGGCACTGGAGAGGCAAGCTTCGAGGAGAGGCAGACGAGGATAGGTAGGTGGCGAGGAGAGGTGGGAGAGGTTAGGTAGGCGGTAAGGAGAGGTGGTGTCGCAAAGAGACTAGCGTTGAGGAGCATGGGATGCAAAGAGAGATGAGAGCGGGCGAGGAGGCAGGGTTTAATTTTTAGGCTTTATTACCCATAGGTCCAAACGGGAGATTATTTTTCCTAACCTAATAGCATATATTTACCCCAATAAAAAAATTCCTCCACAGCAAACATAAAAGAGAAGGGAAATAATTTCGCTCATATTTTTTAGGGGTTCTTTACCCTCATCCCAAGCATAGCCTTAGTGAAGTCAATTTAGGGTAAGACCCCAAAGATCATTGGATCATCTTTCGATACAGCCACCATAAACACATTGTCAAACCAAGACAGTTGGCCTACCCCTTACTGTAACACCCTAAAATTCACTACTTTTTTTAAAGCGGAAGTAATTAAAATACTTAATTTAAAATCCGTGAATTCTGGGGATGTTACCACCACACTTAGTACCAGACCAGTTCACTCCGACCGTTCCAGTACCGAATACTAAGGCTAAAAAGATTAATATAAAACTTAAACCAAGATTTCATAAGATGGATTAAAGAGATAATAACTTAGAAATCAAAGTACGCGTAAAGATTATAATTAGTAATAAGATAAACATCAGAGTGCGAAATCAAAATTCCTCGAAGGGAATAACCTTACAATTTATAAAAGGTTTAATCAAAACACTTAACACAAGGTAATAAATTAAAAGGAATAAATGCGAATCAGAAGAACTAAAATAATGAAATGAAATCACATGAAGAAAAATACGGCCACGACACTCTCGAACTTTGAGCCAAAACATGCTCAACACTCAGCTCCGACTGATGTCTCACCCACCTACACAAAGTCAGAAGGGCATATTACTCGTGGGAATGAGCAGCACCCATAAAAAGGGTGATCAGTACGCTACGCATTGAGTAAGGTAACCGAGCACTAAGACCAACACATAAGCACATAATCCATGCAGAATAATAACAGGACATAATCACCAACACAATAACATACAGGTAAATGAACGATCAGGTAAAAATGCTAAGATCCAATATAGTTTAGATTAACTACTTCATTAATCCTTTATCAAAATATTTTCACACCATGCTCTTTATCAAGTCCATACGAATACGGGAAACCCACTATTTTAGTCGGTGGATCGGTCGCGAGGGTACATGTCCTGCCACTATTCTAGCCAGTGGATCGGTCGCGAGGGTAACATACCCTGCCACTATTTTATGCCAGTGGATCGGTCTGGCCCCTTTCTCGTACGGTGTTCCACTGTAAGTAATTAGTGTCTTTCCCATATCTCAGCAATTGTAGGGTTTGATTTTGTTGAGCTCGGGATCTCCCACTATTATGGTCGGTGGATCGGTTGCGAGGGTACATGCCCTGCCACTATTTTAGTCGGTGGATCGGTCGCGAGGGAAACATTCCCCGCCACTATTATGCCGTGGGATTGGTCTAGGCCCGGCTCAACATCTTCCACTTTACATAATTAATATTTTAAGTATCTTATTCTAAGGCTTTCCTTCTGGACATGCACAAATCATTCTCTTTATACTTCACACATCACAAATCATAAAATTCCACAATCATAATTACACTTTAATCACCAAATACACATGATACAACAAAAACCCTAAGCAGCCACACCAAACCCTAATTAACCACAACAGGCCATAGTTAACCACTCCAAACCTTATTTAACCATAACAACCATAATTATCCATTCCAAACCTTAGTTAACCACAATAAACCTATAGTTAATCACTCGAAACCCTAATTTAGTCTCCTCCATACCCTTATAATGTCCTACGTACTATTTTTCACTCAAAACTTCCAAACACCCAAATAACTCTTCTATTACCTTCCTTACATCCCAAGTTAACGTTCCATACGTCAATATCACTCCCATGCAAACTTTACACATCCCATGCAACCTCTCGAACTTTTCATACAAACCCTAAATCCCATGTAATCATTACCTCCCATGCAAAACCCTAACTCCACCATGCAAACCCTAATACCACCATACAATCATTAATACCACCATGCAAACCCTAAATTCAATCCACACAAAACCAAAGATTCATCCATACCACACCCTAGAATAGATCCCCTCATACAAAACCATCAATTAGATTCTTCCATACAAAACCATAAATTAGATTTTTCCATATAAAACCATAAATTATATTCTCCCACACAAAACCATAAATTAAATTCTCCCATATAAAACCATAAATTATATTCTCCCATATAACTCCATAAATTAGATTCTCCCATAAAAAATCATAAATTATATTCCCCCATATAAAACCATAATTTATATTCTCCCACACAAAATCATAAAAATTATAAATCAGATTTTCCCACATGAAACCCTAAAATTTTCCATTTTATTCTTCCACTCATGAATCATTAAAATAATTAGATCAACTCACATCCCTTGGTCAACTTCTTTCCCCATCCTCCTTTTCATCTTTTCTCCCACACAAACCACATCAACACCCTCACTTGCATGTCTTACAGGGTCACAAACAAATCATCACATATACATAATACACATGCCATGCAAATACACAAACACATACTTCAACTCCACATCATACCATATACGACATAATTAATAATGATAAACATATGATACATAGCATGCGAAGCACATAATGCATATAAGCACACGAAAGGCCTTAGCACCCCTTGCCTAAAACTACACCGGTCTTGGAGCACGCTCCTACGCTTCCTTAGGGCTTTGACTGGTTTTACCTATTATGAGGGAAAAGCTAAAATTAGACTCACTCCTATCAAAAAAATACTATTAATGACTAACTTATTATAAGACTAGGTTTTAAAATAAATAATAATAATATATTAATAAAATAACATTAACTAATTACTAACTTTGCTAAAGATATAGAAATAATAGAAATATTATAAAAGTTGATAATATAAGGTTGAAAACTTTACCCTAATAATAATAATGATACTAAAATAATAATAGCAAGGATACTAAAAATAATATCAATGATAATAAGAATAAGAATAATAATAATAGTAACAATAATAATGACAAGGACATTATTCAAAACAAAGTGAAATAAGGGCTTTGGCCCATTTACTAAAATAATTCTAATAATAATAATATTAGTAAAATAAATAACCAAATTTAGTAATAATAGTGATGAAATAGTTATACTAATAATGATGATGATGATGATAAAAACCTTAATAATATTGTAATAATATTGTAATAATAATTATTATAATCATAATGGTAATAATAGTAAGGATAATATTTGAAGATAAAAAGAAGTAGGGTTTCCACCTAACATTGAATAATAATAATAACACTAGTAAGAATAAATACTAATGATAATAAAAATACTAATAACCCTAATAATAATAAGACATGGTATTTATAATACTACTACTAAAATTTAAATAAGCACAAAATGGTTTCATCCCTATATAAAATAAGAATACTAACACTTGAAAATAACAACAACAACAACAACAATAACCATAATAATAATAATACTAATAGAAAACTAATAGTAAAGTAGTTGTAATATTAATAAAGAAATAATAATAATAGTAGTAATTCAAAATAGTAATAATAAAAATAATAATTATAATAATAAACACATATTAGTATTAATAATAGTAATAATATAAATAATAAGAAGAATGATAATAAAATCAAATTAAAAATACAATAGGGCTTTAGCCCTCAACAGAAATAATAATCAAAACATTAATGCTAATAATAATGTTGTGGATCGATACTAATTCAGAAAAAATAAGATCTAATTAGAATCAATTAGAACACATAAGAATTGAGAAGAGAAAAACACTCAAGAACACAGATTGGGGAAACAAATGATTTTATTGATGTGAAGTAATTGTGATTACAAAGAATCAAAGAAATTCTCACTTAAATCACTCAATTAATCAAGGAATTACAATAGAACTCAATAGGAGAAGAAGACGGCATTCACTCTTCGATCAAGGTTCTAATCGCATGGTATTTATACTATACAAAACTGTCATTAGCGAAAACCAAGGCGGAGCAAAAAACCCAAAAAACATAGACCGTGTTAATAAACACGGTACCCCCGTATTTATTTTCTGTCTCTTGGCCTCTCAGGGAAACATAACACATTTTCCTGATGAAAAAACACGGATCGTGTTTCACAAACCCCCCCGTGTTTCTTTTCAGCTTTGACAGTATTTAGTATTTCAGCCACAACTTCTTCATCTAGCCTCCAATAAAGCTGATTCTTGATGCGTTGGAAATCTAACAAAAAGATATGAAACTTTCATGTTTAGCACATTTCCAAATTCTAATTTCCTCAAGGTAAAATATTCACATCTTTCTAAAATAGCTCACAGTTTTACTCCAAATTCCTCTAAAACACTTCACACACCAATCCAAGCTATTCTACACACCAAATATGAGTCACGAGCTCACAATTCTCCACTTTGCTGATGTATTTAAAGTAGCTAGCACCAGGAACAAAAAAGACCATATGTAAAAACCCCTGGCCCCCAAAAGTCCCTCATGGTACACAAATACCAACCAAGTCCGAGCAATGCTCGAACTTGCTCACCGTCAATGGCTTCGTTAGCATATCCGCTGGATTCTTAGTAGTAGCCACCTTCTCCAACATAACCTTGTCTGCAACAATAGTAACTCAGATGAAGTGGTACCTCATATCAATGTGCTTCATCTGACGATGAAAATAATTCTAATTCTTTGCCAAACATATAACACTTTGACTATCGCTACGCACAACAGGAGCACCATGACCAAATCCAAGCTCACGAACGAAACCACCAAGCCATGAAGCTTCTTGAAAAGCCTCAGTCATAGCCATATACTCAGCCTCAATAGTGGACAACGTAGTCACATCTTGCAAAGATGACCTCCAGCTAATTGTCGAACCACCAAGACAAAACACATAACCTCCAGTGGATATCCTATTATCAAGATCTCCACCATAATCAAAGTCAACAAACCCAGTCAACGCATCAGTTGACCTTCCATACTCCAAACAAGATGATGCAGTACCCTTCAAGTACCTCAAAATCCACTTCACTGCTAGCTAGTGAGCCTTCCCAAGATTCGCCATATATCTGCTCACAATACTCACATCTTGAGCAATATCCAGCTTGGTACAAACCATAGCGTATATCATGCATCCCACAACATTAGAGTAGGGAACTGTGGCCATAAACTCCTCCTCATCTTTAGATTTGGGAAAATCCAAAGTAGACAATCTAAAGTGAGTAGCCAAGGGAGTACTAACCGGCTTGGCATCAATCATATAAAACCTCTCCAACACCTTGTTCACATATTGCTCTTGTGACAAGTAAAGACGCTTCTATCTGTGGTCTCGAATGATCTCCATACCAAGGATCTTCTTCGCAACTCCTATATCCTTTATCTCAAACTCAATCTTCAGCATTGTTTTCACCTTGTTATCTTCAGACAGATCTTTTGCTGCAACAAGCATGTCATCGACATACAACAAAAGATACACCAAAGAACCATCACCAACCCGCTTCAAGTATACAAATCCATCGTAGTCACTCCTAGAGAACTCATGCTCAATCATAAACTGATCAAACCTCTTGTACCATTGTCTAGGCACTTACTTTAGACCATATAGTGACTTCTTCAATAAGCACACATGATCCTGCTTGCCTTCAACAACAAAGCCATTTGGTTGGCACATATAGATCTCCTCCTCGAGCTCACCATGCAAAAAAGCTGTTTTAACATCCAATTGCTCTAACTCCATATCCTGTATAGCCACAAGCGCAAGAAAAGTACGAATAAAAGTATGCCTGACAACAGGGGAAACTACCTCTTTATAGTCTACACCAGGTATCTGACTAAACCCACGTGCAACTAAACAAGCCTTGTACCTCGGTCCCTCAACACCTGGAATTCCCTGTTTGAACTTGTACACCCACTTGCAGTCAACTATTTTCTTCTTCCTGGGTGCCTTCACAAGTTCCCATGTCTGATTCTTCCATAGAGATTGCATCTCCTCCTCTATAGCAGCACACCAATGAGTATAATTGACACTAACAATGGCATCTGAGTATGACACTGGCTCCTGTACATCAACTACAGTCTCAACACTAGCTAGAGAATAACCTACTAACTCCTCAAAGCCATACCTCATAGGAGGCTTCACAACCCTCCGTGGTCTACCTGGAGCAACACCCCTTTGCTCCACCTGCTGTCTGGATCTACCCACTTTAGGAATAGTGTGTCTCATACTAGAAGATTCTGACTAATCCAAATCAACCTCTACCTCCACCTTATCTGTGACACCATGCAGATTCTTCTGCTCCACCCCTTTAGACAATCTATCAGAAGAAGACTCAGTCTTTTGGAGGAATACAGACTTATTGAAGGTAACATCCCTGCTTGTCAAAAACTTAGATGCAGCTAGATCCCATAAGCTGTACCCCTTCACACCAGATGTATAGCCAAGAAAGATGCACTTCTTGGCTCTAGGCTCGAGCTTCCCATCATGCACATAAGCATAAGTAGGACATCCAAAAACATGCAAATCAGAATAATCAGCTGGTTTGCCAGACCATATTTCCTTAGGTGTCTTCAAATTAATGGAATGATTGGGTGACCTATTCACCAGGAATGCCGCCATGTGAACTGCCTCAGCCCAACACTCCTTGCCTAATCTAGCTTGTGACAATATACATCGAGCCTTCTCTAATAGGGTCCTATTCATCCTCTCAGCACCCCTATTCTACTGTGGTCTTCCAACACAAGTGCAATGCCTAGCAATACCATGGTCCTCATAGTACTCAATGAAACTGCGTTCCACAAACTCAAAGCCATTATCTGTCCTGAGACACCACACTTGTCTCCCAGTCTGCTTCTCTAGTAAAGTCTTCCAACGCTTGAAAACTTCAAAGACATCATTCTTATTTTTAATAAAAATAATTCCATACCTTCCTAGAGAAGTCATCAATAAATGTTAGTAGGTATCGTGAACCACACTTGGAAACCAACCTTGCAGGACCCCACAAATCAGACTGAACATAATCTAGAGGCCCCTTTGTACTATGTGTAGCCTTTGAAAAACTAACCCTGTTCTGCTTGCCAAACACACAATGCTCACAGAAATACATAGTACCTGTACTATTCCCATCCAACAACCCTCTCTTGGAGAGTTCAGTCAAGCCTTTGACACTCATGTGTCTAAGTCGCATATGCCAAAGTCTAGTAACATCCGAGTCAGTCATACTCGATGATGTTACCGCAACTGCTCCCTCAACAGTGGAATCAACAAGTTCATACAGTGTCCCGATCCTCTTGCCTTTCATTGCAACAAGAGCCCCTCTAGTAATCCTCATCATGCCATCCTCGATCACACAATGATATCCATTACAATCTAAAGAACTCAATGAAATCAAGTTCTTGGTCATCTCAGGGACATGTCGAACATTAGACGGTATTCTGACCACACCATCATGCATCTTCACCTTCATTGTCCTAATCCCAACAACTTTGCATGCAGCATCATTACCCATTAGAACTACTCCACCTCGAGTCATCTCATAAGTCTGGAACCAGTTCCTGTTGGGACAAATATGGTAAGAGCATCCAGAGTCCAAGATCTACCTATCCATAATCTTGGTCTGACTATCAGTGACAGTTAACATATCACCATCACTATCATATTGAGCTATAGCAGCATCATCCTTTGTGCTAGAAGATTCACCAGATTTATCTCCAGATATCCTATTAGGACAAAACTTATTGATATGACCCTTCTTGTGACATCCATAGCACATGAAATTCTTGGATATGTTATCCTTAGACTTCGACCTATACTTCTTCTTCTTATCACTAGAACCGCGTTCCTAAGTTCTGCCCCTAGCTACAAGTCCCTCACTATGTGAGTCACTAGAACCACCTCCAGTCAACTGATTCTCAATCAGTTCCCGTTGTAGCAGGCCAGTCTTGACATTATCAAGAACCAACTCATCATCCTTCCCATATAGTATGGTCTCACGAAAATGTTGGTAATCAACAGGCAAAGAACACAACAATGTAATAGCAAGATCTTCATCCTCCAATTTAACATCTATATTCCTCAAATCCATAATTATAGAGTCAAATTCATCAAGATGAGATTTTAGGGATTGTCCCTTACCTCATTTTAACTCATGCAACTTGCTCTTCAATAACAGACGATTCGTCACCGACTTCGTCATGTATAGAGACTCTAGCTTGAGCCATAGGGATGACGTCATTGTTTCTTTAGCCACCTCACATAAGACCTCATTAGACAAACAAAATTATATGGTAGAAAGGGCCTTTTGATCTATCTCCTGAAATTTCTCATCTATCATTGAATCAGGCTTCTTTGATATCTGAGTAACGCCTTCTCTAATCCATTCTGAATCAGGATTGCCTTCATCTTCAACTTCCATAAGCCAAAGTTCACACACTGATCAAACTTCTATATATCAAATCTTGTAGATATCCTGAATACGAACCCTATGCTCTGATACCGATTTGTTATGGATAGATACTAATTTGGAAAAAATAAGATCTAATTAGAATCAATTAGAACATACAAGAATTGAGAAGAGAAGAACACTCAAGAACACAGATTGGGGAAACATATGATCTTATTGATGTGAAGTAATTGTGATTACAAAGAATCAAAGAAATTCTCACTTAAACCACTCAATTCATCAAGAAATTACAATAGAAATCAATAGGAGAATAAGATGGCGTTCGCTCTTCGATTAGGGTTCTAATCACATGGTATTTATACTATACGAAACTGTCATTAGCAAAAACTAAGGCGGAGCGAAAAACCCAAAAAACATTGACCGTGTTAATAAACACGGTACCCCCGTATTTATTTTCTATCTCTCGGCCTCTCACGGAAAAAAAAAACACATTTTCTTGATGAAAAAACACGGATCGTGTTTCACAAACACGGGCCCGCTCGTGTTTCTTTCCAACTTTGACAATATTTAGTATTTCAGCCACAACTTCTTCATTTGACCTCCGATCAAGCTGATTCTTGATGCGTTGGAAAGCTAACAGAAAGATCTGCAACTTTTATGTTTAGCACATTTCCAAATTCTAATGTACTCAAGGTAAATTATTCACATATTTCTAGAATAGCTCACAGTTCTACTCCAAATTCCTCTAAAACACTTCAGACACCAATCCAAGCTATTATACACACCAAATACGAGTCACAAACTCACTAATAATAATAATAATACATATTAAAAATATAAATAATAATAATAATAGTACTTATATTCAAATAAATGAAGTAAAATAAATTAGGGCTTATAAAAAAATAAGGAAAAGGGTTGAGAGAGTCTAGGGTTCAACCTTAGGCTGGAGGGGATAGGCGGCACCGACAGTGGTGCACAGAGGCGGCGACGATGGCCGAAAAAAGAGAAGAAAAGGGTAAAATTTGAATGCTGGGAAAAAGATAGGGATAATGGAGGTGGAAGTTGGACTATTTAAGAATGCCTAGAGGGGGAGGAGCAGAATGGAGGTGGCGGCGCAACCAAAGGTGGCGGTGCACAGCGGCGGCGGCGGTGGACGAATGGAGAAGAAGGAGAGAAAGAGAGGAGGAGAGGGAGGAAGAGGGAAAGAGGGGTAGGGGGAGGTAGAGGGTGGTCTGCAAAATAATTTGAGAGGTAAAAGAAGCGGCGGAAGCGGTGGCTAATGGTGGTTCGAAGGGCGGCGGTGACAGGAAATAGTTTGGTTGAAGAGAGAACTTTGCACAGCCGGGGTGGCTCGTGCAAGTAGAATCAAGGGAGGAGGAGGGCACAGTTAGTTAGGGGGTCGTGCAAGGAGTGCACGGGTGGCCAGAACAGGCAGCGGTGTTGGCCAGAGGCGGCGAACATGGCGTCTAAAGGGGCGGTGGTGGAAAGGTCGGGAAGAGTTGGGTTTCGGGGAAAAGCTCGATTGTAGACTGGGTAGGGGTACTTATAGGAGGAAAAGGGTGGGTTAGGTCAAAGGGGGAGAAAGGGAGGATCAGCAGGTCATTTGTGCTCGCCGGCGGCGATGGTTGCCGACGAAATTAAAAAAAAAAACGTGGCAGGCAGTTGGTTGGGAAAAGGGAGACATGCAAGGAGAGGGGAAATGGGCAGGCAGGTGTGGCCGATGAGTCAACGTGGGAGAGAGAAGAAATATTGGCCAGATCAACGGTGAAGTTGGAGGCGAAAGTCTCAGCTGGTGGGCAGCGGAGGTTACAGGTCGAATGGCGGGAATGGCAGGTGCGAAGGCTGGTGTAACACCCCAAAATTCACTAATTTTTTTAAGCGGAAGCAATTAAAATAGAAATACTTAAAACCTGTGAATTTTGGGAATGTTACCGCCACACTTAGTACCAAACCGGTTCTCTCCGACCGTTTCAGTACCAAGTGCTAAGGCTAAAGAAAATAGTAATCCATCAATTATAAATCAAGACAACTAAACTCCGAAAGCATTAAACGGTTGTAAAAAAAAATCAAAGTACGCATAAAGAATTATTATTCAAGTTAAAAAGAGAATTAAACTTACAACCGATAAAAGATTAACAAAAAGAATTAGGATTACATAGAGACTGAAATATGGCCACAACTCTCTCGAACTTGAGCCAACCACAAACTCAACACACAACCCTGATTGATGTCTTGCCCACCTGCACAAAGTCAGAAGGGCATACTACTCGTGGGAATGAGCAGCACCCATGAAAAGGGTGATCAGTATGCTACGTACTGAGTAAGGTAACCGAGAACTAAGGCCAACACATAAACACATAAATCATGTAGAACATAAAAGGGCATACTCATGAATGCATATGATCAACCAGGTAAAAGTACAAAGTCCCATGAATAATCCAATTCAACTACTTAATTAATCTCTGATCAAGAGTCGATTCACACCATACTTTTTTATCAAATCCATGCGAGTACGGAAGCCCCCACTATTATAGCCGGTGGATCGGAGACACATAGGACTACGCGTCCTAACCACTATTCCTAACCGGTGGATCGGTTGGCTCCGGCTCGCATGGTGTTCCACTGTAAGTAATTAGTATCTTTTAAGCATTCTGGTTTGTGACTGTTGAGCTCGGGAACCCCCACTATTATAACCAGTGGATCGGTCACACATAGGACATCATGTCCTAACCACTATTATAACCGGTGGATCGGTCGCACATAGGGTAAAGACCCTAACCACTATTCCGAACCGGTGGATCGGTTGGTCCCGTCTCAACGATCTTCCTCTTTAGATAATTAATGTTTTAAGTATCTTATTCAGAAGCTTTCACCGTGGACATGCATGAATCATCACACATCATAAATCATAAAATTCCACCATCATCATACTTTATTCACCAATTACACATGTGCTACCACCAAACCATAGACATGCATGAATCGCTCCCTTTACACTTATCCTCCAATTCTACTTCACATCTCACTCTAGGGTTTTATCCCGAAACCCTAATTTAGGCCTTAACATCCCCTCTTACTCCACCTCACATCACCTAAATCATTTTAACACTCCACACATCACAAATCATCGATCCCATTTCCATAATTACACCTTAATCATCAAAAACACATGATACAACAAAAACCCTAAGCAGCCACACCAAACCCTAATCAACCACCATAAACCATAATTAACCACTCCAAACCCTAGCTCAGTCTGCTACGTACTCAGATAATGCTCTACGTACTATCTTTCACCCAAAGTGTTTAAACGCTCAAACAACACTTACATTACATTCCTTACATCCCAAATCAACTTTCCACACATAAATTTCATACCCATGCAGACATTAACCTCCCCATGCAAACCTTCGAACTTCTTCATGCAAACCCTAGAATTCCACGTGAAACCCTAAATTCAACCATGCAAACCCTAATACCACCATACCACCATCAATGTCACCATGTAAATCCTAATACCACCATACAACTATAATTACCACCATACAAACCTTAATATTATCATACAAACCCTAAACCAACATACATCCATTAATACCACCAGGCAAACCCTAGATTCCGTCATACAAAACCCTAAATTCAAACCATATAAGACCCAAAGATTTGTCCATATCAACTCTACATTCAAACCATAAAGATTCTTCCATGCCAAACCCTAAGTTCAAACCATACCAACCCAAAGATTCAAATCATTTAAAACCCAAAGATTTGTCCACATAATACAATTGATTAGATTCTCCCCTTTCATAAACACAAATTAGATTCTCCTATACAAGACCATAAGTTAGATTCTCCCACATAAAATCATAAATTAGAATCTCTTAAGCAAAACCATAAATTGGATTCCCCCAAACAAATCATAAATTAGATTCTCCCAATCAAATCATAAATTAGATTCTCCCATATAATATCATAAATTACATTCTCCCAAATAACATCATAAACTAGATTCTCCCAAACAAACCATAAATTCGATTCTCCCATATAACATCATAAATTAGATTCTCCCAATTATCATCATAAATTAAATTCTCCCATATAATATCATAAATTAAATTCTCCCAAATAGCATCATAAACTAGATTATTCCTTATAAAACCATAAAATTTAGTTCAACTCACTTCCCTTAGTCAACTTCTTTCCTCATCCTACTTTTCATCTTTTCTCCCATACAAACCACACCGACATCCTCTCATGCATGTCTTACAGGGTCACAACACATATTGTCACATACATATAGTACACATGCCATACAAAAACATACTTCAACTCCATGTCATACCACATATAAAATAATTAGTAATAATAAACACATGATACATAACATGCAAAGCACATAATACACATAAGCACATAAAAAGCCTTAGCACCCCTTACCTAAAACGACACCGGTCTTGGAGCACACTCCTACGCCTCCTTAGGGTTTTGACTGGTTTTACCTATTATGAGGGAAAAGCTAAAATTAGAATCCCTCCTATTAAAATAATATTAAACACTAACTTAATATAAGACTAGGCTTTTGATAAACTAATAATAACAAAAGTACAAAAATAATATCAATATTAATATTAATAAGATTAATAAAAATAGTAGAAATAATAATAAAAAGGTATTACTCAAAAATAAAGTGAAATAAGGGCTTCAGACCCTTTACCAAAATAATACTAAAAAGATTATTTGTAAATTACATAACCAAATTCAGAAATAATAATAATAATAATAATAATAATAATAATAATAATAATAATAGCAACACTAATGTTAAAATATCTGTATTAATAATGATGGAATAAGAATAAGGGAAATTCGAAATAGAAAATAATAATAATAATTATGCTTATAACATTTTAATATTAATAATAGTAAATATAGAATTAATAAGAAGAATAATAATAAAATCGAATTAAAATATATTAGGCTTTAGCCCTCTACATAAATAATAATAATAAAAATATTAATACTAATACTAATAATAATAATGCATACTAAATATAAATATTAAGAATAATAATAGTAATAATAGTATTTATATGTAAATAATTGAAATAAAATAATTTAAGGGTTATAAAAATAGGGAAAATAGCTGAGAGGGTCTAGGGTTCAACCAAATGTTGGTGGGGATCTGCGGCACCGGCGGCGGAGCACGGAGGTGGCGGCGGTGGCCGGAAAAAGAGAGGAAAGAAGGAAAAGTTGCATGCGGGGAATAAAATAGAGAGAGTGGTGGTTGAAGTTGGGCTGTTTAAGAATGCCCAGAGGGAGAGGGACAGAATGAAGGTGGCGGCACAACCAAAGGTGGCGGCGGTGGCCTAATGGAGGAGATGAAGGAAGAGAGGGGAGGAGAACGAGAAAAAGGAAACTAAAGGTATGGGAAGGTAGGGCAGGGTCTGCAACACAGTTTGGGAGGTGAAAGAAGAAGCCTTAGAGGCGGAGGAGGTGGCTAAGGGCGGCGCGAAGGGTGGCAGGGCAGAAAACAGGGTTGATCGGGAAGGGAACTTCGCACAGCTGAGGCGGCTTGTGCAGGAAGAATCGAAGGGTGGGATAGATTTGGTTAGATAGAGGGTGGTGGAAGGATGACACGGGTGGCCAGAAAGGGCGGCGAAGTTGGCCGTAGGCGGAGGACGAGGCGTCTGAAGTGGCGACGGTGGCAAGGTCGGGATTCTGGGTTGGGGGGGATCAAGAGCTCGATACAGAGCTGCTTATGAGGGTATTTATAGCCTTAGAAGGGAGGATAGGGTTATTTGGGTTGGCTAGTAGATAAGGAAGGTAGGGTTCCGGTCGCCAGTGGCGTGGTCAGCCGGTGGGAGTCAAAACGGGGAGGGGTTATGCGCATGAAAAAGGGGGAAAATCTCGCGAGAAGGAAGGGAGGTGGCTGGGTCTGAAGATTCTGTTGAATTGGCGAGGGGGAGGGGAGAAATATTGGCCGGATCAACGGCAAAAATCTCGGCTGGCGGCGGACGTTACAGGTGCAGGGCGGCGTCAGGGCTGGCAAGCACGAAGGAGGAAGAAGAAAGGGGAAAGCCGGGTGGTTCGGGAAAAAGAGAAGAAAAAAAGGGAGACAGACCGGGCCGGTCGGCGTCGAAGGTTACTTAAATAAAACACGGCGTTCAGAGCGTATAAATAGATAAAACGCAGCGCTGAGAAGGGCAACAGAAGGGCGACGGCCGCGCGGCGCGGGCTGGACCAAAGGAAAAGAAAAGGAGAAGACTGGGCCGCCTGGCTGGCCCAGTTCGGGGACAAGAAGAAAAAGAAAAAGAAAAGAAGAAGAAAAACAAAAAGAAAAGGAAAAAGGAAAAAGGAAAAAGGGATAAATAAAAATAATGGGTTGGCTTAATTAAATTAATTAGAATATTTGGGATATTTAAAAATAATAATATTTAAATAAAATAATATTTAAATCCTTTTTTTAGGCTAAATTAGAATTTTTAAAAGATTTTCCATAAATTTCTTTTTAATTAGCAAAACACTCTAATTTTATCCAATTAAGTTATTTATAAAATTAATATTAATTTGAAACTATTTTCTCCTTCTTATTTTAAATAAAATAATTTATTTAATTAATTTTTAAAATAAAATGCTTAATTAGCTAAAATACCCAAATTCCTCCTAATTAAAATACTTATAAATCTCTTCTTGATTTTCCTTAATTAAATATCCTTTTATTTTAATAAAAATAATTTATTTAAAGAATTTTCTAATAAAACCTCATTTAAATATAGTTTATAAAATTATAAATTTTTCGGGCGGTTCGGGGAAGAAGGAAAGAAAATAAAAGAGAGGCAGACTGGGCCGGTCTAGTGCGAGGGTTACAATCTTTAAATAAAACGACGAGTTTTGGTGTAAAAAGAGATAATGAACGGCGTTGCAGGGTGGGCCACACTGAAGGAGAAACCGACAGGTGGTTTGGGCTGCGAGAAAGGAAAGAAAGGAAAGACGGGCTTGGGCCGTTGGGCTAGCCCAAGTCGGGGGAGGGGATAAAGAAAAAGAAAGGAAGAAGAAAAAGAAAGAAAAAGGAAGAAAGAAAAAGAAAAAGGAAAAGGGAAAAAGGAAAAATAGGAGGGTTGGGTTAAATAAATAAATTAAAATATTTGGGATAGCTTTTAATAATAATATTTAAATAAAATAATATTTAAATCCCTTTTTAGGCTAAATTAGAATTTTTAAAAGATTTTCCATAAATTCCATTTTAATTAGCAAAACACCCTAATTTTCTTCAATTAAATTATTTATAAAATTAATATTAGTTTGAAACTATTTTATCCTTCTTACTTTAAATAAATAAATTTATTTAATTAATTTTTAAAATAAAATCCTTAATTAGTTAAAATACCCAAATTTCACCCGAATTAAAATATTTATAAGATTTCTCTTGATTTTCCCAAATAAATTTTATTTTACTTTAATGAAAATAATTTGTTTAATTAATTTTCATAATAAAATCTTATTTAATAAAAAAAATTAGAATTTTCGGGCCATTTCACTTACTCTTGTTGAAGTCAAATATCGCAAGTATCAAGGTTTGTGGTATAACTATGAACAAAAATTCAGACCTACTCACCGGTGTCCTAAAAATTATCTTTAACTATCACACATGAGACCTCCTAAATTCACTACAGCACCTCAAATTGTGATAATATTGCAACATACCCACTTGAGCTCCTTCTCCCAAAATATTGCGCTTCATTGCACCATTAGCAATCACCCCATTACAGTGCTCATCAATTTAGGGAGTACCCACAGTTACATGCACACTCATATCGTGAGCTACTTGCAACTTCCAATTCACTAGGGAACAGGGCTTATAGTTTTTGTGAGGGATGGAGATCGACTTCAAATGGAAGGGTAGATATATTGTGTTAAGGTCAATATCAGCTAAATAAAGTTCCAAATGGATCTATTGTTTTGAGATGCTAGAGTAGATTTGATTTTGGGCATCTAATGGTTAGAGAATTGGGGGATGGATGTCATAAATCATTAGCTACTTACCATGGACTTTAAATATAAGGGGAAATTGATCCAGCTAACTACCCAAATCCTAATTCACAAACCAGCCTAATATCCCTTATTCAACTCAAGCACGTGCACCAAACAACGGTCCATGCAAATAATTTTAATATTTATCCCATCGACACACACTCCACAGACCCAAACATATCATCCATGTTTGTTGTGATTTAAAATTTACTTCTTGAATTTGGATAAGTTTTTGAAAATCCTAACTCATTTCCCCTTCCCATGCCCCAAGAACAGCACATGACTTTATAACCCAATACCCTGCTAGTTAATATATGTCCCTACTATTACCTCCATTTTCAAAAAGAAGAGATTGAATAACAAATTAATGACATGCCTCAAGAGGGAATCATCCATAAATCAACTAGTCCATTCTCTTCTCTACTCCTCTATTTCTGCAAAAAAAAATGGTACTTGGTGATTTTGCGTGGATTATTAGGGACTTAATCATATCACTATTTAAGGCTAATTCCCAATCCCAACGATTAATGTTATCTTAGATAATCTTCATGGGTCCATAATCTTTTCTAAATTTAACCTTCAAAATGGATATTTTCATATCCACAATCACCCTCAAGATATACCCAAAACAACTTTCTATACTCACATGGGTCCTTATGAATTCCTTATCATGTCCTTTGACTTATTCGAGCCCCCTCCAAGTTCCAAGCTACCATAAATAACATTTTTTTGCCCATATCTCTACAAATTTGTCATCATATTCTTTAACAATATTCTCATTTACCACCCAAACTCAAAGACCCACATAACTTACTTGAAAACAATCCTTGAAATTCTATTCACCCACCAGCTTTTTGCTAAACTATCAAAATGCTTATTCTATTGAACCCCAGTCGAGTACCTTAGTCATATTTATAACGCCCCCATTTTTAGCACCTAAAATTTTCATTTAAAAGAGTTAAATACGGAAGCTTAAACATTAAAAATGAAAGATATTACTACCACCCTTAGTATAAGTCTAGATTTTTCTACATTATTACACTAAGTGCTAAGGCTAAAATATTACTCTATTTAAATTAAGAACAATAATAAGAAAATACAGATAAACAGTTATATAACAGATTATTATTTTTTATATACACAAATGTATTCGGTCGAAAGAGTTACAACCCATAAGCATAAAGAGATACATAAAGGACACAAGAGTCCAAGGATATTCATAACATAAGATGTAGGATCAAACACTAGATAATTCTAACTCTCTCAAACCCCAAAAAATACTAGCCATCGAGTTGAACTCATAAGAAATCCTACAAAGTTACAATTTCCCATTGAATATACAAGGACCATGAAAGGAAATCCATCAATATAACGATACTAAATAAACCAACACACAATATTATACATGCAAAGGTCACATGGAACACATAAAATGTATCATAAGAGAATTATGGCATAGACATACTGAATCATACATGTGGTTACTAAATACAATAAACATGCTACACATATACAATACCAAGGCACATTCTCACCATACCATTATACTTAATAATTTTTCAACACAATCACCTTATATTTTAAAAATCTCAAATAACCACACTAATAAATTTCCAAGTACCACTAGTAGATAAAATAACTAAGAGACATATAAAGTATTTTGGTCATACCAGTGCACTAAGGGTAGCACAATATCCTCCAATTATTCCATCATAATCAGTCTATACGACCCATAGGTAGGCATGAAGGTAACAATCAAACTAACAATCATATACATTACTAATAACCACATATTAATTCTTTTCGTTTCTATTATTCAAGGGGATACAAGAGACAACATATAGACATATAAAGTACACTGGTCATGCTAGTGCACAGAGGCAACAAAATACCCTCCCACCAAGGTCACCTAATTTTTAATTATTAATACCCCATATAAATTTTGTAAGTCACCTATAGAGTAAACTAGGGACTTACTATGGTACTAAGGCACATCAATGAAATCAATCCAAAACAAGACATCTTATCTTATCTCTGTGATAGTCACCCTAAGAGAGTAAACCATTCTCAATTTATAAGTCTCACACTTTAAATATTTATATTTTATTTGGTGATCACAATATCACAATTTACACAAAAACTCTAATTTCCATATTTTTGTCATTTTTCTTTATTTTTAATTATTCAGATTAACCCTAAGGTTAACAATCAATCCAAAGTCAATGTCATTACTAAGTTTAACCTAAAAATCTACTAAGGTAATCCTATGTATAATTATTCACTCTTAGGGGCATTAGGTCATAAATAACCAAAATGTCCTTGAACCCTAATTATCAAGATATAATCTATTTTAAATGATAATTTTTTTAATTAATAATTTTTTATGGAAAGGCTAAAATATAATAACCTAAAGTACTTTAGCATGAAGGTAAATTATAAGCCATGGGAAATGATCATTTTACCCCTACACATGAATAATCATATAAAAACCAAACATGCATTCTAACTTAACATAGGTAACATACTTTCATACTTAACATCATATAATACATGTTAGTCTTACATGTTGGAATAAAATATGCATGAGACACTTACAAGATAATTATACCCCTAGGTCATACAAATAATAATCCTTAACATGCTCAACATATTGTGTTATACATATACATAATGCATAATTAATTCATGATATTAGAAATATGATAACATACTTTCATACACTTAATATTATAAATAAGTTAATATTCTCAATAATACATAACTTTATGTCATTATACTTTGGAAAATAATGATAACTTAATAAGACACGTTTAGGATAATAATTACAACTTAACATATTGGAACACTAATATGCTATCATTCAATTTTTACATTTTCTTAAGGCACATGAATTGCCTTAATCCCAAGCAAAAATAGCCAAATACCAACAACTTAACAACAACAAAAAAAGTTAGCCTCCACCAGTCCTCCTTATTTTCCTAAAAACAAAACCAAACAAAAAACATATATTAACAACCATACAATACTTTAAAAAAGGTATTTAAAATAAACTCATCAAAATAAAATGCTAATTAACCAAGTGGTGCAGTTTCTAGTAGGGGAACATGTAGAAATCATGTTGGCAAGGAGGGATTTATGTGAGCCACTCATGGAAGGTAAGGTCGACAAAACAAGGCTCATATGCAGGGGAAATGCAATGGCTAAGGATGTACAAGCTTTGCAAGGTTGGCATGTAGAGGAATGGTTGTGAAGTACAAGCTCAGCAACATGCACCACAAGCTTTGTAACAAAGCACACAAGCTCGACATGCAAGGTACGTAAGCTTAGCAAGTAACACACAGTGTAAGCTCAATAACGCAAGACTCGTACACTTGGCAACATAGAAAATAGGCATTGAGGGGGCCTTAAATGTGAGGAGAATTCACGATGTAGGTTGGGGTGAGCATGACTATTGCATGCAACTAAAGGGAGAAAATGTGGGGAGTCCATACTAGTAGGGATAGGAAGTATGGGAAAGTCATGTAGGGAAGGTAATAGCAACATGAGGTGTTAAGGGGGAAGTGGTATTGTTGTGTGAGGGTGGTGGAGGTAAGGTTAGCCATGAAAATGGTGATGCAAGGTCAGGGAACACACATAAGAAAAATGGGAAGAAGGTTGACAAGTGCTTCATGAGAATGGTGGGAATCAGGGTGCACATAGGTGGAGGTTTTGAGGGTGATGGATGGTTGCGAATATGGTGGAATTAGGAGGTTGAAACATAGTGCAATATGGTTGAGGAAAAACATAGAAAACTGGGGAGAATGAAGATGGAAGAGGAAGAATAAGTGAATGAGGCTTCAGTTGAGTTAGGAATAACCAATTAAAAATAATGGGGAAGGGAGAATTAGTTTGTAGGTAATGTTTGAAAAAAAATGAAAGGGGAAAGATGTAGTTTTTAGAGATGTTGTGCACAAAAAAGGAGACGTAAAGTAGTTCGTGCAATAAATGAAAGGGTGGAGTGTTAGTTTAGGATTAAATTGGTTAGGTTAGGTTATTTGGTTAGAAAAACTAAACTAAGAAAATAACCCGTTAAGGGAGAAGGGTAAAGAAAAAGGAAAAACATTAGGGTAAAATATTTAAGAAATGGTTAGGGTTATAGCTTATAGGTTAAAAGAGATAATCGAGACAATGTTTAGGGTTAAGTTATGAAAAAAAATGTCAAGAGAAAAAGGTTTATAAAATTTTAAGCTTTACCAATATTATTTCATCCTAAGAATTTGCAATTGATAATAAAACCAATGGTGTGGTCCAATAGCCAACTCCCACCTCTGTAATAACAATTAAAGGTCTCCCACCTAGTCATCAAGACACTTCCATTTATATGCGTGAAATGTATGTAAGTGCCTCCACCATCCATCGATGGATACAATATCTACTTGAACACCCCTTTTACCATAGCTACTAACCACCAAAGCCTTTGTCAACTACTCAGGAAAACTATTAAAATCTATGAACAACAATAACAACTCTATTTAGCTTTGAGTTTGAAATCATATACAGATTAGGTTCGTCTACCAAGGTCATTGATGCCTTATCCCATTATCTTGATGAATCTCTAGAACAATTCAAAGTTATCACGGCTTTGATAATGGAATTATTTTCTCAAATTTGTCAATTTACTCCATCTAATCCTATTCTTGGTGAACTTCTTACCAACTTACAAGGATCGAACAGAATGGGTAATGGTTATATTGTTATTAGGGGCCTCCTACTCCATCATGGAAATATTGTGGTACCTTGCAATCATGACCTACGTTGTCGTATAATAGTTACATATCCCTAATAAAATACCACTCTTGTAGGGTAGAGATCACCATGAAGATTTTTTCTCAACTTCTACTAACCTAGATTACAATCAAACATCTAAGATTTTGTTTCTATATATGGAGTTTGCTTGCAAGTTAAATCCAAGAAACCCTAAAGGGCCTCGTACAACCATTTGTTACACTTGATCAAATATAGAATGACATTTCCATGCATTTGATCACTCATCTTCCCCCCTCTAATCACAAGGAAAATATATGGGTACGTGTTTACCAACTCTCTATATATGCTCACTTTTGTGCACTGACTTCTAATATGAGCATATTTAGAGTACTACCAACAATTATTCTCACTTTTATGCTGATTATTTTGTCCAAGAGGTCATTGAAAACCATGGTTACCCATAGTCACTTGTATGTGATTGCAACCCTTATTTTACTAGTTTCTTTTGGAAGGACTTATTTCATTTATAGAGCATTACAATTTGACTATGCACGATATACCATGCTCAAACTAGTGGTGAGACTAAAGTTGTTGCTTAGAGACTTACTTGCAAGATGTTGTTAGAGATGCACCATGTAAATGAATTATTATTCTTCCTTAGGCTGCGTATTGGTTCACTACTTGTAATACCTCGTTTTAAAACAAATATTAATTATAAATTAATAACCGTATGATTAACTATAATTATTATTTTAGGAGGTCTAATTTTAAAAGTGTTATTATTTTTCATATTATTTTGACGCTTTAAGTATAAATTTAATCAGGTTAAATTTTTAATAGAAATTGGATTATTTAATTTAATCTTAGTTATACCCGTAAATCTTATCCTAAATTATCTTACTAATAATATTTTGATTCGTAACCCAAAAAAAAATTTCTAAAATTTATTCTCGATTATTTTACTCTTTCCGATCCTTTTTTAACCTATCTTAATCCGAATATTTTCTTCCAAATTATTTTTCTATATGGTAACCTAATCTATACAAACTAAGCCTAAAAATAAAATAAAATCTACCATCTTTATCATATCATTTTTACTCGTTGCTTGCCCCATTCTCCTCCCCCAATCACTCTCCCTATCTCCCTCAACTCCTTGCCTATGCTCTGCATTTTTATATACATATACACATGCTACATCCACTCATGCATACACTCCACTATCCTCTTCATTCTCTATTTCGTTCTATTTTTTCCAGCATCCATCCCTCCAACCAAACAAGCCCTCCCCCTATAGTATACATATACACACGCAAAACACCTCAAAATCCCTCGCAGCACCTCCAACCATCCCTAGCCCATCCGCATAAAACACCCAAACAACCCCCATCCCTTTCAGCGCACCAACCTCAGTCTCCCTGAACCAGCAACCACGCACACACACCATAGTGTACCAACTCCACCATTCTCCTGCCTTCCCTATCCAGCGTAGCCCTCCATGTTGCCTCCCATAGCTCCCTATCTCCCCCTTGCATTTTGCCTTCAACCACAACCAACCAAACAACCTCCTGTCTTCACAGCTGCCAACCACATTGCCACCACGACCTTTGCTTGTCGTTGCCATCGCCAACCACAGCCCACCTCTACACCACTTGTCCCGACCATCTTCTTCTCCCTAGCCCCGTCATCCTACAACACCGTCCACCATCACCAAACCAACCCGACCACAGCCGACCCAACCCACCGAGCCATCCCTACGCAGCCAGACTCCACCCTCCTCCCGCGACACCATGACACCTAGCCACCACTGAACCACTGCCTTCTTCCTATTCTCCCTTCTCTCCTACATCGCATGCAGCACCACATCACCACCCCCATATCTCTAGCCCACCACCATTGTCCTTCTCCAACGACCAGCCTAACAACCACCGAGTCTAGCCACCACCGACTATGTAAGCCCAACAGCACCGCCAGCCTTGTAGTTACTGCCTACCACCTTCCCAGCCACCAACGCCACTAGCTGCCACCCTACACCCCTTTCCCTACCTCACCCTTATAGTCCTCGCAGTTATCCAGCCTCCCCCATTTTGCCCGAGGCTCACGCTACGCACGTAGCATAAGAAATGTTTGAGTTTTAATAAAATTTTGGTACCCATTTTAAGTGTAAGGGTATTTTGGTAAATTTTTTAAAAAATCAATATTTTATTATTATAAGTATTATTTTACCTGATAGATATTAATTTGGTAATTTTAGTATTATTTTTAGGTACAAAAGATTATTTAGCGGGATCCGATAACTTTAGTAGGATACCGCTATTTTTACATTTTTACTAGAATTCAGGTAACCATTATACCCTACTAAAATTATAAATATTGCATGATAGCACATTAATGTTTCGGTGTATGAAATATTTTAAATATGATTTGTTATGTTATAATTATGTATTAATTATTATTATCATGAAAACAGATAAAATGAGCATATTATCTTATGTAAATTATGTCGGGTACGAAAGTATAATTAAAATGATTCTAATGACGAAAAAATAATTTCTATGATAATTATGTATAAAATAATAGGTTGAGCATGCTTAGATATAATTATTATGGATGTGTGCCCTAGGGGAAATTTAGTTATTTTTGGGTTTTATGATATTTATCCTAAAATCATGTCTAATATGTATTAGCTAATGTTGAGTATGTGTTTTGGATGGATTAAAGGTGCAAAAAAGGATTTTACGTGCATAATTATTTATAAGGGCTAAATGGTCATTTGGTATATATGATAATTTAAATCACGTAATAAATAATTTATTTATGGTATTTTAGCCTTTTCATGACAAGTTAATAAATAAAATAAAATTAGTATTTAAATAGATGATAATCTTAATATTTTGGTATTAGGGGTATTTTGATCATTTTTGGCCTAAAGTGTCCAGATGTGAATAATTGAGCCTAAGATGACCTTAGTATATTTTAATTTCGGCCTTGATGTTGACCTTGATTATGGTTTTCTCAAATGATTGGAAATAAGCAAAAAACGGTTAAGTATGGGAATTAAATTTATCTGTATTATATGCGATCTCATGGTCATCATAATAAAATACTAATACTTAAAGTAAAAGACCTCGAGATCAGAAATGGTGCCTCCTCAAGGGTTGCTACCTTAAGGAAGTGGTTTAGCCCACGGTTGATATTATGGATTTTTGTCGGTTTGCCTTAGTTCCCTAGTTAGGCCCTACATCTTACTATATTCTATTATGCAGACTAATAGGGGGTATACATACTTATGGATTAGTTGTCCTTGTTAGTAGGATACTGTGTTACCTTCGTGTACCAGTACGACCAAGGTACCTTTGCGTCCTTGGGTTGATAGTCGGTAGGATACTGTGTTTCCTTGTTGCACTGGTATGACCGGAGTACCTTTGTGTCTTTAGGTTGATTTATCTCCCCTCGAGAAATTAAATAAAAATATAAATAATATGATTTGATTGAAATAATGATTATTAGTTTGTCAGTAGTAGCCCTTATGCCTACCTGTAGATTTGGTCGCAGCCTTCGTGCCTACTTGTGGCTTTGGTAGTAGCTTTCGTGCCTACCTGTGGTTTTGGTAGTAGCCTTTGTGCCTACCTGTAGCCTATAAATTTTGGTAATAGCCTTTGTGCCTACTTGTGGTTTCGGTAGTAGCCTTTGTGCTCACTTGTGATTTCGGTAGTAGCCTTTGTGCCTACCTGTGGTTTTCTGAGGTTTCATTAGCAGCCTTTGTGCTTACCAGTGCTGGTATTATGTCTGTGAGCATACCTATGATGTCATAGATTTTATTATACAGTACTTGTAAGTATATATGTGATGTCATAGATTTTATTATGTTGTACCTATGAACATACCTGTGATGTATGTAATTTATTGGGATTTATAGTGAGATATGAATTATGCTATGAAGGTTTAAAAGTTTTCTATAGATTTAGGTTTTAATTATTGCTTCAGAGAGTATCTCTAGGATGTTCATTAGTAAGTTCAATTATTTCAGATGAATGAATATGAGTAGTACGTGACCTTGATGGAATTTGATTATCTAAATAATTATTATATCTCAATCATCATATGTATATTTATTTTTCTTATACCATATTAGTTGTATGTCTTGCATGTGTTCCATGTTGTTTTATCATATTATCTTGGCATAAAGGGTTGCTCAGTACCATAGTACTAAAGGGTTCATTCTCATGGGCCCCTACCTATTCAATGGGCAGTGAACTTTACAGGTTAGCCTCTGAGTTTAGTCAAATGCTAGTAGTTCGGATTTGAGAGTGTAGGGCTATCTGGTGTCTCTTTTGCTATCTTATTTCCAATTGTATTTGGACCCTTATATCCTCCTGTAGTTTTTCTCTTGAGTTTTATAAACTGCTAATATTGTTTCTAATTAGTACTGTACTTATCTAACTTTCTCTCTATTATGATTTCTGCAATCATGTTGTTAATTTAAGCAGAGTAATGATTTTATCCTTAGCACTTGGTATGATCACGGAATTGTACCAAGTGTGGTGGTAACACCCTTCGTTTTTATTGTTTTAGCTTCTGCGATTAACTCTACAAACGAAAAATTTTCAGTAGTGAATTTGGGGGTATTACACTACTTTCCACCACAATGCCATTGGGATAACCCCCTTTCAAGTAGCTTATGGATAACCACCCCCAATTTTGGCCATATACATCAAAGACTCTACTAATCTAACTACTTTTGATGAGAAATGGGAAACTGCAACACTCTACTTCATTTTTTTTAAACATAATCTTGCTAGTGCACAAACACACATGAAAAGTCAAGCCAACAAGCATAGACATGATAAAGATTTCAAGGTAGGTGATTGGGTATTTTTCAAGATTCAAGTATATTGGCAAAACTCTGTGGCCACTCACCTCACCTATAAGTAGGGAAAATGATGTTTTAGCTCCTTTGAAATCAGCACTTCAGTTAGTCCGGTTGCATATCATTTGGAGCTTCCTTCCAACGCTAGAATTTATCCTATTTTCCATATTTAGCTTTTAAAATGGTGATTGGATCCTATAGTGCTCCCTCTAGTCCGTATGCCACTCCTTATAGATCATTCAAGTTGCCTTTTTTTGGACGACCCAACACTTGGGCACTAGAACCATCAAAACAATGTATAGATCACTCAGGTCTTGATTTAGTGGGAACATATTATCCCCAATGAAGCATATTGGGAGGAACTAAACCAATTTTGGTCCAGTTTCCTTGAATATAACCTTGAGGGCAAGGATTCTTTTGCAAGAGAGGCTAATGAGATATTCAAGATTACTACACATCATAGGCTTGATCCAACATTCTATAATTTGTTATTTACAAGATTACTCTATTATGAATCTTGAGTGTTCTAGAAGGGCATGGTTTTGTTATGATAAGGTATATCATTCATTATTTGTTAATAATTTATATTTTCTAGTGAGACGTTAGGGTTGTTAGAGGGAGATCCCCTAATCTTATTCATTAGGTGAAGTTATATTTAGGTTCTATATATGTGTATGTACCTATAAAGAAAAAGTCAATAATGAAATTAAGACTTTATTTATCTCCTCTAAATACCCATTTCTAGAGCTCCTGCTACTTGAAAATGGGAATATCATGATAACTCTTGTATTATGAAGGTTAAGGGACTTGGATGATGCTGAGTGGAAGGAACTAGAGGATGAGGGTTGTGATGATGGCATTCTACTTATGAATGCTAAGTAACTATTGGTAAGAATTTCTACTTCCGAAAAATAAAGACTCTGATGGCCATGGAGGCGTCATCTAATAATCAAGCCTCTAATGTGTCTAATTAGATATGGGACAATTAGTCATAAATTGAGAGGCCTTTGGGCATTAGATGGTACATATGAACTTATCAATCTCAAAATGGGTTCTTTTGTAGTCGAGTTATAGAAGAAATTGTAACACCCTTCATGGTGCATAATTACCAAATTACCCCTTGCTCGGTTTGGGTTACCGAGTTATCTCCCACACTTATTAGGTCACCAATCACCCTTCATAATTGTTACACTTATCATATTTCCATTTGGTTGGTTAGATTACCAAACTGCCTTTCTCCTTTGTTATAATTACCAAATTACCCTTTAGTTGGTCAAATTACCAATTTGCCCTTCTTCATTTTCATATTACCAAATTATCTTTCTCCATTATCATAATTACCAAATTACCCTTTAGTTGGTCAAATTACCAAATTTCCTTTCTCCATTATCATAATTACCAAATTACCCTTCTCCATTATCATAATTACCAAATTGCCCTTCTCCATTATTATAGTTACCATATTACCTTCTCCAATGTCATAATTAACATATTACCCTTCTCCATTATCATAATTACCATTTTTTCCTTTACTTCCCAAAATTTTCATTTTACCCCTGTACTTCCAAAATTACCATAATACCATTTTACTTATAAAATTACCATTTTACCCTTTACTTCCAAAATTACCATAATACCCTTTACTCCCAAAATTACCATTTTACCCTTTTACTTACAATTTATCATTTTACCCCTTACTTACAAATTACCATTTTTCCTTTCTCTTTCAAATTTACCATAATACCGTTTTACTTGCAAATTACCATTTTACCCCTTACTTACAAATTCCCATTTTGCCCTTCTCTCCCAAAATTACCATAATACCCTTTACATCCAAATTACCATTTTGCCCTTTTATTACACCACTTTTATTAAGTTATCATCACTACATGAATATTAATATCACTAGGGGTGTGCATTGTTGGATATCCGTATTTGAACGGATATTTTTTTTGGATATCCGATCCGACCGGATATTTGATACCCTATATCTGTATCCGCATCCGAATACACTGGATATCTGATACATCAGATATCCAAAATATCGGATCGGATTTCGGATATATCCAATTATTAAAAAAAATATCCGATTATTAAATTTACACATATAATATATACCTAAAAAAAATTCTGCAGAAGCACTTGTTTAATTATTTAGCCTGCATACAAAAGATATAATACATGATTAATCATATCCACAAAAATTAGCGATCAAGATTTGTGAACAATGACACTCTAGAACCGTGGAACGACCTAAGTTAAGAGGCTCAACAAATTTAGGAGTTTTTTTTTCTAGTCTGGGTGCTTGCGTGTGTGTGGGTCGTGACCTATTTGACTGTTTGGAGAGTGCGGATGTCTATTTCAGACTTTACTTTAGTAAATTATTTTTGGACTTATGTACTATAGTAAAAAATATGATCCAAACTTGAAGATTGAAAGAAAAAAAAAGATTATAAATTACATTATGCCTAAATATAACTGGCTTATTCTTAAAACTGAATATTTTTGGCGGATCGGATTATCCACTAAAAAACCGGATCGGATATCCAAAATTTTGGATCAGTTTTTTCGGATACCGGATCTGTTTTTTCGATACCGATTTTTCTACACAGCCCTAAATATCACTACTCCATTCTCATCATCCAACTCCACCAACTATAACATTTCAACATAATGCTCATTAGCACCGACATATATTAGGCCACATTCTTGCATGAGAAATTTTATTAAAATGCCCCTAGGACTCACAATAATATTATTCATGCATCAATGGTCACAATAACATAATATAACATGGATAAGTTGAAATGCTCGAAAAATATTTATTTTAAGAAATATAATTAAATAAGGATTTATTAGGCAATTAATTTAATTAATTATTTCATTTGAAATGGGAAAGATTTATTTAGGGAAAATTAATAAGGAATGCATAAATATTTTTATAAGGGAGATTTTGGTATTTTTGCTAATTAAAAAGGAATTTAGGAAAAATCTTTTAAAAATTCTAAACTAGCCTAAAAATAAAATTTAATATTATTTTATTTAAATATTTTTATTTTAAATACCCAAAATATTCTAATTAATTTATTTAACCCCAAACCACTTAAATTTCCCTTTTTCCTTTTTCTTTTTATTCCCTCCTTTTTCATTCTTTTCTTTCTTTTTCTTTCTTTTCTTCTTTTTCTTTTTCTCTTCCTCCCGATTGGGCCTATGGACCCAACCCAATCCTTTTCTTCTTCTTCTCCCTTGGCCCAGCGCCGATCTTTCTTCCTTCCTTCAGCAGCTGAAATACTATGTTCAATGTCTTTTCTCCCTAGAATGGCGTATTCCATTTAAAACATTATAACCAATGCCAGCTGACCAGTTCTTCTCCTTTTTCTTTTCTTTTTCCTCGGCCACCCGGTTCACCTCCTCCTTCCTCCTCTACCGTCGACCTACACCTTCAAGCCCCAAAAATGGCACCGGCGGCCATGCTTGACTTGGTTGGTCATTTCTCCCCTCTTTCTCTTCCCTTTGACTTGCAGATCAACTTGGTATAATCTATTTTCCTCATCTCGCTCGATTTATCCCTATTCCTTCACGAAAAGTCGACCCCAAACAAAAATTGTGTCAACCGATTAACGCCGCCAACCAACCCAAACCTAGCATGCAATACCCTCCTGCCGACCCCCAGAACTCTACCATTCCCTCTAAACTCTATAAATACCCCTTGTGTGTGTGTTTTCAAAATTTCTTTCCCCAAAACCCTAAGAGCTAACCTGTGCACCACTGTGATTTCAGATGACCCGTCCTCCTCCTTCAGCCAACTACACCGCCACCTCTTCCTACCACAGTCTGCCCTCCACCGCCCTTTAGCTAACTAAGTTACCAATCTCCCTCGATTCTTCTCGCATGAGCCACCACAGCTGTGCAAAGTTTCCTTCCCATCAAACTAAAAAGTTTACCCCCGCAACCTTTGACCCACCGTCCGCCACCACATCCGCCACTTCTACTGCCTTCTACACCACCCAAAAGTTTCTACTAATTCTCCTCCACTTAGCCATAACCTTCTTTTCTCTTTTCTCTTTCTCCTCCCCTCTTTTTCTTTATCTTTTCCTTTCGGCTGCCACCTCTGCCACTGTGCGCCGCCACCCCTTGTCGCGCCACCACCCTCACTTTACTCTTCTCAGCCTATGCTACCACCAGCACCTCAACCTCCATCCTTATTCTCCACCCTTTCTTCTGAAACCTCAACTTTTTCCCTTTTAATCCACTTTTCCGGCCACCGCTGCCGCCACCGTGCACCACCGCCGATGCCACCCATCTCCGCCGACTCAAGGTGAAACCCTAGACCCTCTCAGCCCTTGTCCCCTTATTATTTAAATTTATTCTATTTTTATTCCAATTTTCAACATTTATTCAATTATATTAATAATAATAATTATTATTATTATTATCTATTAGATGTAATATTAATGCTAAATTTTCTTGGCAAGTTCGAGAGTAGTCTTAAGTTAATTACGTTGTTAGTTTTGAATGATAGGTATTTATTTGTATTATTATAAATTTTATTATCATTATTAATATTATTATTAGTATTATTATTTTACTATTATTATTAATTATCTAAGAAGGGTTGAAGCCCTAATTCAGGTTAAGTATTCGCATAATTGTATCTTATTATTATTATTACTATTTTTACTATTATTAATAATAATATTATTATTATCTTTATTATTTTTAATATTATTATTACTATTATTGAATAGTACTTTCATTATTTGGAGGTAGAGTCGAAAACCCTACCTTGTAATTTTAGGCTTATATTATGGTTATTATTATTATTATTATTATTATTATTATTATTATTATTATTATTACTAATATTTTATTATTATTAAAATTATTATTATTATTATTATTATTATTATTATTATTATTATCATTAGTAGCATTATTTTGGTGAAGGGTAGAAACCTTTATATCCTCATTCATTTTAAATTGCATTGATAATATTATTAGAGTTTTTAGTAGTATTTTGTATAGTTAATTTTAGTATAGTATGATTTTAATTAAAAATCAAGTCTTAGAATAAGTTAGTAAATAATAGTATTTTTAGGAGGGAACCTAATTCTAGTTTTCCCCCATAATAGGTGATCCCAGTCAAAGCCTTCAAGAGGTATAGGAGCATGCTCCAAGACCGGTGACATTTTAGGTAAGGGAGTACTAATATTGTTTGTGTATTATGTGTTTTATATGTCATGCATGCCATGTGATGAGAATTATAATGTATTTTATGAGTATTTGTATATCTATCATGTGTGCAACATGATGTAGAGTTAAGGTAAGATCGTACATTAATTTGTGGCATGTGTATTATATGTTGGAGTTGTGATATTATTGTATGGTGTGGCCCATAAGACATGCATGATAGGGTTTGTATAAACATGATGGGCGTGTCATAATGTTTGCATGGAATTGGGGGTTGGCATGTAGTTAATGTTGCATGCATGGTGATATTAGGGTTCGCATGGCGGTATTAGGGTTGGCATGGTGGTTTTAGGGCTTGCATGGGAGTGAATGGTTTGCGTGATAGCTAGGGTTTACGTGGAGCTAGGGTTGCATTGGAGTTAATGGTTGCATGGGAGTTAGGGTTTACGTGGAAGTTAGGGTTCGTGATGGTTTCCATGGTATGGTCTAGTCAACTAGGGTTTGGAGGATAAGAATAGTAGGCATTAGTCATGCATGTCTGGGCGAAAGCTTCTAAATAAGATACTTAAAATATTAATCATGTAAAGTGAAAGATAATGAGCCAGGCCCAGACTGATCCACCGGCATAATAGTGGCCAGGTACTGCGGTATCCTGGAGACTGATCCACTAACGTATAATAGTGGTAAAGTATGTTACCCTAGGCGACCGCTCCACCGGTTATAATAGTGGGGGATCCCAAGCTCAATAAATCAAACCCTATAGTTTGTTAAGACGTAAAAGACACTAATACTTACAGCGGAACACCGTACGAGAAGGGGTCAGACTTATCCACCGGCAAAGAATAATGGTAGGGTATGTTACCCTAGTGACCGATCCACCTGCTAAAATAGTGGCCAGGTACCGGAGTGTCTAGAGACCGATCCACCGGCTTAAATAGTGGGGTTCCCGTACTGGTGTGGACTTGATAAAGAAAATGGTGTGAATTGATTTCCGATAAAGATTTATTAAATAATTAATTAGGTCTAATTAGGCCTTTTTTTGTGGGCTTGATCCTTTATAAGTTGTATAATACTTTGTTTGACCTTATTTATATGTGTGGGTTTGAAATTGTAAGTTCAATAATATCCTGCATGATTTAATGTGCTTATGTGTTGGCCTTATTGCTCGGTTACCTTACTCAGTACGTAGCATATTGATCGCCCTTTTTATGGGCACTGCTCATTCCCACGAGTAGAAGGCCTGTCTGACGTGTTGCAGGTAGGATATGCTTATTTTGATGACATTGATGTCTTTGGGACATCAGGTGGGGCCGAGTGATGGCTTTGGGCTGGATCGGGGACCTGGAGTGTCGTGGCTATTTTCCATTTGAGATTATTATTCCTGTTTTCTTTTAATTGTGTTTAACATTTTAGAAACAATTTTATTATTGTAGTTATCTATTTTCCCTAAAAAACTAACTATCGTATTTTGGATTGTGTAAAGACTTATACATACTCTGATTCTGTATTTATGAACTCTGGATTATTTAATACTGATGTGAGTTGTTTTCCTTAGCCTTAGCACTTGGTACTAGAATGGTAGAAGTGAACCGGTATGGTACTAAGTGTAGCGGTAGCATCCTCAGAATTTACGGTTTTTAAATTTAAAGGGACATAAAAAAATGTGTAAATTTTGGTGTGTTACATAAGTACTTAACATTTTCTTGAATAACAAATCTCCTTCCTTAAGCATTTATTCCATACATGGTATATAAACTAGAATGCTTTCCTTTTTATCATTCAACACAAGAAACTACATATACTATAGTAGACGATATATATATCATGCAAAAATAAAATATTAAAACCCTAATGTGCTAGCATACGTTTATCCATGTGTTTAAGTGGGGTTTAACAATTACTTTTAATTTTTTCAAAAATAAACCTTACCGGTATCCCGGTTAAAGATTTAAGCTTTGATTAGCAAAACCAATACCTAAAAATAATATCAATACTTATCATATTAGAAATAAGAAAAACAAACCCATAAGACTTTATAAAACCTAATTAATGAAATACTTAAACTAAATATTATTATACCTTAAAATCATTAACCAAAATAACCCAAAGGAAGGCAGCAATTCAAACTACTCATGCAACATGAGTTGCATGCAAAACAAGGGTTGGAAGGGGTCGAAGGTGGTGGAAGAAAGGAAAAAAGGGGTGTTTTTGGGTTAGGGTTTTAGGGATAGGAAAAAAGGTAGATGGGGGAGGATTTAGCGCAAGGGAAGGGTGAAAGGGTGAACAGGGGGTGTAGGTGGTGGTCGGGGATAGGTTGTTGGCGGCTAAGGGCTGCGGAGGCGGCGACGAGGCTACGAAGGTGGTTGTCGAGGTGGAGGTGGTTGAGAAGGAAGGAAAAGGGAGGGAAAAATGAGGGGGTAACGGTGTCGGTTTTGGCCAAAGGAGGTGTGGGAGTGATAGAGGAGGTTGTAGGGAGTGGGTTGATGGCTTAGGAGGCGGAATGGTGGCGAAAGGAGGAGGTGCAGGGCGGCTAGAGAGAAGGAAGGAACAAGAAGAGAAAAAGAAAAGGGGAGGAAGAAGGGGCTGTAGGGTGGCTCTAGGGGTGGCTTGGTGGTGCATATGGTTAGTGAGGCAGAGGAAGCAGCAGAGGGAGGCGGCGGTGCAAAATAGGGATGGAAATGGATGGAGAAGAAAAGGAGAGAAAGAAGTCGAGGGAGGGGAAGGAAGGCTTGAAAATATGGGGCAGGAAGGGTTGGTGAGGATAAGAAAAAGGAGAGGAAAAGACAGGGGGAGTAGGTAGTCTGTCAGGATGGCAGTAGGATGGAAAGGGTGGTCAGGTGGCAGGGAGAGGGAAGGGGAGAAAAGGAAAGAAAAGGGGCATGTGGGATAGGGTGCAGGGCTGGTTTGGGCCCGAAAAGGGAAGAAAAGGACGGGGGAGAGAGAGGGAGAGAGGGAGAGTTGTAGTGGTGGTTGGGGTGGCAGTGGCAGGGCATGGCTCGGGGTGGTCGAGCATGGACGACGAAGAAGGAAGAAGAAGAAGGGAGAAGGAGGGGCAGGTCGGGCGAGGGAAAGAAGGGAAAGTTGGGTCAGCCCGGTCGCGGGGGAGGAAGGAAAAGAAAGGCAGGGGAGTTGGGCTATGCGCGGGAAAAGGAGAGGAGGGAAGGAAGTAGGCTAGAGGCCAGGCACAAGGAGGAAGGGCAGACTAGGGTCTGGCGGCCCGAAGGAAGAAAAAGGAAAAAGAAAGAAAGGAGGAAAAAGGAGAAAAGGAGAAAGAAAAGAAAAAGGGAAAAATAGGGAAAATTAAAATAATTTAATTTATGAAATAATAGAATGTAATATTTTTGGGTAATAAATTTATTTAATAATTTAATTTAATTTAATTTAATATTTTAAAAAGAATAATTTTAGTAAAATATTGGTTTGGAAATTTATTCTAATAAAGTGAGTATGATAAAATAATAAAATATTTATTTTAATCTATTAAATATTCCTATCTAATTTTATATACTAAAAAATCTATAAAATAATTAAATTAAATAAATTTAAAAGCTAATGTATCCCAAATAAAAGCTATTTAATAAATTATAGGTTTTTAAAATTTTGGGGGATTACAGAAATCTAATTGTGAATATATTTTAATTGGAGGACCATGGATGGTATGCAGTGAAAATCATCTATTTGGGATCG
Organism: Tamarix chinensis; assembly: GCA_030549775.1. NCBI lineage: Eukaryota > Viridiplantae > Streptophyta > Magnoliopsida > Caryophyllales > Tamaricaceae > Tamarix > Tamarix chinensis. The sequence goes on from CM060172.1 coordinate 94,699,975, forward strand.
AACAGGATTAGATCTAAGCTATGAACAGAAAAAAGAAAATTAATTGAGAAATTGAAGAATTATAAAAATTGGGGAAAACCAGAGATATGTATTATGTGCAGTTATGTGATTACTAAGAGTACAAATAATATCTCTCAAAATCAATCACACAAATCAGTAATTAGCTCAATCAAATAGATTACAAAGAAGATAAGATAATAGAATGCTAGACAGTAATTAGGATTTCATTGCAACACTTTTATATGAAACTAAAACCCGATAGGAAAACACAACATATTTTGTAGAAGATTCAGAAAACACATATAGTGTTTAACAAACACGAGTCCCCATGTTTAAATATCTACTCTCAACCTTTTACCCAAAAAATCTAGGAATTTATGTGGGAAAACATTGTATGTGTTAAACAACATGCAACCCCTATGTTTTCCACAAAATACATACTCCAAGCCAAATATTCTCTAGTAGCTTACGTGGACAAAAACCTAACTATATTTTACACCAAATATCTAGTTAAAGATGATAATTCTCCACATTGATGAATATTCGTGATGCATGACATGAGAGATCTCTAAAAAAACCCTGACCTACCAAAGGGCCTCATAACCTATGAGCACCGATCAAGTTCGAGTAATTCTAGAACTTTACCATAGTTAACGACTTTGTTAGAATATAGAATGGATTCTCCAAGGTAGTGACTTTCTCCAACACAACTTTGTGAGTAACTTTGATACCTCAAATAAAATGGTACATGATATTAATGTGCTTTGTTTGACACTAGAAAAAATTCTGATTCTTCACAAAATAGATAATGCTCTGGATATCACTTAAAATAACTGAAGCACCATAATCAAATCCAAGATCACACATTAACCCTCCAAGTCACACATCTTCCTCAAAAGACTTAGTCACAGCCATGTACTCAACCTTAGTAGTAGATAAAATAATCACCTCTTGTAAAGAAGACTTCTATCTCATTGTTGAACCACTAAGACAAAAAATCACTAGTGGACCTTCTATTACCAAGGTCTCTACCATAGTCATAGTTTAAAAGACCATTCAACACATAACCTCCCACACTATAAACAAGCTAAATACATACCCTTTAAGTACCTTAGAAACCATTTCGCTACTTACCATTGAGCCTTCCCTATATTCACCATATATATTCTCACAACACTAATAGCTTGAGCAATATCTTTCTCCTATGATAAGTAAAGATTTGTCTGCTTATGATCTCGTATGATCTCCTTGCTAATTATTCTCTTCACAACTCTAATATCCTTCCTGTCAAACTCACTTTTCAGCATTGCCTTTGTCTTATTAACATCAAACACATCTTTTGCTACCACAAGCATGCCATCAACATATGATAAAAGATACACAAGAGCGACTCTCCATCTCTTTTAGGTGTACACACTCATCTTAGTCACTATGGGAAAACCCATCCTCAATCATGAACTTATCATACCGCTTATACCACTGTCTAGGTGATAACTTCAAACCATGCAATAATCTCTTCAACAATCATGCATGGTCATGCTTGTATTTAACAATGAACCTATCCGACTGGTGGATGTAGATCTCCTCCTTAAGCTCATTATGCATGAACTTTGTTTTTACATCTAGCTATTCCAACTAAAAATCCAACATAGTCGTAAGCGCAACAAAATTATGAATGGAAGTATGCTTGATAATAGGAGAAAATATCTCATTGTAGTTTACACCATGTATTTAACTCAGCTTGGGTGTAACTAAACGAGCCTTGTATCTCAGTCTCTCAACTCCTTAGTGCTCCTTGCTTGAACTCGTACACCAACTTACAATAATTTTTTTTTTCTCGGTACATTCATAAGTTCCAACGTTTGATTCTTTAATAAAGATTACATGTATCCCTCTAAAGCAACAAACTAGTCAGTAGTAACAATAGCCCCTAAGTATGAAAATGCTCATGCACATCATGTGAGTACCCATAATAATAATAATAACAACAACAACCACAAGATATTAGTAATAGTAATAGATGGTAAGCTATTTAATAAATAGTTAACCATTAACATACCTCGGTTACTATATAATCGATGAAAGAGAAAAGGAGAAAGAAGATAATAAGGGATTAGCCATGAAAAGTTGAGGCAACTAGCATTAGTTAACAAGTTATATACAACTAAAAAGTTATCATTGACTAAGTATTTGCTCAAACTATAGATTAATCGTTAAGCTTAAAGTTTACCTAAGTAATACGTATCTATTTAAGTTAGCCCTTAAACCACCGTAAAGAAGCACAGAGAGAGACAACACAAATAAGAACAGAGTTTAAACTCGAATATGCTATTAATCAACTCTATATATTTTGATTAGGTAAGGTAGGCAGAGAAAGACCGAGAATTGAAGACTCAATAAGACTTGGAAAGTAAAAGAAAACACTATGCCAATATCTATTTTTGTTGTATCTCTTAGTTCTTTGACTAATTATAAGACCTGAAGATGAATTGCTAATAATTTATAATTATGCTCTTTTAGGGAAATTTCTAGTTTGCCTATAGGTTAGTTAATGAAATGTGTATTAAATGATCAAACTGCTAACCTACTAAAGTCCTTGCATTACCCCACCTTACCAATCCGTGGTGAAGAATCGTAGGTTAGCCTTGCTTTGTCCCTTATCCTTCATCACCTTGTTTCCACCATTTATTTTGCTTCATGTATAAAGCTTGATAAAGTAAAATATAATTTATTGAATGAGAGGGTCTATTGTATTTTTGTGGGTTGTGTATTGTTGCATTATAATTTACGACTAGAAGACGGATCGGGGAAGTAAAAGAATTTCAATAGAGCAGCAAGAAGTCATGATACATACTGGCATATAATCCTACAGAGTGCGGTGATAAGATGGAAAAAGGGAAATTTAAAGGAAGAATTAAAAAAGATGTAAAGAGCTAGTGTTATCGATGACTTTCTTGCTCGTAAAAGATGGTGTACTGGCATGCTTCGAACAAGCGAGGTAGAAAGTGGAGCCCATTAGTAGGCTCAATCTTAACTAAATAATAGTCCTACAATTTTTACTAAATCTCATCGGTTGTACTTTTTTTTTGACATCAAACTGTAGTGTGCGTGAATCTATTATATTAAATAATATAGTAATACTGCGAACCAATCTTATATCTAAGCTTTTATCTAAAATAATAATTGTTGTCCTAAACCCACTACCTAGTATTTTAATTAGCTCCGGTACGTGATGTTAAAAGTAAATTATTCCAAACATAGGAGCATCTAACTAGTGAGCTTGTTTCAATCGAGATTGGAGACTTTAGTAACTTTTCCATTCACACCTACATACTTAAAGATACATTCAGTGTTATTGCTTCTTCTACTCTATTTTTTATAAAATATTATTTTATAGACTATTCCTATTTTATTTTATGAAATATTTGAAGTTTTCCATCTATATTATAAACAGAAATGAGATAAAGCTTTTATTGATACTTGATTGATTTAATGTGGCCATTTTATTATTTGATAATTTGTGTTTTTGCCTGTTAATAGGACATCTTTAAAGATGTTTTGTGATTGTGCCTTTTAAGGGTGAAGTAAACCCTTTCTGACCCATTCAATAGTGTGAGAAAAATAATCTATGCTGCTTTTATTTGTAGTACACTACTTAGGACCTCCATCTAGATTGTATCAATGATCATGGGACCCATATATTAGTCTATCATTTTTGCACTTAGCCGCGAGAAACCTTTGGTACAACATTGTTATAGCCATATACATCAATCACAGATATTCTAAAATTTTATTTAGAATGGTATTATTTGTAATCGTTTGGATGGAAGTGATTGTTGGGTTTTACTCACCCTTCTATATTTGTTTCATCAAATAATTAGTTAATTGATTATTTATACTACTTGAACTTTGGATCATTTTTTATAAGCTATTTATGTTCTTTATTGATAGAGTGTTCTCAAAATTATTTAGTTATTTATTATTTTGTTAAGTGTCATCATAAATTTTTCTCAAAGTATCTTGATGATTTTTAGAACACACACACAAAGACACTAAATCATTTTGTATATATTATCATTTCATGGCTTGGTATCTGTTTTAGGCGACGGGCTTTTTACTTGCTAAGTTGTGGTGTTTTTCATTTCATTACTAATATTTTAGATGACGAACACGATATTTACATGAGAAAACCAAGCTCGAGAGTGTGTCATGGAGTTGGTCATGTAGTCCATAATTTTTTTAATATATTCTAAAAAAAATTTAATACTTTTTTTCAATTAGACACTATCATGTTGGTGATATAGTTAAGTAGAGTTGGAATCTTTTGACTATTTATTTTCACCATTGAATGGATTTTGGATAATTGTCTCAAGTTCATATTAAAGCTGATTATCATTATTATTAATATTGTCAATATTTAATCCATTAGAATTGTTATGCTTTAGCCTTGCCACTAATATTTAATCCACGAAGATAATAGAGGTTTTTTGGGAGGCATCTAGTTATTATGATAGGAGGAATATGTCCATATTACTACTCTATAGGCTACATCCCAATTGATTTATGATCACATGAAATTATGGTATGGTTAATGTTTTCTCCTAACGGTGGTATATGCCTCTCTGTTGGCATCAGTTATATATAGATTATAGGATAATCTCACATTAATATCAAATATAATTAACTTGCCATGGATGGTAGAGGTGACTTTAACAAAGTCTAATCTTTATAAGAATGGAGTGGAGGTAGAAGAAAGTAGCTTCACCGATTTATCTTCTTTAATAGATGATTAAATGATAGTGGCCTAATGGATTTGGGCTTTCTGGGACCGAAATTCACTTGGCATGGTAAGGCTAGCTTCTCATATTGATCGGATTGTGGCAATAGATGACTAGTGCACTTAATTTTTGTTGGTTTGGGTTCAACATTTAGCAAGGAATTTCTCTTATCATCGTCTAACACTACTAATGTAAGTTGATCATCATCAGTATCAAGGGGAAGGCATAAAATTTAAGTGTGATAATTCTTGGCTTATGGCTCCACATTTCAAAGAGGTAGTGAAAAATGCATGTAGGCCTATAGAAGATTTGAATTGGTCACTAAAGGAATGTGCAAAGCATATGACTAGATGGAAAAAGTCATCTTTTGGTAATATTTTTGCTTGGGAAAGAAGACTTGCTGCTAGAATCCAAGGAATTCAACAAGCCATAAGGGATAATCTCAGTAGAAACTAAATAAATCTAGAGGAGAGGCTTACTTGAGAGTGCAATAAGATGATCATGAAAGAACAAATGTTTTAGCTAAAAAATGATAGATTGGAGGTGGCTATGTTACAAGACTATGATAAGCAATTTTTCCATTTAGAAACTATTTATTATAGAATAAAAGCCTACATATATGGCCTTAAATATGAAGACATGAATTAGATACATGATCAAACCAAGCCGATGGATACAACTATGTGTTTTTTTAATAAAAAAAAACTTTACACAATTGATTGTTGTCGTAGTGAGGCAATCGAGTTCCCATATCTGTTGTTGATCTCATAGAATGCATGAATATCAACTTGTATATGACTATTACCATGTAAGAAGTACATGACGGTATCTTCAATATGATTTGTTCAAAAGTTCAGGCCCTAACGGCTTTGACCCTGTCTTCTTTCAACAATTTTGGGGTGTGGTTGGTTCTAATGTTCACAAATTTGTTTGCATCACTTTTCAAAATGGTAGTTTCAACCTGTATTTTAATGCTACTTTAATATCACTTATCCCAAAAGTTAACCCTCCGTCTTATGTGCACGAAATTTTCCCAATAAAACTTTGCATTGTGGTTTATAAGACCATTATCAATGTTCTCTCCTCTATACTCAAGCCTTTCCCTTTAAGTCTTATTAGTTAAGAACAAAGTGGTTTCATTTGAGGACGGCAATGTCGAGGCAACATTATCATAGCTTAGGAAATTTTACATAGTATGAAGCACAAGAATGGGAAAAAAAGGTTATATTACCATCAAGGTTGACTTGAAAAAATCATAAAATATATTATCTTGGAGCTTTTAGAGGAGACTTTTAATCTTTGTCATATCCTCACCTCTCTTATACGTCTTATTATGTTCTTCAATAAGAATTTGGAAAAATTTCTCATGCTTTTAGGCCATTGAGAGGAGTCGAATAAGGAGATTTTTATCTCCTTATATTTTTTTAATTTTTGATTAAAGACTCACTTGTCTTATCAAAGAGAAGGTGGATTGAAAACTATGGAAGCTTATACATGATACTGGAGGAGGGAAAAAGATCTCACATATTTTCTTTGTTGATGACCTCTTCCTATTTGAGAAGACTAGCATGCCTCAAATGGAGGTGGTGTTGGATTACGTAAACAAAAGATGGCAAGATAAATAAAAAAAATATTAAGTCATCTATAAAATTTTCTTTTAATGTAGACCACCATACCACAAGAGTGATTTTGTGTATGGAAAATGTCAAACGTGTCCAAGCATAAAGGAGATACCTAGAAGCTAATCGACACACAAGGAAAAGGTCAAAAGGGTTCTATGATTCAATCTTGGTTGTGTTCAAAGGAGGAATTTGTGATGGAGGTCAGAAGTCTTCTCTTTTGATGGGTGGGTTACCCTATTCCAATTAGTTACCAACAATAATGTCTCTTTCTATTATATGCATACAATTTTACTCATAAAAAATATACATGAATAACTTAACAAGTCAAAAAGAGAATTCTTTAGGGTCCATTAGGATTGGGGTGAATCAAGGTGATGGTAAATATTAAAAATTAATCTAGGTGAAGGGAATGGAGGTGAATCGGGTTAAATGTTTTAAAATGCTATTTATATGATATTAACCTAACTTGGGTAAATTAGGGTGAATGTTTTAAAAATTTTGTTTAGATTGAGATGAATGAAGGTTAAAAAATAAAAATAAATAACATTTATACCCTTGTATTAAATAGATAGGTTCTATTAGGTTATAGATGTAGGGTTTGAGGAGTATTTTGGTCCTATCAGGTCAAAAATTTACTTATTCTTTCACATTTACCTTGATTACCCCTGAAATCGGGGGTTAATAAAAACAAGGTTAACCAAGTTGAATTGAGGTAAAACATTAATCGAGATTCACCTAGGTAAAGTTATTAAAAATGGTACCCAAATGGAGTAAGTCAATTGATTCACCTCGGTTAGCTCCCTTTCACCCCAATCCAAATGCACTATTAGGGAAGCACTAAGAATTGAAAGAAACTCCATCTTATCAATTAGAGTGCCTTTTGATGTAGGAACGATAACAGAGGCCTTGGCTTGCAGTGCATGAACCTCTTCAACCAAACCTTGCTTATAACATTAGCATTGGAAGTGCCTAATAATAAGCAAGTTCTAAGGGTAAAGTGCCTATGGGAGAAATACATAATTCATAATGATTTTATGAACCAATACTCCACAAAAAATGCATCAGGACTTTGGCACCACATTATTGGAGTATTACCCTTGTTTAATCAAGGATTATAGTGCTTAAGTCAAGGAGACAAACTCAAATTTGGGTGATTGGTGGGTAAACAACAAGCCTTTAATCGAGTATGTTCATGTTTCCATTCCTTTTTAAGAAAGAGTAAATATTATACATGACTTTATTAAGGAGGATGGAGCCTAGAAGTGGGGATGATAACTAACACCTCATTCGTTTTTGAAAGTTATTAGAGCTTATGATAATATTTATTAATCTATCATGCATCGAAGATGATACCATGAATTATTCTTAACAATGGATGGGGATTTCTTAGTAAAGACTAGAGTTGTTGATGAGTTAAAACCATGACATGGGTATTCAAAGATGATACCATGACCTAGGCTTAATGGTGGATGGGGAGTTCTCAATAAAGACTAGAGTTGTTGACAAGTTGAATCGAGCAAAATACCCCAGCTCATGCTTGGCTCATTTAGTTTTTTTCATGCTCGAACTCAACTCAATAAAATTTATTAACCGACTTAGCTTGGGTAGTTAAAATTTTAAAGGTTTTTTAACAAACTAAATTAGCTCATTTATCATTATTCAATTTATGTCTTAGCTCATTTAAATATTCGGCTCATATAAAAGTTAAACAAACCAAATCAAGTTGTTTAACTATTTGGCATGATTACAGTATAATTTAACTATTTAGCTCAATTAGTAATTAAATTTTATACAAGGTTATCCTATAAATTATTAATTCGATCTTATAAGCAAGCCAAATTAAACTCGAACGAAAATGTGTTGGCTCAGAAAAAAATGATTCGAACCTCTCTTGACTCAAACTCAACTTGTTTAATAAATGAGCCTAAAGTTAATACTTATATTTGATTCATTTTCTTAAACAAAAAACCAAGTCGAACCCTTAATGAGGCGAGATGAGACAAATTTTGATTTGGATTGGTTTGTCAACAACCCTAATAAAGACAACATATGAGATAATAAGTAAGGACTCCCCCTTTAATCCCTTGAATGGAAGCATTTGTGGAATCTAAAAGTGTGTCATTGTATCAAGAATTTTATGTGCTTGTTGGTCCATAGCAAGTTACTCACAAATGAAAAAAGGAAAAAAAGTCACGGTGGATGTTTTATGTGGCGTTTGTAATTTCCCTACCAAGTTGACGTTGCACATTATGAGAGACTACCCATTAGCTAGGTCAATATGGAGGGAGCTTGTACCTGAGGGTAAGCAACACTTGATTTTAGTAGCTCAATGGATGAATGGATATGGAATATCATATGCAAGTCGCAACATCTTCCTCAAATGATCCTATATGGGAAATTTTGTTTACTGACTTGTTGGTACATCTGGTATTAGAGAAATAAAAGAATGTTTTGAAGTAAAAAGTGATATTTGGACCGGGCAATTAGGTAGTTGTGTGATTTCATGAATGATGAATATTTGGCATGGATCAACCTTAATAACTTGCAACACTTCAATGGTTATAAACATAAAATAATACTAAGCTGGAAGACAACACCATGGAACATAGTTAGAATCAACATGGATGGGAATGATTTATCGAATTTGGGAACCATTGTTACTGGAGGGGTAGCAAGAGAGTATATTAGGCAATGACTATTCAAATTTTGGGCTAAATTAGGTATGGATTATATTTTAACTATTGAGCTATGGGGTATCTTCCACGGCCTCACTGAAGTTGGAAAAAAAAACACTTCCCTCATATGGAAGTGTCTTGTTATTCGGCTATTGCAATCCATCTACTATGTGTGAGACTTACAGGATATCATCGTCTTCTCCCTTTAGCAGATGCTTGTAAGTAGTTGATGTCTCTTTTTAATTCTTACATGGTTTGACACTATTCTAGAGAAGTGAGTTATGTTGCAGAGGGTTTGGAAAAAGTGTCACAAGTTACTCTTTAGCTTGCATGCCTTAAAGCATCTCCCTACAAAGGTTTAAGATCATATAATGTTTAATCTAGCTAGTTCGTGGCATTACTTATTTCATGATTCAGACGGACTATAATTTGTAGCCTTTACAATTTAATTCCTAGATTGGTATCCTAAAAAAAAAACTCTAGGTATATTAACTTTATCTAGCTAGGTTAGCCTATCAACAAAGGTTTATAGTGTACACAAGTGGAGCAAATTATTCAACATATTTAAAGTAGCTAAGAAAGAAATATATGGATTAATAGTAAAAAAAATTAAAGGAATATGTAAGTATATCTATACATATTAAACAAAATTTGAAAAATATAATTTGGACAGAATGCTAAATCAACCAAAATTTCTGTTCATCAATACTTATTTCATGTTAGAGATACGTCATAGGGTGATTTCTTTCACCTAAGTCTTTCCCATGCACACTTAGAAGCACAACTCCTTTAGTGCTCACTAAGTCAGCATTTGCAACACTAAGGCAATTACCAAGCTTTTAGGGATGAATAAGAACACTTGAAGATCTTAGAAGACTTAGAGAGTGTGATAAAGTGTTGGTGTGTAAGAAAATAGAACTTTATTAATGAGAGATGAGAGAGCTTACAACTTGGGAGATGGTGGGAGTAATTCCTCTATTTATAGTTGAGGTCCCCTCCCTTTTTCCCCTTGGTGGAAGGTTCTAAATCTTCCGCAATCCTTAGATATTTCTAGAGACCCTTTTAGATTACAAAATATTTTAGAAGACTCTTCTATATCCCTTCATAATCCTTCTAACCTTTGGGACTCTAGAGAGCTCGACACCATTCTAAGAGGTCTTTAGATAGTTATATAAGGATCCACACCTTTCTTGACACTTCTACACAATTCTACTAGAGTTTACACAACTCTGGAATATTCTAGAACCTTCTAAGTAAAAATTAAAAAAATAAGTGGTTCATGGCATTCTCCCTCACTAAAACCCTTGACGTCCTCAGCAAGTCCTTATTGGTCTTGAAAGCCTCTATCTGGTTACAGAACTGCCACAAGTCCTCCTTGCGTTCCCAACTTACCTCACTATCAGGTAACCCCTTCCAGTGCTCGAGATACTCTGTGTAGTTAGAAAATCCTCTAGCCTTCTTTAATCAATCTTCCACGATCTCTACAGCCTCCTTGTCAAAAGATGTAACATTTGCGGGTGGTGCTCGATGAGATTCACCTCTACTCAGGTCATCTTTATCCTAGTGATAGGACTTCATATGAATCACATGGAATATTGGGTGGACCTTGAGCTTCTTCGGCAATTCCAATCTATATGAATTCTTTCCAACCTTTTTCACAACTGGATATGGCCCCTCTTATCGTCGAGTCAAGCCTTTGTGCACTTTCCTGTAAACCTTGAACTGGTGGGTTGGAATTTTTACCATAATTTTGTCTCCCACTTGGAATGCCCTGGGTTGTCTCTTCTCATCAGCCCACTTCTTCATCTTCTTCGAGGCCTTGGTCGACGTTCCTTAGCCATATCCACCTACTTGTCCCATCCTTTTGCATACTTAAAGGCTATAGGGCTAAGCCATGTGTATCCTTTGGCCAGCTTCTGTAGAAAGGAGGGTTGATGGCCTATCACCAAATCGAATAAACTCTTATGTGTTGCCTCACTCCACTAGAGATTGTAGAAAAATAGGGCCACATATAATATTTTCACCCAATCTTTATGGGTGGCACTCACAAAGTGCCTCAAGTAGATCCTATAATCCCCCGAAATTTTAAAAAGCATATAATTTAATAAACAAATTTTATTTGGGATAAATTAAACTTTAAATCTATTTAATTTAATTATTTTATGGATTTTTGAGTATATAAAATTGGGTATAAATATTTAATAAATTAAAATAAATATTTTGTTATTTTATCATACCCTTTTTTATTTAAATAATTTTCCAAACCATTATTTTACTAAAATTATCATTTTTAAACCCTTATATTTTAATTATATTAAATTAAATTATTCAATAAATTTATTACCCAAAAATATTGTATTTTATTAGTTTATAAATTAAATTATTTTATTTAATTCCATTTTCCCTATTCTTTTTCCTTTTTCCCTTTTCTTCTCATTTTTCTCTTTTCTTTCTTCTCCTTTTTTTCTTTCCTTGGGCCACCGACTGGCCCGGCCTGCCCCTTCCCCTCCTGCGCATTGAGTCGTTGGCATGTCTCTCTTCTCCTTCCCCTCATTCTTTCGTGTCGAGCTCGGCCTGCTGCCTTTTTTTCTTTCTTTCCCTTTCTCCCCCGACCGGGCTGGCCCGCATTCTTTCCCCCTTTGGCCGGCTTGCACGCTCGTCGCACAAGCCCCCTCCCCTTCTTCTTCTTTCTTTCTTCTTCCTCTTTCCCTAGAGAAAATTCCGACCACCCCGCCATCTCCGCCACCCAACCTGCAACCCTCTCCCCCTATTGCTTCCCCCTATCTCTCTCTCTCGTCGTTTTCCTACACCATCTCGGCCCCACCATCCCTCTCTCCCTTCCCCCATTCCCTGCCATATCTCTTCTCCCTCTCCCTGCAACTCCCATTTCCCTACCACCCTACCGCTACCCTCGAGCTCCCTATCCTCTCCCTTCTCTTCCTCTTCTTTTTCTTCCTCCTTCCCTGCCCTGTTCTACATTTTTTTCGAACTCCCCATGCATGCCCCGATCTTCTTTTCTCTCCCTTTCTCCTCCTTCCCTCATCCTCCCTTCTTTGCTTCGCCATTGCCACCACCTCAACAGCCACCTGCATCACCTCTACCACCCTCTACCTTACCCCCTGAACTATCACAGTACCCCTCGAGCCACCCCGCAACCTCCTTCTTCCTCCTCTCTTCTTTTTCCTTCTTTCCCTCCCTTCTCGACAACCACCCTATACAACCTCGATCCGCCGCCGTTCCCCGCCTCTTCCTCCACCTAAGCCACCAAGCTAATCCCTGCAACCCCCTCTACCACCCCCAAACCTCCTTTGGCCGAAACCACCACTTGTAGGCCTCCATTTTCTCCCTCCCTTTTCCATCCTTCTCAGCCCTCCATCTCGACCCACCTCGGCAGCCTCTTTTGCGGCCTCGCTGCCGCTGCCTCCACCACCCTTGGGCACCAACAACACATCCCCGATCACCACCTACACCCCCTCTCCACTCCTACACCCGTCCCTTGCCCCAAATCCACCCTCATCTACCCTTTTCTCAGCCCCAAACAACTAACCCAAAAATAACCATTTTTCCTCCTATCATCCACCTTTGATCCCCTCCTCCTCATTTCTTTACATGCAGCTCATGCTGCAGGAGCAATGTGAGGTGCTGCATGTCTTGATTTATTTGGGTAATAATTTTAAGGTATAATAATATTTAATTCAAGTATTTGATTAATTAAGTGTTATAAAGTTTTATACTTTGATTTTTATTATTTCTAACATAATAAACCTTGATATTATTTTTAGGTATTGGTTTTGATAATCAAAGTTTGAATCTTTAAGCGGAATACCGGTGAGGTTCGTTTTTGCATGAATTAAGGTAACCATTAAATCCCACTTAAACGCATGGATTAATGTATGTTAGCACATTAGGATTTTTAATATATTAATATGCTTAATATATTTTATTTAATATCATATGCATAGTTTATTGTGATGTTGGATGAAAAGAAGAATGTTAGAATATATGTTATGTATAGAAATATTGTTTAAGGTAAGAGTTTGGCTGTTAATAAAAATGTTAAGTATTATCCATGGTGTATTATGCTATTGTGATCTTTAATGCATGGTTAATATTTTATGAGCCTTAGGGGTATTTTAGTAATGTAACTTGTACAAGAACATGGCCTAATATATATATATATGGGTGCTAAGAAGTATTATATTAAATATAAGAGTTGTGGATGAGGTATTAATATTAATATTTTATGTAGTAATGATAATTTGATATAAATGTGTACTAAGGGAAAAATGGTAATTTTTAATTAAAAAGGGTATTATGGTAATTTTGGAGGTAAGGGCAAAGTGGTAATTTTATAATTAAAGGATAAAAGGGTAATTTTGGAATTAAAGGATAAAATGGTAATTTTGGAGATAAAAGGGGTAAAATGGTAATTTTGGAGGCAAGGGTAAAATGGTAAATTTGTAAGTAAAAGGGTAAATTGGTAATTTTATAGGTAGGGGATAAAATGGTAATTTTGGAAATAAAAAGGGTAAAGTGGTAAATTGTAAATGAAAAGGGATAAATTGGTAATTTCGGAAGTAAGGGGTAAAATGGTAATTTATAAGTGAAAAGGGTAAAGTGGTAATTTGTAAATGAAAAATGGGTAAATTGGTAATTTTGGAATTAAGGGGTAAATTGGTAATTTTGGAAGTAAAGGGGAAAAATAAATGGAATTGTCCCGGGATCTTGATCTCCCTATCGAGGTAAATAAATGGTATTGTTGTGCTGATTAAAAAAGGAAAACACTAATCACGAAAGTGAAAGATTAATGAGTCAAGCCTAGTTGAATTATATTATGAGTACCGATCCACCGGATATAATAGTGGCCTAGGATGTTTTACTCTGGATGATGTTTATAAGTACCGATCCACCGGATATAATAGTGGCACAGGTGAGTGTTGCCCTGAATGATGTATATTTATATTCCGATCCACCAGCTAGAATAGTGGGAGTTCTGAGCTCAATAAATTTGATTTGGCTGTGAATAAATTATGAAAAAAATACTAATCATTTATAGTGGAACACGATGTGAGTCGGGGCCAGACCGGTCCACCGACGAATAATAGTGGCCAGGAGCGTTTTGCCCGGCATGACCAGTCCACCGGCGAATAATAGTAGGGTTCCCGCACTCACACGGATAATTATAATCCAATATGAATGATAATGATGGACTAAAGGCTTAAGGCTCAGAAGTATTGATTGTTCTCTATGGCCTATTAATATCTAATTGATTTGTAAGTATGTGGATGTATAAATGTGGTTATTAAGTATTGAACTTTCATTATGTATGTATGTAGTATAATGTGTTGCATTGCGGACCTACTGTTAAGTGTGATTTAAAGGGTTACTTAGTACCGTAGTACTGAAGGGTTCCATTCGTGGGGCCCTTGCCTATTCAATGAGCAATGTCCCTTACAGGTTCTTCTCATGTGCTATTCAAGTGGACTCTCGGAAAAGAGTGTAAGGCACTATCTGGCAAACCCTAAGGTTGAACTCTTTCACCTTTAAAATTTATGGTTTCAATGTATTTGTTAATTTGTAACCACCAATGGTGGATTATACTCTTATAAAATGTTTAATTGCGTTACTCTGATTTAATAATTGGTTTGAGTTTCTCGTAAGTTGTATTTTTCTCTTTTAGCCTTAGCACTTGGTACTAGAACGGTAGGAGTGAACCGGTCTGGTACTAAGTGTGGCAGTAATATCCCCAGAATTCACAATTTTATTATTTTGCTTCCGCTAATTCTTTTTAATAAAATAATTTTTTTGGTAGTGAATTTTGGAGGTGTTATAGATCCCAACAAGTGGTTCACCCATTCCGTCTACCCATCAGCTTGTGGGTGATAACTTGTGGAGAAGTGGAGATCCAAGCCCATAAGCTTAAACAGCTCCCTCCAAAATTTTCTTATGAATTGCGGGTCTTGGTCACTAATGATACTCTGAGGAACACCCTAATACTTCACCACATATTTAAAGAATAAGCGTTTGGCTTCTTCGGCTGTGCAATCTCATGGGGTAGGGATGAAGGTTCCATATTTAGAAAATCAATCCACCATTACCATGATGGAACCACATCCTTTGAAAGTAGGGAGTGTTGAGATAAATTCTATAGATATGCTCTCCTATGGCTTCTCCATAACAGGAAGAGGCTTTAGTAGACCCACAAGCTTGCTTTACTCCACCTTATCTTGTTGACACACCATACAAGTCTTCACATATGCCTCCACATCATCCTACATGTTAGGCTAGTAATAAGATTTTTCAATATGTGTAAGGGTTTGTCTCATACCAAGATGATCATCCCACTTTCAGTCATGGAACTTCTTCAATAATTCTCTTCTTAGGTTACTCCACTTTAGCACATAGAGTCATCGGTTAATAGTGTAGAGCAAGTCATCTTCTACCCAAAATCTTCGAGTCCTCCCTTCCTTATCCATCTCCACCAAGTTCTTGGCCAAGTGATATTAGGTTAAACTATCCCAGACTCGATCCATAATGTCACATTGTGGCTAATTCATAGCTACTGACTCTGCCTTCTGACTCAATGCACCCGCAACAACATTAGCTTTACCTAGCTTATACTCCATCGTAGAGTCAAACTCCGCTAAGAAGTCATGTTGCCATGCTTGCTTGGGGCTTAGTTTCTTCTGCCTTTAGAAGTAGCTTGTAGCAAAATTTTCGGTATTTATCACAAACCAAATCCCAAACAAGTAGCGTCTCCATACCCAAAGGCAATGTATGATAGTCATCATCTCTTTGTCATGCACCAGATAACATATTTATGTATCATTCACCTTTCAACTCTTGTAGGCTATTAGATGGTTACCTTGCATTAAGATGCCTCCAATAGAAAAATTCAATGCATCTGTATGTACCTCGAATGATTTCGAATTATTGGGAAGAGCTAAGATTAGCTCTTTCACCACAACTTGCTTAAGATCCTTGAAGGCCCTTTGACATTCCTCTGTCCATTCCCATGTGACTTTCTTCTTAAGCAAGTTGGTCAAGGGCGTGGACCTTGCCGAATATCCCATGATGAACCGCAGATAATAGTTAATGAGGCCTAGAAAAGACCTTAACTCCGACACACCCTTGGGTGGTTCCCATTCCACAATATCCTACACCTTGGCCTCATCTATCAAGATCTTCCCTTTCATGATCTTATGCCCCAAGAACATTACCTCCTCCTAGGTGAATGAGCACTTCTAAAACTTTACGAAAAGCTCATTTTATCTAAGTACTTGAAAAAATTTCTTTAGGTGTTCAACGTGTTCACCCAAGGTCTCACTGTATACTATGATATCATATAAGTACACCACCATGAACCTATCTAAGAACGAGTGGAAGATTTTGCTCATCAAAGTACAAAACGTAGTTGGTGCATTCATAAGACCAAAGGGCATAACAAAGAACTCATAAGAATTATACCTAGTCACACATGTAGTCTTGGCCTCATCCCCTTCGGCTATGCGAACTTACTAGTATCCCGACCTCAAGTCTAGTTTGGAGAACCATCGGACTTTCCCAAGCTTGTCAAACAAGTCTTCCACCAACAAGATTGGGTAATAGTTCTTTACGGCCAACTTGTTTAATGCTCTAAAATCGATGCACATTTGGAGGTTTCCATTGTGCTTCCTCTGGAACAATACCGAGGCACTATATGGGGCTTTGGATGGCCTTATGAATCCCGCATACAGAAGTTGCTTGAGTTGCTTCCTCAACTCCTCTAACTTCGGTGGGGCCATCCTGTAAGGACCCATGGCTGGAGGCTTGGTACCTGGCTCTAGCTCAATCACATGGTCCATCTCTCTCTGAGGTGGGAGCTTCTTCAGAAGCTCAAGCAACATCAAGTCCTCAAACTCCTTGAGGACTCCCTTAATCTCCATGGGTGCCTCCGATTCAACGGATAAGGATTCTTCCTTTACTGTGGTCAAGAGTGTGACCTCACCCTTTTTAATTCCCTTAGATACTTACATGGCTAACAACATCTTTGAATCCACCTTTTCCTAAACTAGGGGCACAATATAGGACTCTTTCCCCTTAGATATATGCATGGTATTAGCATATGAGAAGGAGATTGGGTGTACCTTATCGACAAACTCCATGCCAAGCATAATTTTGAAGTTGTCCATGGCTACCACGGTCAAATCCACCATGCCTTCCCATTCGGCTAACCCAATGGGTACCCCTTGAGTGATACCAAGGATTGGCCTTAAAGCTAAGTTAATAGCCTTCATCCATCTGACTTCCTTGGCATACCGAATCCCAAGTTTTGTAGCTTCCCCTTCAACCACAAAGTTGTGAGTGGTTCTTGTGTCCACCAAATCCTTCGTGTCTCCGCCATTTACTTTGGCTTCGACATAAACCAGACCTTTTGATACCTTGGGTACCTCCATATCCTTGGCCGACACCTTGGGCTCCTCCTTAGCCCTAGCCTTGAGTGAGCTCAAGAAACATACTGATCACATCTTGACTTCCTTCTCACCAAACGTTCCTTCTTCTCCAAGGGAACTAATAAGGGTATTTAATTATTTTCTCTTAGAAAAATTGAAGGACATGTGATCCCCTTGACAGATGAAATACGTTCTTTTCTTTGGGTGGTCTTTGCCCCCTTCATGTTTTCCCTTCCACTTGGGTGGGTCTCCTTCCTTATGTGATTTCTTTCCTCCAGCTTTATATGAGTCACCCTTCTTTGTCTTATCCTTCTTCTCCTTCCTTAACTTGATGAGGCACTCCACCTCCCTTATGACCAAAGTAAGGTATTGGATATTACGGTGCCTCAACCCTTATTTTGCCCAAGTTTATAACCCATCCATGAAGTAGAGGAGTCTGTTTTTCTCTAACATGTCTAGTATCTCGAGCACCAAGGAGCTATACCCTTTGACATATTCCTTGATAGTACCAGTTTGCTTTAAACTCCTTAACTTCTTAACCGCAACCTCCTCCACATTCATGAGATAGAACTGCGCCTTAAGATCTTTCTTTAAATCCTCACATGTATTGATAGTCACCACACCCCTTTCAATCTCATAGCTACGGCGTCTCTACCATAGCATATCATTATGCTCAAGGTAGAGTGTAGCGGTATCAATCTTGTCGACATCATCATCCATACCAGTACAACACATATACTTTTCTACCATCCAGATAAAATTATCAAATTCTTTAGTGCCGCGCTTACCTCCATACTTAGGTGGCTCAGGGCCTTAGGCCCTTGATCCTCCAACATAACCGACATTCCTTATTTGGTTGAGATTCCGTGTCAATGCAACATGCTCATTGTAATACCCCATTTTTTTAAAAACCATAATTATAAATTAATAATCATATGATTAGCTATAATTATTATTTTAGGAGGTTTAATTTTAAAAATGTTATTATTTTTCGTATTATTTCGATGGTTTAAGTATAAATTTAATCAAATTAAAATTTTAATAGAAATTAGATTATTTAATTTAATTCTAATTATACCTGTAAATATTATTTTAAATTATTTTATTAATAATCTGTTGATCCGTAACCTAAAAATTATTTCCTAAAAATTATTCCTGATTATTTTACTCTTTCCAACTCTTTTTAAGCTTACCCAAATTCGGATAATTTTTCTGAACTATTTTTATACCTGATACTTTAATCTATCCAAATTAAATCTAAAATTAAATAAATAAATTTTTATCTTATCCTATTACTTTATCCCTACTCTACCCTCTACTGTGCCCAAATATCTTTCCTGAATATTTTTCTATTTCCCTCATTTTCTAACTAACCCATCTTCTGCCTTATATACATATGCACACCTCACATCTGCATTTTCATATACATGCTACCACTCGTTCTGCAACTATGCACACATATACACGCACGACACCCTTAATAAACATCCCCAAGCCAAACTCGGCCTTAGCTCCCCTCTCCCTATTTCGTTCGGTTTTCCAACCAAACAAGCCCTCTCTGCCCTATATTATACATATACATATGCACACCACCTCAAACTCCCTCATGGCACAACACCTTGAAGCATCGTCTTTCCCAAGATAGCAGCCATAGCCTCCCAACTCTCTTCCTACCGCACATCTACACCCACCCCGACCATTTCACGTGGATGATCTCCCCATCCCATCACCACCAATAGCACCATCTCAACCTGTGAAGCCAACCCGTCGAGCCAGCCTTCGACCACCATCTACACCAACCAGCCCACACGGACCATTCCCAGCACACCCATATACACACCCAAGCAGCCCCTTCTCTGCATGCACACACACGCATACGTATACTCCCTGCTCCCCTCCATTTTCATCTCCTACCGGCAACACCCTTCCTCATCCAGCCCCCGCAGCCCCTGTTTTTCTCCCATCGAACCTAGCCCATCAACTCCACCACCGTTCGCAGCCTTGTCCAACCTGTCACCCCTCTCAGCCTCTAACTCCCCTCCTCCTATGCCCTTCCACTTCCTGCAGCAACACCTACCACCGTCGTAGCTCCAGCCCACTATCATTCTCCTCCTTCTGCGTCATCCAACAGCCACGGCTCCACCACCGAACCACTGCCCTTTTCCTCTTCTTTCTCCTTTTCCTGCAACCACCAGTAGCTACAACACCCAACCCAATGCCACGCACGTCAGCTGCCACCCCCAACCAAATAACCCTTCGCATGTAGCCCCTATCCCTTCATTTCTCTGCCCCTTCGATCCCCAGCTTTCTTGCTCACACCACCGCAGCACCTCCATCACACCACCGTAGCAACCAATCTCCACTGCCCGCAGCAATAAACCACACCAACCATGCAAGCCTGACCACCCTCGACAAGCTACCACCCTGCCTCCTAGCACCCAGCCACCACCGAACCACCGCCCCCTACTCTCTCTCTCCTTTCAGCTCATTTTTGGTTTCTTAACCATCCAGCCCCAGCCAACCCAACAGCCACGAGCCAAATTCCACCCGCCAACCACAACCACCAATGCCACCAGCACAGCTGACCAGCTCACCCAGCCTACCACCTCAGCCAACCCTTGCAGCCCTCCCCCGGTTCGTGCATTGCTCACGTTGTGCGCATGCAGCATGAGTGAGTATTTTGATTTTTAATAATATTTTGGTATATATATTAAATGTAAGGGTATTTTGATAATTTTTAAAAAATAAATATTTTTATATTATAATTATTATTTTACCTGATAGATATTAATTTGGTAATTTCAGTATTACTTTTAGGTACGAAATGTTGATTAGCGAGATCCGATAAATTTAGTAGGATACCATTATTTATACATTTTTGCTAGAGTTCAGGTAACCATTATACCCTACTAAAATTATAAATATTGCGTGATAGCACATTAGGATTTTCAATGTATGAAATACGTTAAATATGATTTGTTACGTTATAATTATGTGTTAATTATTATTATTATGAAAAAAGATAAAACAAACATGTTATCTGATGTAAATTATGTCGAGTACAAAAGTATGATTAAAATTATTCTAATGACGGAAAAATAACTTGTATGATAATCATGTATAAAATAATAGGTTGAGCATGCTTAGATATAATTATGGAATAATTATTATGGATGTGTGCTCTAGGGGGAATTTAGTTATTTTTATGTGTTATGATACTTATCTTGAAAATCATGTCTCATATGTATTGGTTGTTGAGTATGTGAGTCTGTGTTTTGGATGGATTAAAGGTGTGGAAAATGATTTTATGTGCAAAATTATGTATAAGGGCAAAATGGTCATTTGACATATCTGATAATTTAAATTGTGTAATGAATAATTTAATTATGGTGTTTTAGCCTTTTCATGGCAAATGAATAAATAAAATGGAGTTAGTATTTAAATAGATGATAATCTGGGAATCTTTAGTCTTAGGGGTATTTTGGTCTTTTTTGACCTAAAGTATCAAGATGTGAATAAGTGATCCTAGGATGACCTTAATATATTTTAATGTTGGCTTTGATATTGACCTTGATTGTGGTTGTCTCGGATGATTAGAAATAAACAAAAACGGTTAAGTATGGAAACTAGATTTATCTATATTATATGCGATTTTATGGTCACCTTAATAAAATACTAATACTTAAAGTAAAAGACCTCGAGATCAGGAATGGCAGCTCCTAAGGGTCGCTACCCTAAGGACGTGGTTTAGCCTATGGTTGATATTAGATTTTGTTGGTGTGTCTTAGTGTCCTATTCAAGCCCTACATCTTACTTTATTCTGTTTTGCAGACTAATAGGGGGTATGCATACTTATGGATTAGGTGTCCTTGTCAGTAGGGTACTGTGTTACCTTCATGTACCAATGCCACCAGGGTACCTTTGCGTCCTTGGGTTGATAGTCGGTAGGATAATGTGTCGCCTTATTGTACCGGTATGACTAAACTACCTTTGTGTCTTCAGGTTGATTGATTTCCCCTAGAGAAAGTAGATAAAAATAGAAATGATATGATTTGATGGAAATAATGATTATCAAATTATTGGATTATTCGGTAGCAGCCTTCGTGCCTAACTAAGCTTTTCTGTGGTTTTAGTAGCAGCCTTCGTGCCTACCTAAGGTTTTCTGTGGTTTCGATAGTAGCCCTTGTGCCTACCTGTGGTTTCGGTAGCAGCCTTCGTGCCTACCTGTGGTTTCGATAGTAGCCTTCGTGCCTACTTGAGGTTTTCTATGGTTTTGGCAGCAGCCTTTGTATCTATCTGTAGATTTGGTAGTAGCCTTTGTGCCTACCTGTGTTAGTTTTATGTCTGTGAGCATACCTATGATATTATGGATCTTATTATACTGTATTTGTAAGTTTACATGTGATGTTATGGATTTATTATGTTGTACCTGTAAGTATACCTGGGATGATATGAATCTTAGTAAATTATACCTGTGATGTACGTGATTGGTTGGGATTTATGCTGAAACATGAATTATGCTGAAGTTGGATTTTAATTATTGCTTCAGAGAGTATCTCTAATATGTTTATTAATAAGTTCAGTTATTTCAGATGAATGAATATGAGTAGTACGTGACCTTGATAGAATTTGATTATCTAAATGATTAGTGTATCTCAATCATCGTATGTAAATGTATATGTCTTTCACCATGATTAGTTATATGCCTTACATGTGTTCTATATTGTTTTATCATATTAGTTTGGTATAAAGGGTTGCTCAGTACCGTAGTACTGAAGGGTTCATTCTCGCGGGCCCCTGCCTATTCAATGGGCAGTAGACTTTACAGGTCAGCCTCTAAGCTCAGTCAAATGCTGATAGTTCGGATTTGGGAGCGTAGGACTATCTAGTGTTTCTTTTTTTATCTTATTTCCAATTGTATTTGGACCCTCATATCCTCCTGTAATTTCTTTCTCGAGTTTTGTAAACTGTTAATGTTGTTTCTAATTAGCATAATATCTATCTAATGTTCTCTCTATTCTGATTTCTATAATCATGATATTAATTTAAGCGGAGTAATGATTTCAACCTTAGCACTTGGTATGAGAATGGTAGAGGAAACCGGACTAGTACTAAGTGTGGCAGTAACACCCTTTGTTTTTATTGTTTTAGCTTTCGCACTTAACTCTGCAAACAAAATTTTTCAGTTGTAAATTTTGAGGTGTTATACTCATCACTAAGGGTGCCAAACTCCTCCCTTGGATGCCAATATCATACAAAATTCCACCAATAAGCGGTTGATGCCACCAAGGAATTCCCCACAAATATCTTCACCAAGATATTCATCCAACACGTCGAGTCTCTCCACCGACTCATCCATCCTTCTCTCCACCTGAGTAACCCTTTCTTAAAGTGAAGAGAGTTGGTCCTTAGACACCGACTTATCTTTGGCAACACCCTTGTTCTTCTTCTCACATTCCCTACCACGGGTCTCCATTGAGACAGTCATCTCACTTTGGTTCTTTGCCAACTCATCATTTTTTATGACTACAATCCCTTGTAACCAAAGCTTCCTCTTAACCACACTCTGATACCACGTGTCACGGGATAACTTCTTTCACTTAAGTCTTTCCTGTGCGGCACTTAAAAGTACAATTCCTTTTGTAGTCACTAAGTCAGCCTTTCCAACACTAAGGTTATTACTAAGCCTTTAGGGACGAGTAAGAACACTTAGAGACCTTAGGAGACTTAAAGAGAGTGAGAAAGTATTGGTATGTAAGAAGAAAATACTTCATTAATGAGAGAGGATAGAGCTTACAACTTGGAAGATAGTAGGAGCAAATAGAGTCATCCTCTATTTATAGTTAAGGTACCCTTCCCTTTTTTCCCTTTAATAGAAGGTTCTAGATTTTCCATAACCCTTAAATATTTTTAGAGAGTCTTCTAGATTACAAGATATTTTAGAAGACTCTTCTATATCCCTTCATGATTCTTCCAACATTTGAAATTCTAAAGAGCGACACACCATTCTAGAATGTCTCTAGATAGTTATATAAGGATCCACACATTTCTTGACACTTCTACATGATTCTACTAAAGTCTATACATCTCGATAATATTCTAGCACCTTTCAAACAAAAATTTAAAAAATAAACAGTTCGTGACAAATAGCTTTAGTTAGATTCCAAGAAAAACATACTTGTCATTCGTTGGCTTACTTAAGTTATGACCATGCCAAATGTAGGGTCCCCTAATCTAAGAGTCGATTTATTTTCTTCTTCTTCTTCTTTCTTTTCCTTTTTTTTTTGGACAAATGTGTAGAGGCTCATGACGAGTTGAGTATATTCTGTTTTTCTGCCTCTGAGCTGCTATAGATGAGCAGCTCATGTACTTTTGGCGTGGGGGAAATCCCTGTCTGCCTGGGTTCCTTCTTAAGGTAATCACAAAAAGAAGACAGCGAGATCATAAACATGAAAAAAGACAGCTCTGATTCTAAACATCGCAATGGTAAGAACCGAAAAAAAAGGAGGGGGCGCAAAGAAAGCCTTGATGGAGTCAGCACGCTAAGTAATTTTCTTCTCCTTTTTTCCGTAAAAAATGAGAAGTTCTCCATATAAACCCTTTAGCCGCAGGAGACAAGAAACATTGCAGTCGTCGCTCAAAAGCATGACCCTATATCCCTTTGAGAGATTTTAATCAGTCAGTATTTGAATCTTCAACAAAGAAAACCCAAGTGTACCCCCCACAAACTGTCACATGCTAGCTTGCAGTCCAAGTTGGCTACAAGGAAATGTCATTGCATACGTACTGAAGAGTAACAAATCACAAGACATACCCGTTAAACGGGAGAAGTTGTAAACGGCAATGCTCAACTTAGGCAAGAAGAACAGATCTAGCCAAGTTAATCCATCTCACACACTATAAACATTTCACTCAACAAAGAAAGACTGAAGGAGGCCCAATATCAAAATGCCAAACCGGTCATACTTAGTTAGCTCGGCTTTTGATCACGTCGAGCCCCATTTCAGTTGGATCAGTAGCCTGCAACTCCACCTGGATGCCGTCAAGCTCCCTCTTGAACCTATCCTTGGAGCTTGCGTAAATCATCTTGCTCCTCACCTTGGATGTGTCTGGGCACCTTTACCAAGAAAAGAAAAGGAAGGTATATGATTTGGCCGGACTTTATAACTTTTGCTCAATTAACAAGCATCAAGTCATACAGCATTTGCAAATTAAAGCATCGGTTACAATCTAATCCTCTGCAAAGCCAAAATGATTAACAAATAACATACGATGCCCAACGTCCAAAGCTCACCATGCAATGAAGAAAATCCTGCTTTTCTGGCAATTCTCTTCTGTCACAAAGTCAAAGTCATATATAGCATAACGACACTCATCAGCTGGAAGGCTTGCAGTAAAATCCTCGTAGCTGTCGGATGGCTCACCCAACTTCTCAACGACTACTTGCTTCTGTTTCTCTTCAATCTTATAGATAATAAAGCGGTACGTCCTTTTTGTCTTTAGTTCCAAAAACTTCAGCTTGCAGTCATCATGCACAGCCATCCCAGATGCTGAGTTAGCCTGTAATGAATAGAGTAATTAGAATAAGGCACTGCATTCCTAATCTCGCAAATTATGGCTAGCTTCCAGCCTTCCATCATATAAAACATCAACTAAAATACAATTAAAGGAAGAAATGTTTTTTACTTTGTTCCAGAAAAGAATACCCATTTACTGGTCTCTCTAAAATAATGAACAATATCATTTTAATAAAGTTGAAAAAAGTCTCACAAAATTATATGCCAAAATACAATTACAGGAATTTCATTGAACCATTTTTTATTCAACAGTAAAGGTAATACAGACAGTTTTGTAATTTATGCCAAAGAATTCATTTTTTTTATCATAAAACAGATTTCCCCATACATAAAGTTTAAACTGAACAATAACTTTGCATACTTATAATTTAAAAACACAAATAAAAAATAGTAGTACTTCTTATACGTGCATAAATAATTAACATTCATCTGAATATAATTCCTTTTACATAACAACATTTTGATTTCTTGGAATCGAAAACACTGTTTAATATTATATGTCAGCCAAAGTAATGGGTTTCTTAATCCTTTTATTTAGAAATTTAACAATAGATAGTGTAAAAATAATTTATAATTTAATTATAAATAGTTTTATCTTTTAACTGAGAGATAATTATTAAATTATTATTATTATTATTAGTTTCAACAAATACTGTTGTGATATTTAACAAATTATTATGGAAAAATGATATCTGTTAGAATATTAATTCACAGTTGAAAGAATAATATTGTTTAATAATCAAACAATTATTATACAATCCAATAAATACCATACTCAAAACTTTATTTTTTATTGATTAATATTTATTAATTAATTCAGAAACCCCCCCCCCAAGTACGCTTTCAAAGGATAAATGCTTTGAGACAAGTTACATTTATTACTTAATTATTATTTTTCCCGAAAAACTATATTCCCTCCGTTTCACAATAAAGGGCCTATATTTTTTAAATTTTGTTTCCTACTATAAGTCATTTTATAAAAATTAATTAAAAAAAATCTATTACTATATTTTTAACACCCTCCCCATCACCGCATCAATTAATGTATTTTAAAGCAATAAAGTTGTTCAAATTCCAATAAAAACATTTTAGCTATTTTGGATATCATTTTTTCTCAATTTTTATACTTCTTAATCTACGTATTGAAAAACTATATGCCCTCTGATGTGAAATGGAGGGAGTACTAATTTATCCAAAAAAATATTTATTTTCAACTATTTAATAATTAACAAGTAGCAATTATCCTTTCAGAAATACTATGACATTTCATTTTAATAAATTACTATTTACAAAATTTATAATGACAAATCAGAATTATTCACTTCAACAAACTACCACAATTCTATCTCATAAATCATTGTTTAAAATAATGTTTATAGCTATATGAATTACAAAAATAATATTTACGAAGCAAATTATTACTTTTACTTCTGTTTGGGTCTGCCGATATCATATGTAAGGTGAAATAAATGTGCGATTAAAAACATAAATTCTACAGTATAAAATGTGCCATGACTTCAGAGTAAGAAAAACAGTTCCAGGTATTTGCTCCATGTCAAAATTTCCTTCCTTTGTCAAAAATGATAGCATTTATTTTTTAAAGAAACTTAAGCATTCATTCTTTCTAAAACAAATCAAAAAATTTATTTCTTTAAATGCATTTTATCCTATGAAGCATTCAAAGTCCAGCTTCCAAACTAAACATATTAGGTGAAGAAAAAAAATGGACTGCTTTAGTGCTTGGCAAAGATAATAAAACAAACCAACATAACTAAAGAAGAGAATAAAAGAACAAAGGGAATAAAAAAAAAGCTATCCACTACAATGGATTTGTCATATTATATGCCAGTCTGGAGGAAGAGCTGATAGACTATTAGCCATCAATCAGAGACTACAACATTTGTTACTCTCAATCACTGCTGACAGACGCCTATCTCCTTCTGGCATACAATCTTCTCAATACTTTCCCAAATCACCAATTATCTTCGCCAACGCCTCTCTTTTTAATCATCCAGAAGCAGATTGATATCCAGCCAACGAAATCTAGTATTAATGCTCTTCATATCTTGACAATTCACATATCCTATCTTCATGAACCTACCACACACACTGTTGGGTGATGATAAATAGGTTGTAATCAGACCTTACATCATCCGGGTCGATTCAAGAATTTCTTATCACAGTACAACACAACTACTATCTACATGGTATCACTCATATTGATGACTTCCTCCATCCACAGGCTCCGTTCTAAGGTGGATCCGCCCCTACCACTAGTGATCATCAACCGAAAGCACAGCAGTCATGGATAAACATTGTCATCGATCGACATCCGCTGAGGCCTACAGGTAAATTCTAGAAGTGATGTCACTGTAACCAGATAATCTATCCTCCTGCCTCTAAACCGGATAAAAGTACATATATATATATATATATAAAATAAAGCATATAGCGTTTGAAGTAACCAGAGGCTGTTACAGCAATCGAAAATGTCCTGCAATCTGGATAAATTGCTATGCAGAGCAGACTTTTAATCGAGGACTAGGAGGAGTCATATGCCCTATTGCTTTGATCTCACCCGCCATGTCACAACTCACAAGTCCAAAACCATTGTGATTACACCATATAATGCAACAATAAACCTAAATTATCAGCAAACATGGCAATCCGCCTACCAAGCTACTGCGTCACAAAATAAAAACATTCCTAGTCATCTTGCGAAGCTCAAATGTCCTCTCATCTACCACGAAGCAGTCGAAAGTACCAATCAAATCGACTTAGAAAATATTGATCTTCATAGAATAGCTAATTGCCGAATAAGTCTTCATCTAGTACAGAAAAAAATATTCAGTCAACACGACAGATCCGGTCACAACCACTCCAACCTCAAAAGCATCAACTCTACCAACGACAAGAATCAAACAAAAAGATCACTGGTTTTAGATCGAGAACACTGACACGAACTCCGCCAAACCATCGGCAGTCAATAAATATTCAAATTCAGGGATTATTGTATAAAACTCAAGCAAATCGAACCAAACTAGAAACGAATCAAGCATTCGTCCCCACGGATTCGTAATTTTCTATCACTGGCAGATCAACGACATAGTTACAACAAAAGCCAGAATCGTGACCGAAACCAGCATAGCAAACAGAAAACTGAGTGGGGAAAAAAGATAACGCACCATTTCCTCTACTGCCAAACGCGGTGCGCTGAAATAGAGTAGATCTAGAAGAGAGGTTAAAGGGAAAGCCGACCGGAAAATCAGAGAGAGAAAATATGAGTTTGCTGAATGAACGTACAGTCTGCTTCGTTTGAAAAAAAAAAGGACGAGTTTTTCTATTTTGTCCCTCGCCATACGGTAGGGGGAGAAGTTGGGAGGGGATCAAAAAAACTAGAAAAATACTACTTATCCAAACTTTAAATCCAAACTCAAATCCAATTTTTTTTTAAAATATACATATTAATACACTTATTTTATTTTTTTTAAATAAATAAGTAATATAAACTAATAATAATACAAAATAAAAAATATATACTATAAAAAAAGTATAAATCTTTTTTTAGTATAATAACAATAATAATGATAATTATAATAGAAATAATGCTAATAATAAATTTAAGGTATTTTTATGTCATAATTTTATTTTATATTATATTATTATTAATTTATATTATTTAATTATTAATAAAAAATAAAATTAGTGTATTAATATGTATATTTTAAAAAAAGTTTGGGTTTGAGTTTGAGTTTAAAGTTTGGGTATATAGCATTACTCAAAAAACTACGTTTCTTTTTCAAACATAAAACAGGGTTGCTATATCAATGAGAGTATTATTATCTAACATAGTAGTCATAAAAAATATTAATTATGATATGTACAATGATAAGACAATATTAATATCATTACTATTTTGTTGATTTCATATAATATATAATAAATTCTAAAAATTTGGCTTAGAATTTATATAGGAAGAAGACAAAACAAAACGTAGCATAATGACATTTTCATCCCTAACTCAAAAAATATATAAATTTTTTAATCAAACTTAATTTCTAAAATTTTCTTATTGTGGAATTCATATCCCAATTCCCACTCTTAATATACCAAAGGATTAAATACTTGTCCTCACACTCGAAATCCAACATTAAAAATTGTATAAAAAAGTATGTCCTTGATATAAGAAATGTATATATATGAATAATTATAGCATGTATACACATGTTATATATAAACATATAGGAGGATTCAAGAATGAGGATATCAAACCCTTCCCTAACTCAAACTTAAACTCATCACTAGGCATTTTATTCATACCCGAACCTATACGTGAAAAGTAAATCTATGATCCCACCCAAATCAAGATTCCCTAATGAGCCGCCAAATTTTCAAAAATAATTATCATTCTTAGTTTAAAAAATATATTACCATAAATTATAATTTTTTTATTATTTTTAGGGTGTATTTATTTTTAGTAAATAAAAAGTTGAGAATAAGAAATAAATAACAAGTTATGTATATCAGAGTTTGATTTATGTGATGGGAATAAGTTGGGGATTGACGGAGAGAATATAAGGGATTTTACTTTCAATAATTGACAACTAAGAAGAAATTGACCTTTATTCCCAGTTATTTTTATTGTGTACCAAATAAGAGAATGATAATAACCAAGTAATTCGCATAATCTATTCTTATTCTATAAGCAAACACTCACCTGGTATATTTACTTTCAAAATAAACCAAGGCGATCAATCGTAATAACTAATAACTAAAAATAATGGTTTCCTTAAGAATGAGCTAACAATCCAACACATCATATAGTTCTTGTGATGTTATAGTTAAAGCATCATAAGACAATACTAATGAAGTAGCAATCTAATGAATAATACTGGATTGGGTACCTTATATCACTTATTCAAATCCTCCTCATATGATATGCATTGAACTAGCATATGACAATCTTTGGATTATCATATATATGTTTATTGTATTGGTATCAAAAGCCTCTAAAAGACAAAACAAAAAAAACGCAATAACATAAGACAAGATGAATGCCATTATTATAGTCATAATTTGAGAATATTTAATTATTTTTTTCCTTTACTATAAATTTGTATTGAGTTGTGCATCGAATTCTAAAGTTAGAAAGGTGCAAATTGATCAAACCAAGGAGAGCATAACATAATGGCCCTCCTTAACACTACCTATGTCAGATTACTACAAGAAAAAAGACAAAGTGGTGTAACTAAAATGAAACAGCGCCTTCATGTCCATGGGTACTACTTATGTCATCCAACATGGTTGGAGTCTTCAATGGTTGTCAATAAAGAACACTCATGCCATTTGACACAATCGATGTTCGGCATTTTTAATTCAATTTTTGTTATCTTTTACATTGCCTCTATCTTATTGAGACCTTTTATCTTGTATAAATATATCATTTTCTCCGTCTAGACTCAGTCAACCTTTCATTTAATTATTCACTATTTCCACTAAAAGAAAAAAAAACACATTGAGAATTTGAGAGTTCTTACATTCTCCATTCTGTTGAGAATTTTCTTGTATTATATCTATATGTAGTGAAGTTTAATTGATCTTCATCATCTATCGATGTAATCCACATTTTCTAAACCATGTAAATTTTATGCATCCTCTATTTGTTTTTTGTTCTTTTTTTTTGGGTTTATTTGGTTATCCCAACATACTTTTCCACATCAATCATTCTTAAATTGCTTATGCATCATTATATACCCTTTCAAGTGGTATCAGAGCTTTGGGTTCAGGATGTCTAAATTTACCAAATTTAATATTGATAAATTTTATGGGAATATCCATTTTAGTATATGGAGAGTCCAATAAAGTTATGCTTCCCTATAATGATTTGAAGAAGGCGCTAGAAGGTAAAGCTAGCAAATCTGATAGATGAGAAATGGGACGAATTAGAAGAAAATTTGTTATCATCAATCCAATTATATCTATCAAAGGAGATCATTCATAAGATAATTCATGAGACCAATACATCTCGCATTTGAATCAAGCTTGAATTACTTTAAATGACTAAAAGTCATGTGAATAATCTTCATCTCAAGGAATGTTTATATATATTTTGCATGGTTGAAGGTATTCTTACTCAATCTCATCTAGGTGAATCTAATTTAATTAATATAAATCTTTAAAATCTAGATGTGAAAATGTATTATGGGAATAAATATGTCCCATTAGTTGTCTATTTACCGTCTACCTTTAAGCAATTCAAGAAAATTACATAAGAATAGTGATACTCTTTATTTTTGAGGATGTGAAATCTAATTTATTATCAAAAGAGAAATTTGACCAAGAAGTTTGTTATGTTGATAAAGCTAAGGATTTGTCTGTTAAGGGTAGATCTAATAACTATGGTATTAAAAAGAATAAGAAGAATCAGTCTTGGCATAAAGGACATAAGTCCCATATGACTTGTAGATAGTGCAAAAATTTTGGGCATTAATTTTTTTTTATTGATATAAATTGAAAAATAAGTGAGAAAGAGGATAAAGGTGTAACACTCATGTTTCAATGAACTAAAGAACTAGAAATCTTCTTCTAATAAGGTTTTACATAAGTCAAAACAGAAAATATAATGTTACTGTCACATCTAACATAGAGAAGATACTCCCTATACTTAATCCATACCAAATATAAAGCTAAAAAATACATAAGCCAAAACAGAAAATATAATGTTACAATCACATCTAAAATAGAGAATATACTCCCTATCCTTAATCCATACCAAATGCAAAGCTAAAAAATAACTCGTATCTAGTGATCAAGTATGGGAAGCACTTGATTATAAACAAAAGAAAATTACAAAACAAAGCAAAAGATGTATACACAAGATAAAATAGAGGACTAAAAGTCCGTAGGAGAAATTTGGATGACCATAACTCTACTCCCAAACTATAATACAATATTCGCCACAGACATCACAACAAATGCATCAATATTACAAATACATGCAAAACAAGAAATATCTACTCATTTGAATGAGTAGTGATCGTAACAAGGTAGTAGTCAATATGAAACATCCTGAGTAACTTAATCACTCAAGAGTTATAGCATGTTTCACATAAAATACGTAAGACATAGAAAACATGTAAAGGTACACATATGATAATGACAGACTAAGGTACTAGGATATACAAGAAATAGGTTCGTACAATCAATACAAAATCATGCAATCACTATTCATGATTAAAGAACAAGACTTAAAAGAAAGCTATAATAGAATATTCACATAAGTGATCACACGATTTTGATTTCTTATTCATTATGACAACACATACTCTACTTTCATTTCAATTTTCTTTTGCCAGTGAATAAGACAAAAGTATCATCTAGGGTGGAATACTCCTAGGAGACACTATTAAAAACTTAATCCTTGAGTATGTGTATCCCCTATTGGCTGATGATTCAAACTTATATAGAGTATATATCTAAGGTCATATGTTATGACATAATTAGGCTACTAACACTAAAAAAACTTGTTATTACTTTCTCAATCTTGACTTATGTGATCTTTCACTTTAATTATTAATGTTTTATCCAATCATAATAATCAACACTTATCATTTAACAAAATATCATACACTTAACAACTACACCTAATTCATTTCCACATGAAATGTCACCGATCACTTTAAAATGCCATTATCACTTGTCATAAAGGCACACTCACAATTACCACCCACCTTAACACCTGTAGCATTTTGAGATAATTACAACCTCTTGTTGAATAAAATTAATTCACTTAATAATATCAATTACTTATAACATATCACTTATTATATGAACTTATATCAAAAAATTGAAAAATAAAGATGCAATTAGAATTATATTAAGGTTAACTAAACAAAATAAGCCACACATAATATAATGATTTATAAGATATAAGAAACCCTAACATAAATATTATATTTTACCCATCCAACTTATTATAATAATATTTGGGAAGCCCTTAAGGTTATCTTGAAGTTAAACAAGAACTAGTAAGATTATATTAAAGGTGAAAAGATTAAAAAAATTTAAAAAAATCCTAGATAAACTTAACTCCGATTTATGTTAAAATTTCTCCAATTAAGCTAAGTACATCACCAAACCCAATACAACACTCACACACTTCATATTGAACATGATTAAACTTAAAATATAGGTTAAAATCAAAATTAAGAACATAAAATGATAGCTTTTTCCTAAGGGTCTTCTATGCTCGTTTGATTCCAAATTATTTTGTTATCAAGATATAATTAAACAAGGTCTTAAACCCACTCAAAGAAGCATATTAAACATAATTTCCATTTCTATAAATAAAAATATTAAT
This sequence comes from Tamarix chinensis, assembly GCA_030549775.1. Classification (NCBI taxonomy): domain Eukaryota; kingdom Viridiplantae; phylum Streptophyta; class Magnoliopsida; order Caryophyllales; family Tamaricaceae; genus Tamarix; species Tamarix chinensis. The sequence continues at coordinate 94,733,418 of CM060172.1, forward strand.
GTTTTTTTGTCACCAAATTGCCAGTCTAAGGACTTAAGAATAGGGGGTACTAACAAGAGACAATATAGAGAGGTAAGAGCATAAAAGAAAGAGTGTTATTATGTGTTTGAAATGAGAGATCATGAGGGGAATGATAAGGGAGACCCTCTATTTATAGGAGGTTGAGTATAAGAAGGATTGAAGGAGGAGAATGGATCCCATGCAAGCTACCTATGGTAAGGAGATAGTGAGCACGATCATCAATTAATATAAGTGCGTCCAAGGTCTCATATGATGGTGAAATGCCCCGAAAATTTCTAATTTTAAATATTATATTTAAATGAGGTTATAAAAAGTAAGCAAATAAATTATTTTATTAAAATAAAAGGAAATTAATTAGGAAAAATTAAGAAGAAATTTATAACTATTTTTATTAGGAGAGAATTTGGATATTTTAACTAATTAAGGATCTTATTTTGGAAATTAATTAAATAAATTATTCTATTTAAAATAAGGAGAAAATAGTTTCAAATTAATATTAATTTTATAAATAATTTAATGGAAGAAAATTAGGGTGTTTTGCTAATTAAAATGGAATTTATGGAAAATCTTTTAAAAATCCTAATTTAGCCTAAAAAGGGATTTCAATATTATTTTATTTAAATATTATTATTTTTAAATAACCCAAATATCCTAATTAATTTAATTAATCCAAACCACTATTTTTCTTTTTCCCTTTTCCTTTTTTCTTCTTCCTTTTTCTTTCTTTTTCTTTCTTCTTTTCTTTTTTCTTTTTTCTTCTTCTCCCCGAACTGGGCCAGCTCGCGGCCCAGTTTCCCTTTCCTCTTTATTTTCTTCGGCACGGCCCAGCCCGCGCCTGTCGCCCTTCTTTCGCCCGCCGACAGGCTGCGTTTCGTCTGTGTTACGCCCGAAACTCGTCGTTCCATTTAATGACCCCCTCACCGCGCCGACCGGCCCGGTTCTCCCCCTTTTTCTTTTCTTTCCCCGGCCGACCGGTCCACCTCCTTTTCTTCTTCCTTCTTCCTCCTTTCTCCTCCGTCGACGCGGTTGCAGCTCCCGACCCCATCAATGGCGTCGCCGGCTACAGAGACTTTGACAGGCCGTTTCTTGTCTCATTGTATTCCCCTTGACTCGAGGAATAAATTGGCATAACTCTCGTCCGTTATCTCTTTTCCGTTTCCTCTCCCCAGCCTCGCGAAACTTCGATCCAACCCAAACGATTACCGACCAATTACTGCCGCCGGCCACCCAAATCCTCGCACCTTATACCTTCCTGCCGACCCCCAAAACCCTATTATACCATCTACAATCCATAAATAGCCTAATTGTAGGAGTTTTAGAATTTTTTCTCACCCGAAACCCTAAGAGCAGGCTGCCATCACCGTGACTTCAAATGCATCTTCCGCCGCTGATAGCCAACCCCAGCGCCACCGAAGCATTCCAGTTTCTTCCCTAAAATTTCCTCTAATTAACTAAACCATTTTCAACCTTCGATTCGTCTTGCACGAGCCTCCATAACCGTGCAAAGTTTGCTGCTCATCTCGCCAGAATTTTCACCCCGAATCCTTAAGCCGCCGTCTCCGCCACTTCTACTGCCCTTTGAACCACCCAAAAACTCCCTCTAATCCTCCTCCACTGAACCATAACCTTATTTTATTTTTTCCCCTGCTCCTTCTCTCTTTTTATTCATCTTTTTCCCTCTTAGATTATTTTTCCGGCCACTGCCGTGAACCACCGCCGGTGCCGCCCATTCCCACCGACTCAAGGTGAAACCTTAGACCTTCTTAGTCATTATTTACTATTTATTGTAAATTATTCTATTTTTAATTTATTTATTAGTAATTATTCGAATATAATAATTATTTCCTTGCTATTAATATTATTATTATTTGATATAAAATTTATGCTGAATTTTACTTGCAGGGTAGAGAGTAGTAATAAAATAATTTTATTGTTAGTTTCGAATTTTAAGTTATTAATTGAATTATTATATTATTATTATCTTTCTTCTTATTATTATTAATATTATAATTATTAGAATAATTATTATTATCATTTTATTAATTATTCTGGAAAATCTTAGGCCCTAATTTTGTACTAACATTCGCACTTATGTATTTTAGTATTATTATTTCTATTATTTTTATAACCATTAATATTATTATTATTATTATCTTTATTATTTTAATATTATTATATATGTTATTAATTTTATTATTAATATTAATAAATAGTAGGTCATTAGTTATAAGTAGGGTCGAAACCCCACTTTAAATTCTAAAGCTTATATATTATTGTTATTATTATTATTATTATTATTCTTGATATTATTTTTATTTATAATATTTAGTTGTTATTAGAATTATTATTATTACTATTATTTTATCTTTACTAATATTATTTTGGTGAAGGGTAGAAACCCTTATATCATCTTTTTATTTTGAACTGCATTAGTTTTATTATTAATATTCTACTAGTATTTTGTAGAGTCAATTCTAGTATAATAATTTTTAATTAAAAATAAGGTATTGGGATAAGTTAGAAATAATATCATTCTTAAGAGAAAACCTAATCCTAGTATTTTTCCCATAGTAGGTGAGCCCAATCAAAGCCCTCAAGTGGTATAGGAGCGTGCTCCAAGACCGGTGACATTTTTAGGTAAGGGTTTACTAAGGCCATTGTATGTCTATATGCATTATGTGCTGCTTATGCCATGTATTATATGTTATCATCATTAATTATGTTGTATATGATATGATGTGGAGTTCATGTATGATCTTGGGTTGTTATATGGGATGATATGTGTTGTGACCCTGTAAGACATGCATGTGAGGATGTTGATATGGTTTGTGAGGGAGAAAGGATGAAAAAGGAGGACGGGGAAAGAAGTTGACCAAGAGATGTGAGATGACCTAATTATTTTAATTGTTCATGAGTGGAAGAATAAAATGGAGAATTTTAGGGTTTCGTGTGGGAGAATCTGATTTATGATTTTTATGGTTTCGTGTGGGAGAATCTGATTTATGATTTTATGGTTTTGTGTGGCAGAATATAATTTATGGTGTATATGGGAGATTCTAACTTATGGCTTTATGTGGAAGAATCTAACTTATGGTCTTGTATAGGAGAATCTAATTTGTGGTTATGAATGGGAGAATCTAATCAATTGTATTATATGGAAGAATATTTGGGTTTTATATGGATGAATCTTTTATTTTATATGGTTTGAATTTAGGGTTTGGTATGGATGAATCCTTGGTTTTATATGGTTTGAATTTAAGGCTTGGTAAGGATGAATCTTTATTTGTGTATGGATTGAATATAAGGTTCTTTATGGAGGAATCTAGGGTTTTAATTATATGGAAGAATCTAAGGTTGCATGGTCAAATTTAGGGTTCACGTGGGATTTTAGGGTTTGCATGAAAAAGTTCGAAGGTTTGCATGGGGAGGTTCATGTCTGCATGGGTATGAAAGTTATGTGTGGAAAGTTGATTTGGGATGTAAGGAAGGTAATGTAAGTGTTGTTTGGGTGTTTAAACACTTTGAGTGAAAGATAGTACATAGAGCGTTATCTGGGTACGTAAGAGAGTAAGCTAGGGTTTGGAGTGGCTAATTGTGAATTGTTGTGGTTAATTAAAGTTTGGAATGGCTAATTATGGTTGTTATGGTTAAATAGGGTTTGTAGTGGTTAATTATGGTTTGTGGTGGTTGATTAGGGTTTGGTGTGACTGCTTAGGGCTTTGGTTGTATCATGTGTTTTTGGTGATTAAGGTGTAATTATGAGAATGGAGTTGATGATTTGTGATGTGTGGAGTGTTAAAATGATTTGGATGATATGAGGTGGAGTAAGAGGGGATGTTAAGGCGTAAATTAGGGTTTCGGGATAAAACCCTAGAGTGAGATGTGAAGTAAAATTTGAGGATAAGTGTAAAGGGAGCGATGCATGCATGTCTAGGGTTTGGTGGTAGCACATGTGTACTTGGTGAATAAAGTATGATAATGAATATGGAATTTATGATTTATGATTCATACATGTCCAGGGCAAAAGCTTTTGAATAAGATATTTAAAACTCTAATCTTTTAAAGTGGAAGATTATTGAGCCGGGTCCAGACCGATCCACCGATTAGGAATAGTGGTTAGGGTTTTACCCTATGTGCGACCGATCCACCAGTTATAATAGTGGTTAGGACATGAGGTCACATATGTGACCGGCCCACCGGTAAAAATAGTGGGGTGACTCGAGCTCAATAAACACAAACCAGAATCGTTAAAGCTCTTAAAAGATACTAATTACTTACCGTGGAACACCATGCGAGCAGGAACCAGACCGATCCACCGATCAGGAATAGTGGTTAGGGTTGCACCCTATGTGTGACCGATCCACCGGTAATAATAGTGGTTAGGGCATGGTGCTCTATGTGTGACCAGCCCATCGGTTATAATAGTGGGGTGTTCATGTACTCGCATGGATTGATAAAATGGCTTGGTGTGTATCGACTTTCGATAAAAAGATTAATTAAGTAATTAATTCGGACTATAATTGGGCCTTTGTACTTTTACCTAAATGATCGTATGCCTGTATGTTATGGTGCTAGTATCTATGATCTCTTATTATCCTGTATTATTTTATGTGATTATGTGTTGGCCTTAGTGCTCGGTTACCTTACTCAGTACGTAGCGTACTGATCACCCTTTTCATGGGTGCTACTCATTCCCACGAGTAGTATGCCCTTCTGACTTGTGCAGGTGGGCGAGACATCAGTCGAGGCTGAGTATTGAGCGTGTTTGGCTCGAAATTCGTGATTAGTGTGGCCGGGTCCACTCTTCTTGTTATCTTATTTATTTCTATTATTTATTCTTGTATCAGATTTAACTTATTTGATTTACTACCTTGTACTAAGTATTTCAAATAAAGCTTTTATCGATTGTAAGATTATTCCCTTCGAGGAATGTTGATTTCGCACTCTGATTTCTATCTTATGATTGATTTTACTCTATTGGTTTGTAAACCTTCATGCATACTCTGATTTTGATATTATGATCTTTCTAGTTCTTATATGAACTATTGATTTGGTTTAATGTTAATCTCTTCTTAGCCTTAGCACTTGGTACTGGAACGGTCCGAGAGAACTGGTCTGGTACTAAGTGTGGCGGTAACATCCCCAGAATTCACGGGTTTTAAGTATTACTATTTTAATTACTTCCGCTTTAAAAAAAGTAGTGAATTTTGGGGTGTTACATATGGACAGGGCCTCAAGAGCCTAGTTTTGTGTATAATTTAGGTATATGAGCTAAGTCAGGGTTGACTATTTAAGCCCTGTAGTGGGCATGGGCTCAATATTTTGGTATGAAAGTCTAGTTTAGAAATAAGCTATATCATCATTCCCACCACTTCAAATGGTATCTAAGGTCAGCCTTTAGAGTTGGTCTATCAGCAATTGGCCTCTAAAGCTGGTTTGATATAAGAGAGTCTATGGCATTAGAATATTACATTGAAACTTGATGATCATTGGGAGGGTAGCTCTTGAGTGTCAGATATGGATCTCTTACCAAATAATCTATAAACAAATAATGAAAATGGGAGTGCAACTTTCTTACAATACAATTACAAAGAATGGGGTCAATCCAAGGTATGACTCCCTTTTAAAATGACATAATGATGTGACGTCTATGGCTAATGGTGTACCCGAGTGAAGGTTTATTATTACCGATCATGAAGAATTAAAATAAGATTCTATAAATAAGGATCAAATAAGATAATTAATCAAAAAAATAACAATATAATTATTAATTATGATGGCTTATTTTATAAATATTATGTTGAGCCACTTCCTTTTGCATTGGAACATCCAAGCTTCTATACTGAAGATTCCTTTATTAAAAATTGTTAGTAACATCAATTTTCATCATTTTCAACAAATATAAGTAGATTAGAGCAAGTAAGCAATATAAGCAAGATAACCATATCTATGCATTCATCTTAAAAACTTTGCATTATAAAATAATCATCATCATGCTGTTAAAAATTTGATCAATGTACCTAATCAAGCTAGACAATCCTTATGGTGGTTTTAAGAATATTAAAGCGTATAAGACGAGAATCGTAAAAGGCTTGTAGGCTCTTTATAGAATTATCGCTTTATCACTCCTAAGTTATATGATACTCTCAAAAACTGATCAAAGGTTAGAAGAGAATCGTGTAAAAGTCAAGGCTTGATTCACTACAAAAAAGTCCATTTTTAGCAACGACACTTTTTGTTGCAAAAGATAGAAAGTCGTTGCAAAAAATATATATCGCAACGACATTTTTTGTTGCAGGGTCGTTGCGCGTCATGGCGTTGCAAAAAAATAAAGCAACGACAATGGTCGTTGTTAAAAAGTAATTAACTGCAACATAAATTATCGTTGCCAAATAAATGTCGTTGCAATACATCACTTTATCTAACTACATGTGTTTATATATTGCAACGACTTTTGTCGTTGCAAAATATGGATCCTACTTTGGCAACAATTTATGTCGTTGCAAAAACCTATAATTAGCAACGACCTTTGTTGTTGACAAAAAATGGTTTTATTTTGGCAACAAATTATGTCGTTGTGAAAGCTTGTTATTTGCAACAACAAAAGTTGTTGCAAAAAAAATAGCATATTATAGCAACAATATTTGTCGTTGCAAAAACACATTAATTGCAACGACTTATGTTGTTGCCAAAAATTGAATAAACTTTATAAACAAAAAATTACAAAATATCACGAGTCAATACGAGCACATAGGCGCCACCTGATAGCACCCGAGATCCACAAATTTCTGACATCCCGAGTCGACATTTTTGGATTGATCGACTAGCCCCACAGATCAACACAAGTCTTTTCTGAAACTTCCCAGGAGGGTCACCCATCCTGAATATTACTCCAGAGCAAGCACGCTTAACTGTTGAGTTCTTCGGATAGAATTACCGTAAGGATTGTATCATATATTGATATAAGTAAGCATATCAATCCTTATAACATTCCACTCAATTTGAGGGCATTACACTTTATCATTGCAAAAAATACATAATTGGAATAATAAATTTATTTCAAAAAATTATCGATAATTTCTTTTGCAATAACTTGTTATTGCATTAAAATAATATAAATATCTGTAACAAGTATAGTTGTTGCAATAAATTTAATCAATATTTTACAACAAAAAAGTCGTTGTAAAAATATTTTGTATATTGCAACATATAAATGTCGTTGCGAATATACTATCACATATATTGTAACGACATTTGTCGTTGCAAAATATATATATATATATATCATTACGTTAAAATAATCTAAACATTCGCGACAAATATAGTCGTTGCGATAAATTTAATCAACATTTTGCAACAACAAAAAGTCGTTGTAAAAACATTTTATATATTGTAACATAGAAATGTCGTTGCGAATAAACTATCACATATATTGCAACGAAAAATGTCGTTGCAAAATATATATATATATATATATATATCATTACGTTAAAATAATCTAAACATTCGCAATAAGTATAGTCGTTGTGATAAATTCAATCAACATTTTGTAACAACAAAAAGTCGTTGCAAAAACATTTTATATATTGCAACATAGAAATGTCGTTGCGAATAAACTATCACATATATTGCAAAAAAAATGTCGTTGCAATATATATATATATATATATCATTACGTTAAAATAATCTAAACATTCGCAACAAGTATAGTCGTTGCAATAAATTCAATCAACATTTTGCAACAAAAAGAGTCGTTGCAAAATCATTTTATATATTACAACATATAAATGTCGTTGCGAATAAACTATCACTTATATTGCAACGACATTTGTCGTTGCAAAAAATATATATATCATTATGTTAAAATAATCTAAACATTCGCAACAAGTATAGTCGTTGCGATAAATTCAATCAACATTTTGTAACAACAAAAAGTCGTTGCAAAAATATTTTGTATATTGCAACATATAAATGTCGTTGTAAATAAACTATCATATATATTGCAACGACAAATGTCGTTGCAAAAAATTTTCTAATAATTATTATATAAATGAATTATTTTTGGCAACAACTTTTTGTAACGTCATAAAATTGTTGTTGCCAAAGGACATTTTTCGCAACAACAAAGTGTTGTCGTTGCAAAAGTTTTGTTGCTATAAAAGAGTTTTCTTGTAGTGATTACAACATCCGTAAGGTGAGTTTATGAGTCTTTAGTCAACTTAGAACCTTATAAAAGCTAATATTTTACTATGTTAAGGTTTTGTGATACTCATATTTTGCTCACACTTTGATTTTTTTTTATACTTTGGCAGTTGTTAACCATAGTAGGGTTTAATCTAGAAGTTATTGTTTGATCAAACTGAATGTACTGAACAAACCACTCAATATTAGGCCTAGTGACCTCAACACTTTAGTTGATGAGAGAACCATAGGAGCCTCAAATTAGCAAAAAAAAAGTTGTCAGGTGTGTCTGATTCTCGGCTTAGTGGCCTTGGTGCATCGGTCAAGGAACACACCATGGGAACCTAGGCTTAGTAGTTGAAGAGCTAACAATTGTACATGTTGATTCATTTTATTTTATAAAATGGGATAAGTGGCCTCAATGCATTGCTCCAGAGGATGCACTATATGAGTTTGGGTTTGGTAGCTACAAAGCCACTAGGTGTGCCAGTCTTCTATTTTCTAAGCTCAATGGCCTTGGTGCATCAATCCAAAGGAAGCACCATAGGAGCCTCGGCTTAGTGGCCAAAAATCTATTAAGTGTTTTTGTATTCTACTTTCTAGGCTTAATAGCCTTGATGCATTGATTTGGAGGATTCATCATGAGAACCTAGGCTTAGTGGCTAAAAAGCCACCACGTGTAGTCATCTTCTATCTTTTGGTCTTAATGGCCTCGACTCATCAGTCTAGAGGACACACCATGAGAACCTAGGCTTAGTGGTTCAAAAGAAATCAGGTATTTATGTCTTCTGTCTCTTAGGCTCAATGGCCTTGGCACATATGTCTAAGAGCCCTCTTCATTTTCTTTCTTTAAGAATGCCTCTTCTTTAAGCTCCATGGAGTGCCTTAGTGTTTATTTATCTTTCTTTGACAACCTTGGCTTTGTATCTCTATCATGGTTTCTATTTAGTATGTTGAGAAAGTTGAAAATTTTAGTAGGTGCATCTCATGAGGGTGTCCTGGAGAAGATTTTGGAATTTGAGATTACACAAAGCTTTTAATGGATTTTTATTTAATTTTATGAATATAAATATTGATTCAAAACGGGTGTAAAATGAAGAGCCACATAGTAAAATAATTTGAGAACAATAATATAAACCATTATCTAATTACAAGGGCATGTGAAAATCTTAAATTTTGGCTTAGGAATAATCCACGTACTTATGTATGTATGTCATTCATTTAAGATATGTATAGGTCATGATCATGTGACAATATAATAATTTTAACAATTAAAATAAAATCTAACAACTTCATCATACCTCTCCATCAAAATTTTTTTATTAATGAATAACATATATAATGATAGGTACACATACCCACAATGATCTCATCCTTGTATCACAAATGTCATTATACTAGGTATATCCTTGATTAACCAATATGAATTATAGTATATGGGTATGTCAAATTGTATAATATGTTTTTTTTAAGATAGTTAACATATACATCAAGGTTATACTTATGGCTAGGAGTGTGCAGTGGTCCAAAATCGAACTAGACAGAAACCTAGTCAAGGACCAAAAAAATTTCAAAGCTGGGACTAAGGAAAGAACTGGAATAAATAGTCCAAGATTGGTTAGGACCGAAATTGCTAAGTTATATTTTATATATGTATGTATGTATGTATGTACGTATGTATTAGGTAAATTGTTAATAAGATTTTGAGTTGGACTGGATAGGATCAAAACCAATTAAAGACTATAATGTTTTTACTTTGGAATCAAAACCCGAATTTGAGATAGAAACTTGGAATAATCATTCGGTTCGATCTAAATTTCTATTCCAAACCGAATATTGAACACCCATACTTATGAACATTGGAAACATGTACTTGTTAAAATATATGAAGCATTAAATGATAAGTAAAACACCAAAATACAGAGATACAACATGGTCAATAAAGACTAGATAATAGTCGATGTTGTATAATCTGCTATATGAAAACCAGACGCATAGCTAGTTATTAACTAACTTGAAAGGAGAAAAAACTTAAATATTAAAGGATTAGATAACTTGATGATAAGGAAACAAATGAAATGACACTTTCATAGTTTAATTTAGGGGATCTACAGTTAGTTGCACATAACTCATAGACACCCACTGAATTTCAGCAAATAAATGCATTTAATGGATGGTAAATGGGTACTCATAGTATGATAATATTACACATAAATAGGGTACATCAAATAAGCACCTTTAATATAAATTAATAAATCCACTTCCTTATTATGAAAAATATGCCTAACCACCAAACTTGTATGAAATATGATTTATTTGAGATAATAAGGGAAGTATCAATTATTTATGATTTTTTTTATTTATATGTTTTTTATACGTCCAATTCCTTGTATAAAATATTATAGTTAATCTTGGAAATATGAACATAGGCATATAAGTATGAAGTACATTTGATCATTAACAAATAATAAATCATTAGATTCCTCACTTCCTAGGTTCAACACAACCAAATCACCTCAAAGTTGTGCAAAGAAAATTTATATCTCTAGTGCTCAATAAAAGTCAGTATAACTAGGTCCTTATTTTCATCAAATAGTTACAAGTCAGTGGACTCTAAAAATATAATGCACATGTATATTATATGGCGGACTCTATAGGATACGTATGTAAACATAGATAAGTGCAATGTGAGGAGTCATCAAGACAATATGGATATCTTAATTAAATTGATACTAGATAGGTCATTGATTATTTGACACATAAAATATAAGAAAATATATTCAATAATTTGTAGTGCACTATGCAAGTACACTCACAACTAATTATTAGTATGCATGGTAATTTCTTAAGCCCACTTGGTGGAGAATGCAACGTTAATGGAAAATAAGGATCAAAATATCCATAGGAAATGCAATAGATGTACTTCATGAAATTCAATATCTAAACATAAGGATGTATGTTATCAATAAGAAATTATAGTGAGGTGCACATAAATGGCTAACTTTAACACTCTGCCAAATAGATGGCATGTGATGCCAATATTGAAATGTAACATCAGTTAGAGAGGTCGATCCTAAGCTCTCAATTTTGAATTTCAAACTAACATTAATTTTCATAATCATTAATCAATTAAATTCCAAAAAATTAAATTTGATAAGTCCAAGATCCACAAGAGAGAACAAACTTATTTGGGTATATCATGCAAGATTAACTTATTTTCATTTGACATGCTACTAGTTAGTCCCATTTCTTGATTTTTGCCTTTCGAGCCACAATTCAAGTTGCTAATAGGCCTCAATTGAAGGTTATAGGTTCAAATTAAAAACTAAAGGTGAATGCCATAATAAGCTCACCAACCAAAGGGGAAATTGGCACAATAAGGTGATATATATAGAAAGTACCAAAGCAAATGTAGTTGACAGTCGCTATAATGAACGTATCATAAATATAGGGAAAAATAATGATTATTCTTCTGGCTAAAAATTTTTTGGGTCCAATGATTCTAAGGATTTTGTTATATTCTCACAGGATTAGAATAAGTGGCCTAACATAGTTAAGAAAGTGGAGGAAAAGGTGGTCCTACTTTGTAGGAAGCTTGGTAACAAAGACTAGATAAATGTAGAAAGGTAGAAGAGACACTCACCAAGGAGCCCTCTTAGGAATATAACTCAAGGGTTTCATCTCAAATTAGATCCTTAGACTTCAAATTACTCTCATAAAACTAATAAGGTTTGGGAATTTTCAAATATATCCTAGATTGCCTCTATATCATGATTTAATGACCGTCATTCCCAAGCCAACTGCGAATCTCTTAGGACAACAGGTCCCTATAATTCCAAGACTTTCAAGTACACCTCTAATTCCTATAATGATTGACGAGTATGACCTAGGGGGTATAGGTGACAAGTATGGATGGCGTGTATGGATAACTGGGGGTATGGCTGATGAGGGGTATGGTTGACGAGTATGGTTTATGGGTATGTTGATAGGGAGTATGGTCAAGAGTTATGCTCATGGGGGATATGGCTGACAGGTGTGGATGATAGTGGTATGATGACGGATGATATAGCTGATGGGTATGGTTGATGGGGCATGGCCCAACGGGTATGTTAATGGGGTAATGGTTGATAGGGGCACACCAATGAGTATGGCAGATGGGGGGTAAAACTGATGGGCATGCTCATAAAAGGGTATGTCAATTGTGTTCTGGCCAATGGGTTGGAATATGGGGTTATGAAGAATGGGGGTTTGACCAATGGGGATATGATTGATATAGTATAGAGGATTGGAGGGGTATGGATGATGGGGTATGACTAATGCAATTGACAAAATATGATTGATGCAACTTTATGGTTATGCGTAACTCCACAAGACTTAGCTAAAGTAATTATGTGGTTTTAAGTTTTGTGACCAACCTAATGGTGTATAGTTGATGCAACAAGGTTACCTTAACTTAACCAATAGGTTATGGATGATGTTGAGGTGGTACAACTAACTTGAAGGTTATGGTCGATAGGGTGGTTAACGAGATGTGGTAGGGACCATTTGTCTCTTTGTGAAAAATAAGGATTTTTTTTATAAAAAAAAATAGATGACCCAATAGGGTATGGTTAAGGTTAAATATAGCATAAGGGCTAGGTTGAGGTGTTCATGTGATTGGGAGTTTAATTTTTGTAAGGGTCCCCACAAATGACACTTGTTGTTATGGTCAGATTGTTAACCAATGGACTTAAAAAGAGGGGGTGTTGATGATAGATATTAGAGAGAGGTGAGATCAAAAAAGATAGAGTGTTATTAAGTGCTAGGAATGAGATATCATGAGGGGAATAAGAAGAAAGGCCTACTATTTATAAGGGGTGGGTATATGAGGGGGTGAAGGAGGAGAATGGATCTAATGCAAGCTGCCTATAGTAAGGGGCTAGTAAGCATGATCATCAACTAATTTAAGGGCCTTTGAAGTATGAGTCAGTTTTGTGAATTGGGTTATTGTTGACTATCTAGGCCTAGACTCATTATTTGGGTCTGAAAGTCTGAGTTGGAATTAACCTATATCAAATGTAAAATGATCAAAGTACCCTTATTACCTAAATTAGACACATTGTAAAGCTTATTTAACATATAAAAACCTTAACCACACATAGCTAGTATACCATATTTCACATACTTATCATATATAATTTAACATAGCACGTATTGTACTAGCCTCAAATTTACTACTCAAAACTTTCATTTTAGTAGAAGCATAGACATAAAATAATGTGTATTACTACCACATCCAACATGATGTGAGGTATAACCAGTCCCTAACATATGTTATATGTAAGGTTAAAACCAACTCAAATACAAATATTAGGTGTGGTTAGTATTTAATCCAAGGTTAAGATAAAATCAACAATAATGGAAAGAAATTAAGATTAAATACCAATAAGGAAAGTGTTTACAAAATAGTTGATGTATCAAAATGATAGCTACAAGAAAAGGAAAACGTGATACAATTCTCGAATTAGGAAACATAATAATACATTAGAATAACCCTACACTTTAACCATACCCAAAATCTCCTAACAACCTACGAGGTCATACTGTTCGGTGAATAAGTAAGTGACCATAAAATAGACACGCCAATACGAAATGTATCGAGTAAAATAATCTACTTGTAAAGTCATATAGAATAGATAATAGTAAGGGCATACACTATCATGCTTATAAGATAATTGACATGTGATAAACAATGATACATATACATACAATCACATCAACTCTACAACCATAAAATATACAATTCTTAGTCATAGATATTCAAACGTTCAAATAGAGGTTTATTATTTACACCAAATAATTCAAATAAAGGTTTATTGTTTACACTAAATAGTTCAACCTAGTGTTTACTAATTAAACCAAACAAGTTAACCTAGTGTTTAATAATTACACTAAACAAGTCAAAATATAAGTCCAATTAATAATTAACATAAGATGTCCAACTAAGGTGAACAAGAAATCAACACACATCAATCTTAACCCAAATCCAATTATTAAGCCTTTCTTAAGGGGGTTGAATTGGTGATTTCAACTCAATATTGCAATGAATACAACATCATAATCCAAGATAATAATGACAATGTATAAAAAATAAAACAATCAACCCACTAACTTTCGAGACAAACTAGTAAAGTAACTCACACGACATAAGTTATGCATACACAAAACCTTACACCCAAGTCCTTAAGCATGTGTATCCTCTATATTGTTTGTGAATCCCTAAAGAGAAGAAGTAGAACCTTTGATTCGTTTGTCCAACTATACACTCGGGGGCCTAAGTCCACTCCATAAATTCCTTTCCTAGTTTAACTTATCCTTTACTTTAAATTATTGGTGTTTTATTCAATAGTGTATTATTATTCAAAAAAGGATGCAAGATCTACACAACAATAAAATCAAATCTTCCAAAACCTCATTAGCCATTAAGGCTTAGGTTAGGTACAAAATCATAACCCACCACAGCCGATCCAACTTAATTCAATTCAATCTAATCTAGTTATATCCATTGATTTTAATTATTCAAAAAGTTGGCATAAAGTCAATGTCAATGGTAAACACTATGTTCAAAATATAATCAATTATTCAATACTTAGGAACAATTTAGCCACAAAAGACCAAAATTCCCTTATAAGCTAAATTCATAATTATAATAATTTAATCACCAAACACTTATATAATTAAAAAAACTCATAACAAGGTAAAGTTATCATTAAAATAATAACTTTAACATAAATTACCAATTCTAGAAAAAATCCATAAAAGGTGAAAAAGCCATTTGGCTCTAGTTACAAATTAAACATATTTAGCACATAAAACCTTAACCATGAATATCTAACATGCCATATTTTACATGGTTAGCATACATACTATAACATGATATATTTTTCATGCTTGTTAGAAAAATGACTAAAAACATGTAAAAGGACTAAATTACTCCGGGTTATTAATTAATCACTTTTAAGGCATTTTATTCACCTAGATATTTTAGTCTATCTCCTTTTTAACCTCATCAATATATATTAGAATGCATGAAATAGAAATAGTTTTCACATTAATTAAGTGAAAAGATTAAAACACCTCTAAACATGTAAAATCTTGCAAAAACCATAACAAACTCCAAACATTCTCAAACCTAAACATTTTATATATCAAACTTTAATAAAATACTAATGAACATCAATTAACAGGTAAAAATAATTAAAAATAATAAGAACACACAAAATAACCTAAAGGTCGAGAACCTTGTGATAATTTTTTTCATATTTGAAATTTTTCACATTTCTCATGGTTTTAGCCATAATTATTTATATACTTAATAAAATCAAGATATAATTAGAAAAATAGACATCTTAAGCCACCTTAAACATGAAAAAATTAAAACCACAAATGTGCAGACTAACTCTATAACAAAGGGTAAATTATGGGGCCTTTATCTAGCATGATTCACATAAAATCATTAAAGCACGCACGCACACACAACCCATGCTTAAAACACTTAAACATAAAAAGGTGCTTGAAATTATATCCACATCCATGATAAAAAAGGGGAAAATATTTACCAAACTTCCAAGCCTCGTAAAAAAAAAGAAAAATAAAAAAGAACACCCTTCTAGTATGCTTGTTCAATCGCCAAGGAAAGAATGAAAGAATTATCCTTCTTTCACTAAACTTTAACTCCCAACATTTGAAGTAAATTTTTAGGAGTTAATATAAATTAAATTTAGAAGCTAATAAGTAGAAAAATAAGAGAGAAAATCAAGGAGGACATCCATGAACCACACCAAAAATAGTGAGCAAAGTGAGAGAGAATAAAGGAAAAACACTTAGGAAAAAGTGGGAAATGAAAGATGAGTGATTATAGATGTTCATATAGGGATAAATACCCAAAAAATAAACAAGGAAGAAAAATATGAAACACAACATCAAATAGGAGTAGCAACAACAACAAACATAGACAAAAGGGAGTAGTAAGGATTAAGGAACACTTGGTTAAATAAGGGGAAAATGAGAGGTCGGCGAAGTGTATGGTAATAAAATAAATTATATGTCATATGGAAGGGATAAGAGTCATTGTTGATCTATGGAGGGATGAAAAACAAAGGTTGAGTGTTGGGAAAAGAGGTAAGGTCATGTAAGAGTAGATAGAATATTATAAGTGTACTTTTAGGTAATATTTTAGTTGAATGAATGAGACAAAGGCCAAGTTGGTATCAAATTTGACTAAGAGGTACGGTGCACAAAGCCGTGGCCAAACATGACGTAAGATGGTTAACAAAGATTTTTAGATAATTTATATAGTTAGAAATCCAATAAATCACTAGCAAATTGATTGATTACTAACTATTTGTATTCCAGTTACCTAGTATTATTACACATAATAATAATATTTAATTTAGCATAGAATGTCCCATAATAATTTATATTCCTAATTACACATAAAATACCATGTTAATACTTAAGAGTTTTAATTGGGATTGATTAGAATCAAGTTATTACATATATGGCATGGTAAATCATATCTGCTCTAAAAATCACATAAGTCATGAAAAAAGACATAAATGTCTCTTAAACGACTAAACTACTTTTAAACTTGTGAAAATTCATAACTAATTTTAAATCACTCCAAATCAATATAATTTATATATGAAATTTTAAGCACGAATCATAAGGAACATAATGGAAACCTCTAAAAAAATTTTAAAAAAAATTGCACTGCAGGGATAAAAATACCTTTTAGATCGAGATTTATATGACATGTTTCAACATTTAATTGATTTTGACATTGAGTGTCATTTTGCCCATACCTTTTTTTATGTGATTATTATTTTCAATATTTGAAAAGTGCTTATTAAACTAGATGTCCTAAGCTTTCATATGACACCTTAAACATTCAAGAATTTAAACTACATATATATGGTACATGATACATGAATAGAAACTCTTATGATATAAAATCGTGTTCTCATAAGAATGAACACACACACACATCATGCTTAGAAAAATGAAAAAAATACATATGGTACAAAAAGGTTTTATATCTAGAGTGAAAAATCATATTATCTAGATAGAAATCTTCTAGCAAAATTGCTCCTAAACTTGGTCTTCCATAACAATATTCCAATGACATCTTAATACTAAAAAAATTAGGGAAAGTGTTAAAGGGATAAGATAATGAAAATTAGGAGGAAAATAGTAAGATAAGAAGAGGATAAGGAGGAGGAGTAGGAGAAGAAGAAGAAGAAAGGATCACAACTGAGCTAGGGAAAGCAAGAAGAAAATGAAAGATGCAATGAAGGATGATGAAGACTATTATGAGGAGGATGAAAAGGAAAAGAAAGAAGAGAAAATTAACATCAATCAATATATTGTATGATAAAATCGAGAAGGTGAAAAGGACGGACGGTTAGGAACGGACTGTTCCTCTCTCCCAAGAACTTCTTGAGTTCCAAAGGAGGGATTCCACCATGGCTGGACGAGGTCGACCGCGAAAACATCAGCAAATTGGAGTAATGAACTCAGCGAATCGAGCTAAATCTACAGATAGTTTAAATAAGGCAAATGGTTCACAAACCAAATACCCGGAGAATAACTTGCAATCACCATCGTAGATCCACTTTGGGGATTTCTTACCCCCGACATTTAGAAATGCAGGTAAAGATTCTCAACCAAAATCTTCCCTAAAATTAGGCCCTAACCCTGCTGAATCGATTGCCCAAATCCATGAGACACAATTTCAAAGCCCCCTGTTGAGGTTGATGAGAACAGGACGAATTCGAAGACTTCATGGGCAATGAAATTGAAGTCTGATAATAACTCAGGCATGAATCTGGAATTCCATCCTAATGACAAGTTGGATGGTGTGGTCAAAATTATGATGGAGGATATTGTATAGGAAATTGAATACTGGGAGAACACATTGGTGGGGTGTGTTTTAGGAGGAAAGATAAATGTTCAGCAGATTCAGACGTATGTGGAAAATAATTGGAATCATGTAGCCAAACCAAAAGTGCTGCATTACAAAAGGAGTTGGTACTACTTTCGGTTTGAGAATGTAGAGGATAGAGATAAAATTCTGAGAGGAGGGCCATGGAACCTTAGCTCTAAGAGTCTCATTCTGAAAAAATGGGCACCTGGTTTAAATTATGAAATTGAGGACAATAGTATAATGCCTGTCTGGGTTCTTCTACCAGAATTGGAGCCATGCTTTTGGTCGAACAAGGCCTTAAGTAAAATAACTAGTTAATTGGGTACCCCATTGATAGCAGACAGAATTACCACAACAAAAGAAAAAATTGCTTTTGCTAGAGTACAAGTGGAGATATATGTGTCAAAACCCCTTACTAAGGAAATTATAGTAAATACTCCTTTCTCAGGTACCAAAATTTAGAAAGTCATCTATGAATGAGTACCATTTTATTGCCATGCCTGTAAAAGATTGGGTCATGAGGAAAAGGGTTGTATGACTAAGAAAATTTGGAGACCAAAACAAGCAAAGGAGAGTCTTGCACCTCCTAAAGACAGTGAACAGGAAAAAAAGGATGATGATAACAAAGAAGCAAATCTAGTTCAAAATGAGGAAAACTTAGCAAAATAGGAGAAAATGAAGAACAAATGCAGGGAGAGTTCTCAAAAAGAGGAGTGGTCTACTCCTAGAAACACAGCAGTGGTTAACACAAATAACAAAAATCCAATGACCTCCATTTCAAATCAGTATATAGAATTATCCTAGGCTGAAGATGCAGAACAATAGGAAGATTCTGAGGAATTAAATGAACTAGAGACAAAGGAAGGGGAGATGATGTATCAAGCCCTTGTAACATGAATATAGAGGCATGGAATAGAAGAGGGCTCAATGAGAGCCTCAAACAACAAGCTGTGATTGAATTTGTAAATAATGGAAAGTTGGACATAATGACTGTTCTAGAGACAAGAGTTAAACCTCAGAATTATAAAAGGATTAAAAATAGGAGATTCTCTAAATATATGGTGACACATAACTATAACTACCTTTAGAATGGTAGGATTTGGGTTGTGAGTAATCCAGGAACTACTCAAATTGAAGTCATGAGTTCTTCAAAGCAGGCTACTCATTGTAAAGTGAAATGTAAAATTGAATAAGAACATTTGCATCTCCTTTGTCTATGGATCAAATGATGCTCAGGAAAGGAAGCAGTTATGGACATAATTGCATCAAATCTCTCAAAATAATCAATTACCTTGGCTGCTTATGAGAGATTTTAATGTTGTGGCAAGTATTATGGAAAGAAGTAGTTGTTTCCCCCCTAGGATGAATGATATTGTAGACTTTTCAAATATTATTCACCAATTGGGCCTAACTGACATGGCTTCCATTGGACCCTTGTTTACTTGGAGTAATAACCAGGATGCTGAAGATAAGGTCTAGGCAAAACTGGATAGAGCAATGATTGATACAACCTGGATAAGGCAAGGGATACAAAGTGGTGTTGTTTTCTTAGAGCCTAGGATCTCTTATCATTCTCCAATAAGAGTTAATCTCAGGGATGAGAGTGCAGGTCCAAGACCATTCAGATTCTTGAATTGTTAGTTGCAGGACAATAGAGTTTATTCCCTAATTCACCAAGCCTAGTCCCAATCTTTCCAGGGATGCCCAATGTATAGGATGGTCTGCAAATTAAAGATTTTGAGGAACCTGCTGAAAGAATTCCACAGGAAAAATTACTCCAATATTGAAGAAAGAGTCCACCAGAGTTATGAGGAGTGGATTGAAGTTCAACATCAATTAATGTAGGGGGAGAGGGATCAGCCAAAGCTTGACAAGGAAAGGGAATTAAAACAACATTACCTGCAACTAAAGCAGTCTAATCTGAGTGTCTATTATCAAAGAGCTAAGGCTTTCCATATCCAAAAGAGTGATGAAAATTTTGCTTATTTCCACCACAAAGTTAAGGAAAGGAAGATTATTCACAGGGTGGGGGCAATAAAATACAAGGAAGGGGTTCTAAGGGAGGGGCAGCATGAAGTTGCAAAAGCTTTTGTGGACTATTATACCACTTTAATGGGAACGGACAACTAGGTGGAAGATTTCCAAAAAAAGTTGTATGAGGAAGGGCCACATCTTTCTCCTAATATGTATGCTCAACTTTCTGACCCAGTAAGCAATGAGAAAATCAAGAGTGCCCTTTTCTCCATTCAGGATGATAAAAGTCCAGGGCCTGATGGATACACTTCAACTTTCTTTAAGAAAAATTGGAGCCTGGTGGGTGTAGAGGTATGTGATGCTATTGCTATTTTTTTCACACAGGGAAAATTCCGAAACAAATAAATTCCACCTATATTTCTGTCATCCCAAAGACAAAGAGTCCTTCTAATGTTACAGAATTTCATCCTATAACCTACTGTTCTATTCTTTACAAGACAATCACAAAAATCTTGGTAAATAGAATCAAACCTCTTATGACCACCCTGATTGGCAATGAGCAAGCTGCATTTGTCCCTACTAGATGTATCTTTGATAATATAATCATGGCTCAAGAGCTGGAAAGCCATTATAGAAGGAAGAATATCTCTCCAAGAACCATTATAAAAGTGGACATTCAAAAAGCATATGACACTGTTAATTGGAGTTTCTTGAAAAATATTCTGCAGTGTTATGGATTTCTAGAAAAATTTGTTCAATGGATAATGACCTGTGTTAGCTCTGGTAGATATTCTATTAATATAAATGGAGAAGTGCATGGTTATTTTAAAGGTGATAGGGGTAAGACAAGGTGACCCCCTCTCCCCTATCTCTTTGTGTTGTGTATGGAAGCCCTCTCAAGACAACTCAGAGATCTAAGGAATAAATCAAAGTTTAAAATGCACCCCAAATGTAAAGCTACCAACCTCACTCATTTAACATTTGCAGATGATCTGCTTATTTTTTCTAAAGGAGACCTCCCCTATATTCAAGTTGTTATGCAGACCATTGATGTTTTCTCTAAAATTTCAGGACTACAGGCTAATCCACGGAAGACAAACATTTATTTTGGAGGGCTAGACAGAGGACAGAAGGACTACATTTTATCTCAGAATGAAATCTGTGAGGGGGAGTTGCCTTTCAGATATTTAGGATTACTTTTATGCAATAAAGGCTTGTCTAACTACTCTTGTGCTACTCTCATAGATAACATCAGGAGGAAACTACAGACTTGGGGTTCCCACTACCTTATCTATGCAAGGAGATTGGAATTAATAAACTCTGTGATTTTTGGTATGCAAAACTTATGGTGTAGTGTTTTTGCCCTTCCTAGGGGAGTCCTCAACCAGATTGAAAAGTTATGTAGAGATTTATTTTGGAACAATGGTGAATAAAAGAAATTGCACCCCTGCAGTTGGAAAAATATATGCAGACCTAAAGACAAGGGGGTATGGGGATAAAAGAAATCCTTTCCTGGAGTAAATCCCTCATGACTAAGTGGCTGGCTGCACTAGTAAATGTTAAACAGAATGTTTGGGTGGAATGGGCTAATATTTACAATTTAAAAGGTGTAGATCCTTGGGTAGTAGGGATAAAAAGGAATCTCTATGGTGGATGGAAGAAGCTCTTACATATTAGAGATAATCTGATTCAAGAAGCTGGAAGTATTAATGCAGCAAAAGATTTGATCTAGAAATGGGGGTAGGGAGAGAAATTTAATGCTAAAGAAGCCTACCAGTTTTTTTAAGGGGAAGAACCTGTGGTCTACTAGAAGAGAACTATTTGGGATAATTGATGTGTTCCAAAGCTCTCTGTCATAACCACTCTGGCTACATAGAATAAAATGCTCACTCAAGACAATATGTGTAAAAGGGGTTTCAATCTTGCAAATAGGTGTCCTTTGTGCTTGAAAGATGCAGAAACCAAGAATCGCCTGTGGTTTGCCTGTACATACTCCAAAGAGGTTATTAATAGCACTTATACATGGATGGGGATGCATAGGAGAGTAATGAACCTAACTCATGAACTTAGATGGTTCAAAAGATATAATAAAGGAAAGAAGTGGATAAAATGTTGGAGGAGAAGTGGACTGGTGGCAACTATCTATTATATTTGGAGGGAAAGAAATGGAAGACTTTTTCAAGATAAGAGTAGAATGCATCAACAGCTTCACAGTTTGATCCAGCTTGAGGTGACTTCTAAGGTTTTAGGAAATTTTAGCTCAAACCCAGATTATCAAAGCATTATACAACACATTCAAACCTAGCTCCTGTTTTGTCCTTTATTTTATGTTTTTATGCTTATTTTGATGCTGAGGGTGTAAATCCTATTTTTTTATGAATAAAATAAGTAGACTGATTTCTTCAAAAAAAAAGAAGAGAAAATTATGGAGATAAATAATTAGGAACAATAGTAAGACTAAATAAAAATGAGGGAAAATGAAGGAAAACACTCGAGAGAAAGTGGGAAATGAAGGTGTGATATATCGTGGTGGAGTCTATAGGGTTGAAGATCAAATAAAACTCCCTACCGTCCTTTTATATATTGCACATGATGAGGGTAAGGGGTGATGTTGATTTCTACACACTTGACTAAAACTTGTAAGATATGTTGGTTATGGTATTATGGTGTAAGAAAAAGGTGAGTATGGTGAGAATTATGGCTGAATGGAAGATAAAAAAGCCAAAAATCTAATTGGCAAGGTTAAGAGGAATGGTTGAAATGCAATGGAAGGTAAAAGGTTCACTATAATTAATTTTAAGAAATAAAGTTGTGTATAAAGTCAAATAATGGGTATTTATCAAATAAATATATATCAAATAAATGGTAAAAAAATAGGAAAAAGTCCATAATAAGTTTAGGATCCTAAATATATAAAAAATATTGGTATCAAAAAAATATTCAAAACCCAAATGCATCAAAATAAGTGAAAATGAAGAAATCATCCAATCACGCAAGTGGATATTTCCACAATTTAGCAAAA
Source organism: Tamarix chinensis (assembly GCA_030549775.1). NCBI lineage: Eukaryota > Viridiplantae > Streptophyta > Magnoliopsida > Caryophyllales > Tamaricaceae > Tamarix > Tamarix chinensis. The sequence continues at coordinate 94,756,580 of CM060172.1, forward strand.
TGAATGAAGAAAAGTTTAAATATGGAATGAAAAAAATGAATAAAGAATGTTAGAGTATATTAGAATAATTAAAGAGATTAATCACATAAGGAAATAAGGGATAAAAAATAGAGTATTATAGAAATCCATTGAGACGCAATTCCATTCTCCACTTGGTGATATACAAAGGTTATATCAATCCCACATTTCTCTTATGCTCAATATTGACATTCTGGTAAGTCAAACCTAAGAGTATAAACTCTAAAATCTCTCAATTTGTGCAGGACCATCAATATATGCTCTTGCGGTCTTTGTACAACTCATATCCTCTAAGGTGGATAAAATAAGGAGTACAATGGCCCTTATCTATAATATTGTGCATCAACTTTGGGCAATGCTCGCACTATATGTCCTTGTACTTGATAAGAGTGTACATTATTTGGTTAATGGAGGTTAATATCATTAACCAAACCATATTTTATAGTTAATTTTTTCTTTGACCAAACCAAATAATATTTTAAATTTAACTTAACTACACCAAACTACAAAATTATAGTTTAGTTTGGTGTGGTTAATGGTTGACCAAAATATTAAAACACACACACACACAAATACTATGTGTAGCATATACCTATACAAAAATTCACAATCAACAAAAAAAATGGTAAGAAATCATAACAACTGAATAAGGAATTGTGGATCCATAGCAACAGATATCTCTAGTACCAATACCTCATTCAAAATATGTTGGAAATGCTTATAAATAGGACACCTTTTATCATCCTACTAGACCTCCTATGCAATATTTAAAATGACATTCCAAGCATAAATTTCAAGTAGAAATAAAAAATAAATATAGAGTGAGGTCTCAGGTGTAGGTTTGTAAATATTGAGGATTGAGGGAGGAGGGAATCAGGATTTGAGGGACAAATCAAGACACTTGGGTATTGAGGGTTATGTGGAGAGTCACGTGAGAGTTAAATTCATAACAAAATAATAGGTTTAATGTATTTTGAGTAATGCTGTTAAATGTTCCACGTTAATTGACCAAAAATTTAGAATTTTAACCATTAACCAAACCTTTTTTTAAAAAAATCTTTAACCAAATCATATTTTTTAACTATTAAATAAAAAAAATACAAAAGTATGGTTTTTTGTAGTTTGGTTAATGGTTTAACCATAATATGTACACCCCAAGTAGTGGATACTATCAACTTCATAAATTCAAAAACCAGTGGCTTTATCCTCAATATTACTCTAAGTGATCCAATTGAGATTGGCATCACCAACCTAACCATCTCAAATATAATAAAAAATTGTTGGAGTAGCCATAAGAATGCTCAACATTGTGTCAAGTCCTCCAACAATGATCAGCTTGATACTGAACTCTTATAACTCATCATGGAGCTTGTCTAGCATGACAACAAATAGTCATATAGGTCATGAAAATGGAAATAGGAAACAATAATTAATGGCCATTTTTTCACACATCGTGTATCATTGTGACATAATTAGAAATGGCCACAAAAATAGAGAATTTAGTGACTATGTTAAATTTTTTTACTATAGGAAAAAAAAATTGGAAACGCACCACAATTTAGCCATATAAAAATATTTTTTATGATGAATTAGTTAGAAACTCTCCACACAAAAGTATTTTTGTGGGTGATTAACATGGGTTTATCATGGAAAAGTACTTCCTTATTGCTAATTTTCAATTAAAAAATTTTTAGTGGTAAACTCACCGCAAAATTTCTATAGAAACAATTTTTTGTGGCTAAAGTCTATACTCATTTAGCTACAGTTCAAAGAAATAAATTTAATTACAATATTATGAACTAACTAGGTCATTTTTTTAAATGAAATAAAATTTTATATTACATTAATAGTTCATTCTTTCATTATTTTTTTTTACTAATTTGAATAAAAATAAAAACTAACTTATTAGTAATTTGTGTTATAAATTAAATATGTGTATAAATTATAGAATGATTACAGATAGATAGATAGATGGATTAATAGATAGATAGATAGATAGAGGGGGGAGAGAGAGAGAGAGAGAGAGAGAGAGAGTTCTTATGTGGAAAAGTATGTAATATCCAAGATAAATAATACAATTGAGATAGGTTAAAATATTTGATAAAACTACTTATATAAAATAAGTGCACATTCATTTAAGGAAGTTTATCGTTGAGGATATTTATAGTTAAATTTTTTTTTAGCTTTGAGTAGTTTGAGGATGAGTAGTGGCCTCATAGAAAGTTTATGAGGACAAATGTTATAATTATTTATGGTTAGGCTTGGGATGTGGTACACCCACTGTTAGTTTCAGCATGAGGTGTTACAACTACTACTACTATTACTGTTACTATTATTTTTATTATAATTATTGCTATTATATGATCCATAGAAGTGTTTGTGGCTAATTAAGATAAACACATAAATGATCGTGGCTAATTGAGATGTGGGTCATGGAAATGAGTGTGAGATGTTAGCTACAAAACCACTTGTAGCTATTGAGATGTGAACCATGGTACTGCTCTTGGCTATTTAGATGTGCACCATAAGAATACTTGTGGTTGTTTAAATGCATGCAACGAGACTACTCATGGCCCTACAGACAAGTGTCACATGACAATTCGTGACTATCAAGACGTGCACCATGGGACTACACGTGATTATCATGGCATACACTATAAGACTACTTATGGATATCATTATGTGCATCAAATGGTACCTAAGGCTCTAATATCTAAGATCACATCCCTATACACCCTAAAATGTATAATCTTATCCCCAGATGGAAAAATATTTGAATAAAATATAGTAATGAATGACAACGATGTAGCTTTAGAAATAAAAGTAGAAGACATGAGGGAATAAAAATCATTGAAATCAACAATACATATGTTAGTAACACATGTGATAACAAATGTATCGATGACAACCTTAGTGTGGTGATTAGCCTTTTTTTGGCTAATAACATTCAGGCATCCAACTAAAGGTACTACAACCATACTACCAAAATTCCAACCTTTCTAAAATTCATAGGGTTGTTGTCCTTTTTATTGATAAGGATTGGTAGCTACATTATTATAAGTTAAGGGTTTCCTCTAAGGTGTTGCTCTTTGATGGTATAAGTGCCCAACTATCAGATAGTCAAACTACACTATAGTTTAGGGTACACAGCCTAGTCATTGTCCAACACCACTAGTATGGGCACTCTTCTCACCCAAAGTGTCAGATCCCCACAAACTTATGTTTTCACTTCTACAAAAGTAAAAAGAGATAGCAAGACATATATGACTATTATACTAAAAATAATTGTATATAACTTCCCCAATAAAAAAAAGTGAGTGAGATTTGGGGTGATTGATTTTTAACAACATAGATAGAAGTTACAATAACACAACTATCATATACTACTTAGCATATGTTTTTTAGCTTTAGACGGTGGTTATAAGTTAAAATAGTTGTTTAACATAAAGTATATTTTTTCCAATTTTTAGGAGGTATAAATGGTGATTATGACTTATTATTGGCGTTTATACTTATAAAAAAATCATTCTCCAACTATTGACTTATAATCTTATAGGCCTCCCTCTAACCCCTTCATTCACATAAACTCACAAAGAGTTGTTGTCTAAACTAGTTTTTTTCCTTTTGTGTTTCCACCATTATTGTTTCCTCCACCTCCTCCTCCTCCCTCTCCATTAGTACCTCTATAGTCACCACCAACCTTCCTTTTTCTTCTTCTCTTATCATCATTATTCTTCCCTTAGAGGTTTTGATTTTTCTTCTTCCTTCTTACTTATTGTTGACTTGATATGTATTAGCTATTTTAACCATGTCTTGACAATTAGGATCTCATTATGCTTCATCATTTTTTCTATGTCATATGTTTTATATATTTCTAGAAGTGTATCTTTGATATCATTGTTGTTATTTTTAGTGTGTTTTATGAGAAACCCTCACCATTTTAGATACATATATACATTTGGTCTGTAAATCATTATTGTAGTTATTCATAAATTATCCTACTCAACTTTGTTTTTAGTATAAGATATAATTAATCTATCATGGGTTTACTCTAGTTGGTTGTCAAAATAATGTATAGATGGTGTAGATGGCTTCCTAAAACTTATAATTGAACATATCAAGGATCCCTCATGGATATGTCCTATATTTTGGTTTTTGAAATTGTAAGAAGAAATTGGTCATATAAATACAAGACCATCTTACTATGTGGATTTAATAGGGGTTATACTAATTGGATATGTCATGGAGAGTCCTGTTGTCTAAAATAGTTGTGGTGAAAGCAAAGATTTTGAATATGATGACTTTGCTAACATGGAAGACTTGACAAATAATATAGAAGAACATTTCAAAGACTCTCCTAAAAAGTTTAAAAAATTGGCAGGTGATTCAAAAGGGTCGTGTACTAGGGTTGTAGTAAATTTACAAAATTATCTGTCATGTTATGATTGTACAACTTCCATGTAGCTAATGGATGGAATGATTAAAACTTCACTTCTCTTTTTAAATTATTGCAAGAATTTTTTTAATGGATAATGTACTCCCAGATATATGAAGCAAATTTTTTTATACATATCCATATTCTTATCCGAATGGGTATCTATTACCTCAACCATATCTATATCTTTTGGATACCCAATACCCAACAAGTAATCCATCGCTTGATGAATAAATCCATTACTCACCATATGCATTACTTGTTGACCCAACAAAAATTTTAATTACACAAAATTCACCTACTAAATTTTTTTGACATTAAAATGCATATAAAAAATAGAAAAAATCTAGCAAATAATCAACTTATAAGCTAAAGAGAACAACCCATCATTGTTATTTATAGCAAATCTCAAGCACACATCAATACTTCTAAAGTCTTTGGATGTAACCAATTTTGATGAAGACTTATCAACCAACCTCTCGTGCTAAAATATATTATGAAGAAATTATGGAAACAATAATAGCAAGTATATCCCAAAATTAGAAACTTGGTGTTTGTCTTCCACCATGACAAAAAATCAAAATCAAAGCCCTCCATCTTTGGCATAACTGCATCCTCCAAGTAATAGTATAATTTATTCTTTTGTGATGAATTTGTGATGTCATTGTTAGTCAACCACTTTGCATATATGTCTTCACTTCTAGAACTTAAACTAGCACTATCACAATAGGAAGTATGACTATAAATAGTTAAACCACTAATGTACTTGTATTTCTCTTTATACGCTTCAGTTTCTCCTCATACTCATGAAATGACTTATAACACATTCTACAAACCTTTTATACCTCATCATAAGTGGAGTTTGGATTAATTAAAGAATAATAATACTCCACTAGATTCATTTTATATTGGGGAAATGGTTGCCACAGCCATAATCTAATGAATTACACTCCAATATGTATCAAATGTATCTCAAATTTTATCGATCATATTCTTAATATATTTATCTTTCTCAAATTCCCATTCAATCAAAGTTTGTTTTGTGTAAAATAAATTATGGAAATACAAGTTATCGGTAGGATACTTATTTCATGAAAACAATGAAGTAACTTCATAAAACACTGACAATTTCAAACAAATAAGGTGAGCCATTTCCTTTTCCTTATAACTAGGATGATTTAAATCTAGGTTCCAACCATCATAACTGCTCAAAAACATCCTCATAAAATAATGCAAGATCAAGCACTAAGAAAGTAGAGTTCCATCCTATCTTACAATCTTATACTAAGGCCTTAGTATATGGAACTTTTTTTTTTGTTAACAAATCTCTATAAACCTTTCTATTCTCTTTGGTGTTTCCCTCCAAAACACAACACTATCACAAAAAAATTCAATCATATTTTACCTTACATCCATCCCATCCCTAACAATCAAATTAAGAATTTACACGTCACAGTGTATGGGAATATATTTTCCATGCAACAAAAAACACTTTGCTTGAAATCTCCTTTTCATATCATCAATCAATGCATCATTGGCAGTACAATTATCAACCATTAACATTGTGAGCGTTGTCTCAATATTCCAATTCACCTAAAAAAATTGACAAAACATCACAAAGAACTTCAGTTGTGTGGGGAGCATGAACATATATCAACCTTAACAAAGATAAAAGGTAGACAAATCAAGAAATAAAAATAAGAACAATACATTATCACATAATATTAACATTAAAACTTAGAATTTGATATGGACTAAATATTAAAATAACCTAAGTATCTGAATTTGTATATTCCATTGAGTATCAATCCAATGAGTTGTTATAGCCATAAATCCCTTCTTTTGATTTTAAGCGGTCTATATGTTGGTAGTGATTGAAATCTGACTAATATTTCTATGTAATAGGACATTGTTATATTTTTTTTTTCAAACTCAAACATATTAAGGATATTACTCTTTAGTGTATTATACAAATAAACTTAAAAAAGGTCAAATACCTAACACAAACTTGTTAAATCCTTCATGTTCCACTATAGAATATGGATACTTACGTATACTGCACAAGTATTGCCTTTAAATTCTTGATTGAATCCAATGATCATTATTGTTACCTTTCCTTCCCCTTTTGAGTAAATAACAACTTATTTTGGCCTACTCCTTAGATAAACTTAAAACTTACACACTTCTTTATATGCTCATGCAAATGAAAAGTGTCATTTTTAGGATCCCCACTTAAACTTATATTACAACCTTTAAAAATGACCATCTTCTTTCCATTATTCTCCACCACATTAAATTGCTCCCATCCAACTAAATTTTTCCTTCCTTTTTTCCCTAGAGTAGGTTTTTGCACTTCCACATCTTCTTCTTCTTCATTTGTAGATGACTTAGTAGTAATAAGGTTATTAAATGTGATGGATGAATATCGATGTATTTGACTTGGTGATAATATTAACTCTAGTTGCAATCCCTAAACCTAAGGAGCAAATTATGAAAGCACATAAAACATTAAAAATTTGTAATATCAAAATCGAATGGTTTTACATATATTACAAACATTAGGTAAACAGAATTGAGATGACCAAATAACAATAAAGAGAATAATAAGGATTATCTATGTCATTGACAATGACAATTGGATTATTTTTTAGGTCATACAAGAGATAAATAATGACATCGCAATATAAAGGCCCATGAGGATAAGTTTACAAAATAGTTTTAATTTAGGCTAAGATTTTTTTTAACATTCATGTTGATTTTTACCAACTTATTTCTACATTACCAAAAAAAGCTATAATTTTGAGGTAAATTTGAATCATAAAAGCAATAGCTAATGATATTGAAATAAAAGTTAAAATCAAGAGTACGAAAAACTAGAAAATAGAAGGATTGTACTATTATCTAAAAGTTTGTTGGCAAGATCTGATCGACTGCGATGAGATCTGACCTACTACAATGAGATCTGACTAGTTGCAACAAGATTGAAAAAATAAATAAAAAACAAGAGTAATAACAACAACAAAAATAGAAGAAAAAATTTAAATCTTACCGGTGATGAGTTGAAGGTTCGAAGAGATGAGGTGACTGACCTTAACGAGTGTTAACCATTATCTAAGGTCAATTAATTAAGAGAAGTATAGGGAGAATTGGGATAGTGGACTACTAATGAAGATGACAAGATAAATAGAAGGCTTAATAATAGGAACATAGAAGTAAAAATTGAGAGTTTAGCTTACCTGCAACTCAATGAGATTTAATGGTGTTATGATGTTGAAGAGCATATTATTTGACAATGGTGACAAGACAAGGTCAATGACAGGCCAATTGATTTCAATGACCAACGAGGGTTGATATTGGCATTAGTTGGATTTGAGAAAGAGACTCAAATAGACGTCTATACCCAATGAGGAGATGACTGGAACTATAGATGACGGGGTTGAGGTCTGGAGGGTAGAGTCACCGGTCATGGAGGTAGAGATCGTATAGGACTTTGGGATAACAATATATAACGATTGAAACTAAAATTAATTAGGGTTATACTAGACTCACCAAGAGAGGAAGTCTAGGATAGTGAGAATGGGGCTAAGTCCAGAAGTTGGGCATGGTCATAGGATTTTGATTTCAAAAGTTTGGTAGTGTATTAGTATGTTAGATTTTAGGGTTTTAGTTAATTTTTATTTTTCACCTTAGTAGAAATATTAATGTGTTATTTAATTAAAGGGTATAATGGTCTTTTTACTATGAATAAATGGAATCAGGTACATATAGGAGTATGGAGATGGGTATGGATTTAGATGTCTTGTATCCGTACTTGAAAAAGATAAGTTTTCTTATCCTCGCTCCATATCCATATTTATTTATCAGAATCCATTAATATATTCAATGGATAAAATCCACTAGATTTTGGATAAAACCCATATGATTGTCATCCCTAATTATTGTAGGTGAAGAAAAGTTGTTAATGAAAATTTGAAAAAATAAGAGCTCTTAATTCATTCATGGGACTTCATGTAGTGGAAAAAGTTAAAGTATTAAATGTGCATTTTAGAAAGAAAAAAAGAACAATAAGTTAGTTCTAACGTATGGGTGGAAGAATATTTTAATATTCTTTAACCTTTCATATTGGGAAAACTTATATGCATGATATTATATTGATGTGATGCATATTGATAATAATATATCTCGTAGCATAATTGGTACACTTCTAAATGTGTGAAATAAGACCAAGGATTACATCAATGCTAGGTGGACCTTGTTGGACATGAGTACAATAACATAATTACATTAGCAAAAAAATGGGGAATAGAACTTTTTTTCCCTATAGCATATTATACTCTTTCTAAAAAAAGATAAGTTTTTTTTTTTGCATGTATGAATGTTCGAAGGGATTGAAGGTTCTAGAAGGATATTCATCACACATCAAGAGCCTTGTTTCAATTCAATATTTGAAGTCAATGGACATTAAATCACATGATCATCGTGTTCTTATTCAAGATTTATTGTTTGTGGATGTAAGCTCAATTTTGCTTAATCATGTACGTAGTTCCATCGCATGATTTTGTTTTTTTCTAAAGGGAATCTATGCTAGTGTTATTGAACCTTAGAGGTTGGATATATTGCATGAAGAGATAGTGATTATATTGTACCATCTAGAGATGCACTTCACTATCTTTCTCTGTGGTTGTGATACATTTAACTGTGCACTTGGTTAGGGATGTTTGGTTATGCAGGCCAGTTCATTTACATTAGATGTATCCATTTGACACATTCATGAAGTTTTGAATGCTATGTAAGAAACCTAAATAGGTTAAAATGAAGCATTGGTGGGGGATATCTAATGGATGAGGCGACTAAATTTTATTATAAGTTCTTATTGGATACTAATACTATAGGTTTTTCTCAACCATGACATTTAGATATATCATATGAAATAAAATGGGGTAAAGGATGTTAGTCATTGAATATTGATGATTCTAACATATTAAGACAAGTTCACTCACATGTGTTTCATAATCCATATAACATCCAACCATTTGTGTAACGACACATGGACATGATCAGGGTTTCAAATACATCTATAAGTAATGAATTATTGTTAGAGAAACATATTAATTTATTTTTGGAGTAGTTGGCGTCTCAAGAGTTTGATCCCAGCATTTATTTGCATTAGTTATCATACCCTATCATCAAGAAGTATTGTGTTATGACTCATATGTAATTGATGGTAGCACTTTATACACAAAATAGAAAGATGACAAGAGTATCATCCTGAATAGTGGTGCAAATAGTATATGAAGCTCTGCATGCAACAAGTGCTAGAGATATAATAAATAAATAAATCCTCATTATGCATACATTATTTACTATGGGGTGATTTGACATATATAGTTATTCGGTTACATCTCCTTTAGGGTTCATTTATTTGGCCACAAATGGGTTGAAAATCAAAATGATAATTTTACTAAGGAAGTGGGGTTCACAAGGGTGGATCTTTTTAGACTTAGTGTTACAACCGATAAATGCTTTTATTTGCCTCACAAGAAAAATAAGTGTTCAATTTTATTGATCCGGCTGATAAATGATGGTTCATAATTTTGTCACAAAAGAAATTGTATGATGAAATAAAATGGAATAATGTGTTGAATACAAACCTGACTTCCTTGTACATTATTAATGATGTTACTGATGACATTTATGGGTGGGATGAACCTAAATAAAGGTTTTATGTAGTTAAATTAGACTTTATGCATAAGGAAGGTAGATGTCACAATGTAAAGCAATGTAGATGAATGATGTATATAAATAAAATTTAAATCATTTTTATATTGTGCATTTTAATAACCTTAGAGAAGGTGAATAGGGTTAAATGAAATGGAAATAGTAAATAAAAATTTTATATACAATGTAGAGTGGTTTGAGAGCAAATTACTCTCTACACCTACTACTAAAAGGTTTTTCCTTTTGGATTTTAAATAGTAACATATTTTTATTAATGATGAAAACACTCGAAAGGGGGTAAATAGAGTAGAATGAAATATAATGAGAAATTAAAAATTCACAATCATTTATAGTGGTTTAAAGGAAAAATGTATATATGCATCCACTACCAAAAAGTCATTCCTTTTGGATTTTAAAATCTTCCTTTATTGTGTGTTGATGATGATCACTCTTTTAGGTTTATGAGCCTACAATGTCAATGACCTCTTTAAGATATGATTTACACCTTACTTGGCTAACCTCTCTAGGTTTATGGATGTACAAATCTAATGTCCTCGCTAGGAATTCTAGACACATATAACCTCTTGATAATTAGTTTTGAAAAGAGTTGTTGTATTTACAATTGATTCCTCACAAAATACATAAATAAAAGTGTATAATCAAATTTTATCTAAGTGAACAAGCTAGATGAATAATTATTACAAGTGTAATAACAATCTAGCTAAATACAATGAGCAAATTGAGCATTAGAGAAGTTTGATTTAAATCTGAAAGTGTGAAATCAAAACTCTCTTTGATTTTTCATAAGATGGGAAAATAACAATTTTAGAAGAGTTGTGCTAGCTTAATTGATGTTTATTAAATTATAACAACTCTTACTTAGAGTGCTAAAAGATAAGAAAATTTGGCACTAGCCATTTGGTATAAAAAGTACTCTAATGGGAAGAAAATATCATAAATTTCTAGATTAGTCGATCAATATTCAAACAGATTACTAGTTTAACTAACTAGCTAATGTGTTTAAGCAGAAGCTAAAATATATTTTTCTAGAGTTTAAACCATTCAATTATTTTTTAAACCAGTTGAAAGATTTTGAAACCACTCTATTAGTGGAATCAACTTTTCAACACTGCACACCTTTATTAAAAAACTAGGTACAAAGCTTGAAATTATCTGCCATCATTTTTCCTAAAAATTAGACATATTAAGCTTTCAAAATAAATATTATTCATCCAAAAATAGTGTCTATGGAGTTTATGGTGAAATTTTCAAGTCAACTCATATGTAAAAGGGCTTAAGAAATAACTAATTTTGAACATCATTATGTGTAAATACTTGTAGAAATTTTTTATGCGTGAAATCATTTTATGACCTTTAAAATGATTTTTTAATAGGATAAATATCAAATAATTTAAAATATATAATTTCTAAATATATAAATCATATGTACATAAACATAAGACTATAACATACTCCTTAAAGCTTGAGTCTTAATTTTTTTAGCACACTTGCTTATCAATTCATTATTTGTGTATTCCACATTGAAATTGAGGTTCTTGAAGCTAAAGTATTCTTTTGTTTTCCTTGTTTATATTTGGAATTTTCTTGATATATGATTTGTAAATTTGATTTCCTAGTTAAGTGTTGAATACATTAGTTTTTACTATGAAACACAAACATTCTTAACAATATAAGTTTGATTCATAATTGAGTTTGCTATCATAAAAATAAAGGTTCATTGACCTATAAGGTCAACAAATGATCACTCTTTTATCGAATTATGATCCTTACAAATTCAATGATCCTTAGAGAGATGATTTACAACTTAACCTATTTATCTTCTCTAAACTTACAAAAAAAAATTTTAAGAAAGATAGGCAAACACTTACTAAACCCTTTGTAATGAATTTTGTATGGAGGTTGTGATTAAAATTGATTCTCACTAATAATCTATATATGAAAGTATATAAATTTGGATGATATGTAATCTAGATGGATGTAATAAAAGATATTACAATTTAGAAAAACTCTATCTAAGATAAGTAAGCAATAAACATTTTTCAATAGAAAAACTCTCTAAGAGTTTTAATGAACTATTGAATGATTTTCATAGTATATGACTAATTGCACAGTGAAATATGGTTTAAAATTTGTTGAATTAAATGCCAAGGGAGCATATTTATAAGTTTCCCCTCGTTATGTATCCATTGGACACAAAATATCTAAAAAGTTATATCACCCAATAGGTAGAAAATCATCATTTAATGATCACTCATCGATCAATTTAGTTAAACTAGTTGATTGGTTGTACACCAATTAATCACTGTGTCAAACCAATTGATTGAATATGTTCAAATATGAGATCAAAAAGTTAGTGTAACACAAACTAGTCAATCAATTTATTGAAATGAGTTAATTGGTTTAGTATTGCACTCAGTTGGTCGTATGAATATATATAAACAATATTATGGTTTAGTAAACTATTCAATGTATCCTTCACACTATTCGATTAGTTTAATCAAACCAATCAATCAATTTAGTGAAACCATATGATGAGTTTAAACAAAGACTATATGGGTTTCTACAAAAGCAAAACCCATAAACTAGTTGGTCAACTAGTCAATTGGTTTCTACACTTATTGATCGATTTGGCAAAACTAGTCGATAAGTTTAAAGAAGAAAAAAAAGTGTCTATAGTAGAAAAATCCATAGATTGGTTGGTCAAACTAGTCAATTAGTTTCCATAATAGTTTATTAGTTTAGCAAAACTAGTTGATGAGTTTAGAGAGAGAGAACTGGATTTTGTATAAGCAAAACTCATAGACCGGTTGGTTAAACCAATCAATTATTTTATCTAAAGCAATCAATCAATTTGTCACGCTAGTCAATATATTTGTGCTTAACTCATTTATTACTATTGGTTTAAACCAAATCAGTTGAACAGTTTTGAGATAAGTCAATTGATTTTGACTAGGACTAAACAAGTTTTAAAACATCTTGAAAATATTTATAAATCAAGATTAATCATGAATTCATATGAGGTGAATTTCATGTCAAGTGTTTAAAAAACTTTTTAAAGATTTTTGATCAAAATGTGACATTTCTCAACTTAACTCATTATAAGAAAACCTAAGATTTAGAAATATGATCCTTAAACATTAAGTTTTGGTTATATTCATGTAATCTTCTCTTTTTCTTTAAAACTTTATTACTATTTTAAGTTTTCACTTGAGAGATGATTTGAGTAAGTGTGATTTGGTCTTTTTGTTTGTCAATCACAATTCATGCATACTTAAGCAAACTAATTAGTTCTTTAAATCATATGTTATCATAATAATAAAAAAAGGCAAATACATTGTTTGACTTATGAGATCAACATGAAATTTGTGAAGCATGACTTAACAATTGAAATTATATATTAACATTGTGAATGATGTATATTTGTGACCAATGCCTGGTTAAAAATGTGATCCTAATTATTACTTTGATGGTTTACTAGAGGTATGGCATTTGTTGGTCATGATGAAGATATCAAGCTCACAAATCCACAAGAAAAGTATTTCTTATCATTATTGGTATCTTTATTTCTCATGGTAGAGCTCTTATTAAGCCCATGAGAATCGGATATACTACATAGATAAGGAATACATTCATATGTGATCAATGTCTTATTATAAAATGTATGCATATTTCTACCTTGTTTGAAAATTCTATTATTTGCTCTACTTTTATTATATATATTAGTAGTTGATTTAAATAATAATAATAATAATGTAAATTAATTGATGTTATAATTTGTGGCTAGTTGTTGTTTATGTATATATATTGACACACACACACTAAACCTCATAAGGTGGCTTATTGATGTAAATATATAGTGTAAAATTTAAATTCTAAGATGGAATACACAACTAAGATACTTGGGCATCAACTGGGAATGTAGGTAAGTTTGTATTGGAAATTATGAATGGTGCAAGAAGTAGGTGTAATGTCAATTAAAAAAACACTATAGATGAAGGTTTTGAGACCATAATCTTCATTTATTTATTTATGGGAGATTGTGAAAGGTTTTAGACAATGGTTGTATAATAAAACCATCATCTAAAGAAACAAATAGATTGTCATTGTAGATGAAAATTGTCACATATAGATAAATGGTAAGACATTGAAGGGCTATTTTTGTTTAAAACCATCATCTATGTGAGACTATAGAAAATAGTTTTGAGATCACAAACACCGTCTATACTCAATCGTAAGGCACCAATTTTAATTTTTTTTATTTTTTTATAGTTAACTGCATTTTGAATCATCATTCATAGTATAAATGATTGTAGCCTACAAGGTCGTTGTCTTTCATTGTCTATCTTTCTTTTCCATGGTCGTCCCTGCGTTTTTTTTAGCAATGTTTTCCCCATATAAGGCACTCTTAGCCTAAATCACCTGTGTTGCAGCAATTACCTTTTTTATAAAATAAGAGTATATAATGGGTCACAACACCAACCAATAGGTCCTATTAGCAAATAATTAGATACAAATGTAAATGGTGATCCTTCATCACCTTGTTTGCCTCCACCATAGGGAAAAAATTATGCCACCTCCATATATCTCTCACAATATTCCTTAACACTCTATTTGATTTAAAGAAAATAATGAGGAGAGAAAAAAAATTAGGAGGAAAATATTTTTATACTGTTTGGTTATTAAGGAAAATCGTAACGAAAGAAAATATAAAGGAAAGAGTCGAGGATTTACACCCTTCTTAACTTTCCTCAGCTAAACTTGAGGAAAATAACAACGAAGGAAGGAAAATTAACTCCCCGACTGTCAAGTCTCACCTCCATCTTCCTCTGCTTCCTTCTCCTTCGTCGATTATTTGGATCTCCATCGAAGCAGCAGACCGTAATCGATCCCGTCTTCGCCACTTTGATTCCTAGCCAGTTTTTCCCTCCTCGAGATATAATGAAACACACCATTTGCAATGGAAAAACCATCGGGCTTGACTGTTCACATTTGTGAACTAAACGCATCGGGATGAATTACCAGGCACATGTTCATTGGATCAGCTTCTATTCATCAGCCATCAGGTAAACAACCAATCAAGACGTAAGAAGAAAACATTAATCACGTCTTGATTAGTGAGACCATGAAAGACGATGACCCACAATCTGTACGCCTTCAATAGTAAATCGGAGTAGATTAAGAATCATAATAATTTCAAATAGACAGACGTAAATCAACCCTTCAATTAATTAAAAACGAATTGAGTCCACATTGCAACTTCAGACCTTGATTTCAAAATCAATCAACCAATCAGTAGAATTATTTAGAAGACGAAAAAGAGCTCACCTTAAACCCTAATCGATCTTCATTCTTCTTCCTTACCAACCGAGGGTCATCTCCACCACCACCAACGGCAATATCCAGTGGGCGTAACCTCCAGAGAGCAGCACCAAGTTTCCTAGCAGAGACCCCTTCACCTTTCCGTCTTCCCCTCCGTCTACTGCTACCTATCCTCTGACCATCCACCAAGTCGTCATCAACACCGGCATTGCTACTCTTATCATTATCATTACTGACATCAACATCACAACTCATATTAACTTGACCCTTCTCAACTCTGCTAGCGTCACCATAAAAAATCTCATTGAACTCCACCGGAGCAACGGAGTAGGCGGCCCTTTCCTTTTGGGTGCCTTCTTTTTGGGTGAAAACCTTGGAGTTTTATCAACTTTTCTGGAAATCGACTACTTTTTTCGAAGATCTGAAGTGGGTTTAGCAGGAAGGGGTGGGTTGTGCTTTTGAGAATGATGATGGTGTTTGGAGAGGAGGAGAGCAGATAGGTCGGTGTTGGGTGTAATCTTCATTGTGATGAAGAATGGTATTCCCCACCCCTCCTACCCAAGTTCCGACACTCCATTAACTTTCTCAAGGGCTTGAAACCATGCGCACATCCATTAACTGAGCCTAGATGTGTAGGAGGTGACACGACGAGCGAATTCGTATATATTGGGACAATTGCATTTGTTTTATCTTTTTTGGTTTCGTTCAACCGACAGGAAGGTATACGATGTAATACTGTATTTTTTATAATTTTTTTAAAATTATTGTAAGTTGTTTACGTAATATATTAGAATAGTTCTATAAAAAAAATTGGAATAAGTATTGAATTTATGGAGTTTTTATAAAATTTCTAGAACTTTTATGCAATTTTTTATATATCAATATAATATTTTTATTTTAATTAAATAAATAATAATATTTAAATAATAATATTTAACTTTTCTTAGAATTTTATTTCTATATACCAAACACTAAAAATATTTTCCAAGAATTTAGTTTTCCACAAAATTTTCTCCAACAACCAAACAAATGAAAGAAAATTATATTCTTTCATTTTCTTTCCTCTACAATTTCCTTTCCACATAATTTTCTTCAAACCAAACATACCCTAAAGGACATGTTACCCCACTAAAGGGACGTAAACTCAACATACTTTGACAAATAAAGATTTATGGGATAAAACTGAATTATCAACATCTCAATGAACTAACACCACTCTACTAGATAATCACCCCTCAATTGCAAACTTATCCACCAACCATCGATTTGGCCTTTCAAGAAAAATGAGGTCACGCCCACATTTTTCTCTTCAGTGCATTCATATGAAGGAACATCTACTCAAAGTTTTGTACAATACCCCATCTTTCAAAAATCATGATTTAAACATAATTTATATTATTTAAAAATAAAGGTATCTTATTTTGCATGTTTTATTACATTCTTTACAAAAGGTTACATTTTTGAAAAAAATTGTTCTTACTTTTTTACCTTTTCTTATGATTTTGAGTCTTGTAGGACTTCCAAGTCACTTTTTGCCATTACACTTCTTCCAAATTATTCTAGCCTTGATCCTTGGTTTTATTTGTTTTATCTTGTATGTTATAAGTGTTTTTGACTATTTTTTATGAAATTTTGTTATGGTTCTCAAGGTGGTCTTGAGGCTTGATCATAGGGTTATTCTTGGCTGAAATTGGAGTTAGAAAACATAATTATACTAAGAGGTAATATAATTTTAATTGTGATCTTGCTTGATTTGTGTTATTGTGTTTAAATTATCATTTTTGAGCATTTTAGGGTCATCGGACCACTACGCAGATTTTGGTGTTCTTATGCTCTTTTATGATTTTTTTTTATGGTTCCAGTGAAGCATTTAAGTTTTTTAAATGCATTTAAATATATATATATATATATGTCTTGATTTGGGTTTGTATAATTTAAGTTATGATTTAATGAATTTTTTATTATTTTAGGGGTAAATGGGAAATTTATATTAGGATGTGATTTATGAGATCTCGGTGTGCTTAATATTTTCATCATGTGTTCAATGAATAGTATGAAAATATTAATGTGTTAGATGTTTATATGATGATAGTTTGGTTATGTTAAAGGTGTATAGGGTTTAGGGACATAATGATTGATATACATTATTTTTTTAATTTGCTTATTAATTTTTATTATTTGATATGCTAACTGTGGATTGGGGATGTTTAGTACATAATTTTGTGATTTAAGGGGCATGTTTGGTATTTTATTCATGTCTAGTAATTTGGTGACATGTCGGGGGTAAAAATATAATTTTATACTTAAAGGATTTTATTGAGATAGTTAGGATCAATAGTTGATCTTGATCATTAATTTAGTTCTTTGCATAGAAAATTAATGCAAATGGTACTTTATAGTAATAAGTAATTTATACTTTTTAAATATAAAATTCTTGATAAATTTATATATTTTTCATTAATATTAATAGTATTTTTATAAATAATAACTTCTATGAAAAGAGTTTGTGTTCTAGTTTGGATGTGGTGAATATATATATATATAATTTATGATAACTAAAGCTAATAGTATGTTTTTTTATGTAGTTATTTATCATTATTCTAAAGCATAATTAAATAAAGTTATTTAATTTATATTATATGAAAAAGTTATTAAGCTAAAGTGAAATATGATATATGGAAAATAATAAGACCATTTGCTCCTGTAACAATGATCATACGTATAACCATTGCGCACAAGCAATTTACGTGTAATCATCATGCACGAACAGTTTAGTTTGGCCTCGGGATGACCTTCAATGTATGATATTTTAACTAACATCAAGAATGTTAAGAACACAAGCTCAATATACTCTAGGTGATATCATACCCTATAAGGGGTATCAATACTTAAAGTTAGAATGTCCTAGTGAATAATAGCTTCATTCGCCCGTGTAGATTCACAACCAGATGTTCAAAAGACACTAGTAAAAAGGAGAATTAAAAAGATAAGTAAAGTGTTTATTTTTTTAGATAAAGTTATTATAGGATATTAAGGAATGAGTATATTAATGATCATGCTTAATAATAATAAAAAAGAACAATAAATTTATTTTACATGTATGTTATTTCATGTTATTAGTGTAAAAGGTGTTATTTCAGTATAATTAAAAGCATAATTGTGTAAAGTATATGGTGAATCCTACTATTCTAAATGTTCAACATCAAGTGTTCTGCATGGTTTTAAGCATGTAAAATAAAGTGTGGATAGTAGTAAATAGTATGAATAGTATAACATGTATAATGTGTTATGAATTCATGTAATCACGTGTTCTTCCATTTCCAATCATGTTTCCCCTATTATAAAGTGAGCTTTCCTATTATGCAAGTGGTGAATGTGTAAGTAATAGCAGGGATAATTATATGATTGATGTATAACATGATAATGTGAACATATGTGTTTGAATGCTATGTAAAATAGCATCTAAGTATTTATTGTGAAGTTTTCTTTGGTAGAATCTATTTGTTCCAACATGTACCTATATATCTTATGTGAGCATGTCATCGTTTTAAGCAAGTTATCTTTACTTAGAACATATATTATACTGATAAGATGCTTTTTAGATATTTGATCTAGGTATAATGGTTTTTCTACAACTTTCTATTGGGGTTGGGTTGATATTAGAGTTATCTGGTAGTAGTTGGGGTATGTAACCTAGTTTTCTTAAGTTATTGTGCCACTTGTTCTTATTGTATTACTTTACCTAGTTTTTTAACCTTATATTATTTAATATCAGGTGTCGATCCCACTTGATCATAGTATTTAAGTGTACTTTTTAGCCTTGCATCTGACATGGATTGGGTATGGATTGTAACTTATCTATATTGGATGTGGTGGTAACAACTTGCATTTCTTATTTATCTTTCACAAAACCTTTTCTAAATGAAAATTTTCAAAGTGTGAAAATGGAGGTGTTACACTCTATGACATTAAAGTCCTCATGGTCCACTTAGCTCTAAAACACAAGTGGGTACTTGTGCTCAACTCTCTTAAGCCAGTTCTATAATACCCCAAAATTTTCTAATCTTAATTTTGAGTAATTAAAATATTAACCTAATTCTAATCTCAAAAAATAAATAATTTTATCCTAGCCTAACTCCTTAATCTTAAATCTTAATCTAATCCTAATTTTTGTTTTATATCATTCATATTTTTTTAACCTAAGCCTACGCCCAGCTTGTTAATAATTAATTTTATCCTAATACCCCTAATCTAAATTTTTTTTACCTAATTTAAATTCTAATTCTAAATTCATTTTCTCTTCCTCCTACTCGATTTTTCTTTGTTTCCCTTATTCTCCATTTTCTTTTTGCGTGAATCACTCCCCCTCCAGATCAAATCCTTTCTATCATGCTTCCATAATCTATTTCCCCTACCCTCATCATCACAAACAGCAACTCTCACATCTAACGTTGATGTATTCCATTGAAAAAGCTTACCACAATCGTGCCTCACTTTCTACTTATTTTTCTCTATCAATCTACACCATGTATGCAACATGCATGTGTGTATGTATATACACCCTCCCAAGCTAAGCCTCATTTAATTCCCAACCAACCCCATCCTTCCCTCCATTTCTATTAATGAGTAGAAATAACCAAGAAGGCCTTTCCCTTCTTTCCTTTCTCCTTCTCGTCGTCACCATAAACACCACACCAACCCAGCAATGCCACCTCCCCTCGTCCCTTCCTCCCTTGCACATGCCCTCAATGTCGTTTCCACCCTCCTACCTTTGGGTTCACCACTAATCCTCACCCTTTTACTTCAGCCTCCACCATTACAACCTTCCCTTTACCTTTGGCATCCACTTCCGTTCCCCCCCTTTTGAACCTGTTGTCTTTATCGTTAACCTAACCCTATAAATTACATCTAGTGTCATTTCTACCCCCTTATTTCGACACATGTTGTCATTCATTCGTTCTTAGTTACACAAGTTTTGAATGTTTCAACTTCAAGCCCTGTGATTCATTTTTTTCTCATTCTTTCACTCTCCTTTAACTTAGCATTTACTTGGTTATATCCCTAAGTTCTTATTTTCGTTCATTATTTTTTCTTAGGTAATTTTATGAATGTCTCGGATGAGGTGGGATAGGTTATACGTTCTCAAACACCGATGTCCTTTTTGGTAAGGATACATGTCATAGTTTGGATTTTTCTATTAAATGTTATGTATGATTATGCGTACTAGCATGCTATTATTATTATTATTATTATTATTATTATTATTATTATTATTATTATCTTGGTAAATTAATTTTATTAATGTTATGATATAATAATGTAGATCATATAATGAAAGTGAGTAAGAATGAGAAAGCATGTGCTCAGATAACATTATTACAATCTAACTTATCTTGTAAACCCTAACTAAATTAGTATGATATATGAAATTGTAATATGGGTTTTATAAGTGGGAAATATGTATAATTAATATGTATGGTGATGTAATGAATTGGGTATTGGAAACTAATGATATCAAACATATAAGGTTTTTGTGAAGTAAGGATATTTTACTATCCTTAAGGGTATTTTTGTCAATATAGATTTAATAAGGAAATTTTAGTATTTTAATGTGTTAAGTGGTTTAAAATATGATAATAATTATCATCTGAAATGTTTTTAGTAATTATAAAAAGCCTAAGTCTAAATAAAATGACAAAATGACTTAAAGTGGGAATAGTTACCGTAGAGGCGGTGTTATTGTTGCATGTGTAAGATGTAGGAGTTAAAAAATGATTTTTTAATATGTTTTCTATGCTAAAATTTTAGGAATACATACTAAAGTTGGTAATTATATGAGTGTTATGAGAAAAGTTATACCTAACTTATGAAATTAGTGTTTAGTAAGTATTATAAATAGTAACTCTAGAGATAAGACTGTTATCACATCTATAAGACACAGGATTTAGACCTTAATTTTTGGATATATTGGTAATTATAATATTTGAGGAATGCATGATAAATTGGTGGATAAATGATTAATATGAAAGGGGTTGTGCATATATTATGAAATTAGGGTTTATTAGAGAAATTATAACATTTTTCCTTAAGGAATGTTCTGATCTTCATATGTTTGTGTTTTACGTGTGTTGGATAATCATGTTAATCTAGATAATGTGCCTTAAATATGCATGTATTTTTTATGACCTTGTATAAATACCCATGAATATGATATTAATCATTTAAAGTGAAATATCATATGAATTAGGACTGATTATACTTGTTTGTTCCACCAAATGGGTATAGTGGATAGGAGCTTTATGCCCTCAAATTTTATATTATTGATATCATTTCAGAGGTAGAGAATAGTGGCTCAAAAGCATTTTTTCCTGAGGTTGTATATTATTGATACTATTTCACTAATTGAGAATATTGGAATTCATGAACTCAAATAGGAAATAAATCAAGAGAATGATCATAATTATCAATAAGATACTAATCACTTAAAGTGAAAGACCATATGAGTCAGGATTAGTTGTACATGTCCATCCACTAGACAAGAATAGAATCCAAAAGACAAAAGACTTATGCCCTAAGGTTGTTTATTATTGATATTGTTCCACCAATTGAGAATAGTGGGTTTCCTGAACTCAATGTAAATAAGATTATGGGCCTTGATTATGCCATTATCATTGTGAGACTTGAAATTGCTAAATGAATTGGTACGATAATGTGTTAATTTATATATATGTTTATCCTTTTTTATGACCTTATGATTTGTACACTTTCTCCACTATATGGTTATTGTACTCAATATATAGCATACTAATCATCATTTTCATAGTTTCTACTCATTTCTACAAGCAAAGGATTTAGATGCTTTTATGCAAGTTAATGAGGACCCATTGGATGACTTTATTGCTTATGATTTTATATGTGTGGAGGATTGACTCTTGTATATCAGGATTAGGTGTAGAGTCATGTTATCTAGTGATTGGATTTTACTCGGATACCTTTTTAGACACTTAGTTCCATGTGATCCCTTTTATGTATTTTTGATATTTTACTCAAAGTTAATCTCCAAACTCTTATTTAAGTTTATGATGGTTCTCTCATTCTTTATTTATCATGTTTTATATTCTAATTATTTTACCTTACAATTGATGTAAACATCATATAGTAAGCCATACTTATATAGATTACTATAGTAACACCTAATTATTTTTATATTTTACTTCCGCTAAAATAAAAAAATTTTATAGTAAATTTTGGGATGTTACAAGTCCGATGGTGGTAGAATATAAACATGTAGTGACAAAAAAAAAACAAATATAGGTGTGAATATAGGGGTGTTACATTTTTGGTTCTAACACTCCAAGACACTAAAGTCCTCATGGTCTTCTTAGCTCTCAAACACAAGAAGGTAATTATGCTCAATTCTCCCAAGTCGATCCTATGGTGGTAGAAAATGAACATGCAGTGACAAAAGAGGTAAGTGTAGTGCTTGTGCCTAAAATTCTTGATGTTCCAAGTAGACCCTAATATTATCCATCATATGCTCAAGGTAATTGATGCTAACACATAAACTTGGAGGTATAATTGGATTATAAAACAAATAACATGTTAGGTGAAGGTTTATCTTATTAATAACCTAATTTTAGAAACAAAATTTTCCATGAATCAACAAGGAAAGGTGATAAAGATTAAATAATGCATATTTATAGACGTTATAAGGGTGAATTTGTAAGGAAGTAAGTCAGCATTAGTCTCATAGGGTGTGCATAGTGCATGTTTTAGCATTTTGTTGTACAACTAACCTTACGAGGACAGTTAGCATAATTATGAACTCAAGCCACATTGACATCAACCGTTCTGTATTTAATACACTAACTATCCATTGGAATGTAGGAACACAAACTTTTTCATCTCAAGGTAAGCACACATGCAAAAGTCACCCTGCAAAAAGTTTTCCCTAGGACAGCCGATAAAATCTATAAATAACCGTTGTTGTCATTTTTTTAGGAGCTTCCATTATACTGACCTACTACAAAGAATATTCTCAATTTTTTCATCAACTGTATACAAGGACCATAAGAATACAGTTGTTGGTACCACCCTATAAGTCTCCCCAACAACGATAAAAGCACCAACAAATTGACCAAAGATATTAATGAACATTGGAGATAATTTGCACCTTCAATTTCAAGAGAGGAGTGAGAGTAAGATAGTACATTATAAAAGCTTAAAATGGAGAAAAAGAAGAGGTCTCAGATGATGAGAAGGGTGTACTCCCTTCCCTCTACCCTTTTCAATCTCTTCTCTCTTAGCTCTTATTATGATATGAGTTTTGTAATGTTAATCAACATGAGATAATTTATTATGGGGTGATCGAATCGATCCTACTAAATTAATGCATAACACATTGTAACATGCTTAGGTGATGTGGTATTTTAGTTTGTTGTTCTTAAATTTACGTGTTAAGTGTTTTAGTTTGGTGTTCTTAAATTTTTGTGTTTAGTATTGTATGTTAGCCACATTCAGTATTTACTAAGCGTTGTAACACCTGCGAGGTTTAAGCATCATTAATTGATCCAAATTGGTATTATGGTCATCACAAAGATGTGAAAAGGCCTTAGTGCCAACATTGTGAAGTTCACTATATGACATTGTTAGGGTATATGTATTGTGATGGTGTTGACTAAAGAGTATGCTCCTCCTTGAGTAGAGCTCAATGAACCTAGGGTGTTGATACCCTGTGAGCTTAGTATGCTATGATATGCTATGTTACTTATTTAGGTGATATGAGATATCCCCCTCCCCACATCTATTGTTACTAGTCTGTCATATTTGTTGTCTGTATCTATTTCAATTTTACTTACCTTAATCAATTTTAGCTACAACTTACATTGTTCTTTACCAGAATTGACACTTATCTATTTGAGTGTTTTTTTATTTGCAATACTAATCTCCTTAAGTGTAGCATAAGAAAATCCCTATGGGATGATAATGTGGCCAATAGTTACTACTTGGATTAATTGTGTGCACTTGCATATAACGTGGTGCTTTATTTTTCTCCCTAT
Source organism: Tamarix chinensis (assembly GCA_030549775.1). Classification (NCBI taxonomy): domain Eukaryota; kingdom Viridiplantae; phylum Streptophyta; class Magnoliopsida; order Caryophyllales; family Tamaricaceae; genus Tamarix; species Tamarix chinensis. Next base: position 94,781,150 of record CM060172.1, read on the forward strand.
CAAGGCACAAAATCACACATTACACTAAATGGCCAAATAAATAGGCCTCCCAATCCATTCTATCATAGAAGCTATAATGGAATTTAATTTAGCTTGAACTTTTAAGACCAAGATGGATTCAAAACCTTCAAAGAGAGTTTACCTTCATTTGAAATTCAAATTTTGAAAACAATTCCCTAGATTTTGAAACCAAAAGTTTTGGTACTAACATGTAGCCCCCCTAACTTCCACTATAGAAAATTTTGTTTATAATATTTTAATTACAAGAGATAAAACAAAACATTCAGTAATGTCACTATTATGACTAACATGAGTTCAAGAACTATCACCTCACAAATGTTAGATGCAAGGCTAAATAAAAACTAATAAAAAAAAACTCAATGAATAAAAAGAATTCTCAAAAGAGATAATAACTAATAATAAAAATAGTTGTTTACCAAACCACACATGTTAGCATCAAAATACAAGGGAAAAAACTAAGAATTTTAATAACCGATCGACAAGCATTAGGAGAAACCAAGCACTACTAATAACAATTCTCCTTAAGCGTAAGTCTAATATAGTATAAAAGGTAGTGGGACAATGTGGACCCGTCCGAAGGCAAATCAATAATATAAGATAAGTTGTTGAAGCTAAATAATCCATGATAGCTAATCTAGACCCACATAATTTGGATCCACCATTGAACTTGTTTCTTATTAAGTTGATTAGTGTTTTTATGATGTGATAACACTTAATACATAATGCACATTAATCTATACTTAACTATTTTTTTCTATTTAGCCACAACCATTAACCGTTACTAAACTAATGATCATCTATTTAACTAAGCTATCAAGGCCAAACAAACACACAAAGTCATAATCATTAGACTCTCAATTATCACCCATTAAGATATAATTATTTTAAAAATCGAAGGAAGTTGATTGTTCAAAAAGTTTATGGTCAACTGGTCAAAGGAAAATAAAAACAAAGAATGAACAAAAATCAACAAAAAGGCCAATACAAGCATACTTTACCATTTTCACATACATTGAAATCCAATATGACTTTTATGGAATAAAAAATATCCAATTTAAACAAAATAGCATTTTAAAGATTAAATACGCTTATACACTATAAAAGTTACTATTTTTTCATTATTATGAAATAATACACATAAAAATACCTACATAATTTTAAAACTCATAAAGTATTCTATAAATTTGATATTTATTAAATAAAAAAAAACTCCAACAACTTTACATAATGAAAAAAATACCATTGTCATTATAAAAAATGGTTTTAAAACTTCAAAATTATTAAGGCACCCTAGACCTATAATAATAACCAAACCACTCATATGATTTATGAATCTCATATTTTAGTCAAAATATAATAATGGAACAAAATTTATAGAAACACACTAAAAATATCATTTTTTTTCTCAAACATGAAATTTCTATTTTAAATCTAAATCACTATATTTTATACATAGGAAAATTCAATTAAATTTAAACTTAGCAAATAACATATGAAGAATACAAATATGAATTCAAATCTAGAAATTTTAGACCATACAAGTGTATTTACAAAAAAAAAATCATATTATGTTAAAACTTCAACATAACATAACTCTAGCTAATCAAACTCAAATATCAATATATTATGTATGAAAATTAAAGTAAAATATGCAAGGAATATAATAACATGCTCAAAAATAAAAGAAAATGGCTCGGTATAGAAAATTTGATGTTGCCCTAGACATATGTACATACTATTTTTACAAAATTAACCATAATATAACATACTTGTACATTCACGCAAAAACATATAAACTATCATACTTACATACAAGCTTTCATGAGTCACCTACATACCAAAAATAATAGAATGACATGATTCGTGCTTAGTTCATGAAAATAACAAGGACTTGGAAATGATTTACTGGCGAGTACATATTTTAACATATTGTATACCTCTTTAATCTTAGTTTTTGGTCTTTTATTTGAGTAATATATAAGAATAATTACAAATTTATGCTTAAGTGAAAATAATCTTATATATTTTATTATTTGATCTAAAATGATATAAAATAGATGATTTAAAAGTATAATATTATTTATTAATTTTTTAATAATATTTGTATGTAAAAAAAAGAGTTTGGGTCTTTTGGCCCAAAGGCCTAAAAGAAAAGGCAAGAAGAGTTGACGCTAATTTTTTTATATATAAAATGCAGCGAAAGAGAATAGTGAGAGAAGAAGAGGAGCTAGAAAAGAGAAGGAGGGTTATTGTGAAAGAGAGTCGATGAAGGAGAGAAGTCAAGGAGGAGGCCTACTACAAAAGAAAAGAGGGAGAAAGGAGAGAATAGTGTAGTAGAGAAAAAGAGAGAGAAGAGAGCATGAAAGCTAGCATAGGTGACGCATGACTGACGATTATACAAAGAGGCATGCCTGACGTAGGCCACAACAGAGAAAAAAGAGGATAGAAAGGAGATGGTGTTGCACGCCAAAGAAAAAAAATCGGTGTAGGTCGGCACTAAAAAGAAAAGAAAGAGAGAGAAGAGAGCCACATAATTTTTGGTAGAGAAAGTGAAAGAAAGAGAAATAGATACCAAATAATTTTTTTCATATGAAATTAATCAAATTTTATCTTAATAAATTGTTGAACTTTCATCCATAATTATTTTTGGTTATTTCATTCTCTATTTATAACATATATTTATTTTTATGTAATTTATTTAATTATTATGATTGGATAAATATTTATTGTTAGAAAGTAGTTTGAAATCCTAGATGATGGTTTTTATTTTTCTTTATTTCATAAGATTTCTCTTTTACTCTATTTTAATTGTTATCGTTTATATATACAATTTTGTCGAGTATGATTTATATAGCCATGCCTTGTTTTGGTTTTCTCATAGTGACAGTATGTAGGATTGTATGCTTACTAGGTGGCTATACAAACATGTTAGAATTTATATGTATAAATTGAAGCTAGGATAGATAATAATTTACCTAATAGTTTTGTAATTCTAACCACAATAGTAGAACATTTAGATACGTGTGGGTCAAAAGAAAAGAATGCAATTAAACATGCTTTATGTACTAGTTTGGATACTTAGGCTGAAATCCTTCAACTTGTGTTTGATACTTTAAATCTAGTTAAATATAGAAGATGCTTATTGCGACTATACTACTAATATTTAATGGGATTTAATATTGATGATTTGTCGTATTAATTATTTCAGTGGGTAATATAAGGTGTATATACCTACTTTTGGCTTACAACTTATTCAGTCTCCTTATGATTAAAAGATGACTTAAAAATTATTATTATATTTCAACCTAGTCTAAGTGGTGGATTTTGATTTTCCTAATACATTAATCATATTTGCAGTTATAAGTTATTTATTATTATTTTTATTTAAAACCCCCCATAATTGTTTTTTTATTATTTATTTTTGTCTGATTTATAGTTTTATTTATGTATTTATTTATTTATTTGCTAGTTAAATAAAGGCGAACCCTCTTAATTCCAAATATAGAGCAATACCCTTATTTACCAATACTACAATTGACTATAAGATGATTTAAATTGTGTGACAACTATTACCACGTCAGTTAACTTATATAAAAATAGGGATTAACATGCTCCTAACACTTATTAGCACATATTTAGGAGAATTAAATATTTATTAATTCTAAAGATACTCGGCAAAGAGAACATAAAATACGAACAAGCCTTAATCTTGAAAATTCAAACTCTTAAAATCCTTTATCCTTTTAAAAATAAGAAGTAAAACATGATAAGAATTAATATTTAGCATATAGAGAGCTTAAGTCAAAAGAATAATATAATATTACTCTTTTTCTTGAAAATAATGAATTTAATATGAAGGAATTGTCAAAATACTTTACCTATCACAAATCCTAAACCTCATTTACTTAATCTAAGTAAAGAAGAGTTGGAATCTAGAGATTGGAAGGTAAGAGAATAATACAAAAGTGGAGGAAGAAGAAGGATGAAGGAATGACAACATATGCAAAAGGAGAAAGAATGCAAAATACTTAGGAAAAATTGTAAAAAGAGGGACATAAGGCAAACGTGTTCATAAGGTATAAAAATGATTTTAAAAAAATAAAACAATTATAAATTAGTAAGGAGAAGCTCACAACAACAACTACGAGGGAAGAGAGAGGAATGACAAGCCACATGAGTGTACTAGTGGCTAAGGGAATATAACTTAGGTCTATAAAATTTGGTAGTTTATATGTCAAAACCTCTGTATTACCATAAAGCAAAGTGGGAGGTTTATATGAGGAATTTATAATGTGGGGAAGGTATAGGGGTCATTTGGTTGACATAAAAAAAAGTATATGTTAATGTCCCCCCCCCTTTTTGCTGAAGTTTCATTAATATTGAGTCGATGTCTACCTTGTGTTTTATTAATACTATGTTTATATTTTACTATTACTGTATTTATGCTTTGTCGTTATGAATCTGTATTTTATCATTGTTTGACTAATATTCTTATCATATTTGCACTTATATTTTACCATTGGTGTCCTTATGTTATACTATTTTGTGTTGGTGTTCATCATACTAATATTTCACTAATATGGTGATTGTATTTTACCACTTTTTATTAAATTTCACATGTTTAATTTTTCATTATTACACACATTTTTTTATCACTATTATGCTAAAAGTTTACCATTATTGTGAATATCTTTAACCAATATACATTAATAGAAGAAAAAATTAGTACAACAATGATGAAATATATGTTTAATATTGTTGAAATATTATGTATCCAATCATTGAACAGATCTTTATGGCATAACAGCTGATTGCAAGATACTTATTGTGCAACTAGTCGGACAACAATAATTACAAGTTTGGATAATGTGACATAACACTCCACATTTATATCAACGACAATCAATTATTCATAGACCACATATACGTACATGATGTATAACAGATCTTTCCATGAGCATCTTTAGCATAATTTGGTAGTTTATATTCTCTTTTGAAATAAAAATAAAAGGAAAGAAGGTTGAGCTACTCATGGGATACTTAGTTTATTTGTTCTTAATAATGGTAGTAGCTTATTTAATTTAAGAGATAGAAAATAGATGAAATATAGAAAGAAAAGTTAAGAAATTATACAAAATTGTATTAATATCCAATTTAGACCGATCAATCCTCAATTTGTAGATCTCAATGTAAATTTTTTAACAAAATTAAAAATAAAATAGAAATAATTATTTTAGGAAAAATATGCCCAAAATGATTTTTATAAAAAAAAATAACTAATGACTACTTGTAAAGTAAAGTAAAGTAATTTTCTCTTTTATTTCCCTTTCTCCTGTGCTATCGGTTTCTATTTATGCTATCCACTTAGGAATGAAAATGGGTTGGGTTTAGGTCATACTCAACTAGATCCATACCCAGACAAGTTTATGATGCTTAAACATAGACTTGATATGAATCCACTGGATTTCAAAAGTTTAGATACAAATCCCAACCCCATAGATTTTAGTAGGTAAATTCATTCTAAGAAAACTTCTAAATAGGTACAAGTATTTATTGAAAAATAAATTAATAATCTAAATTTTGAAATATGTTTATCCTTATGTTAGTTATTATATTTTCATTATTAAAATAATTCATCAAATGGTGTATTGATCACTCGAGATTTTGAGAATATGACATTGTCTGGCAATTAGTGGATAACTAATAGTGGTTAGTGAATTATATTAGTGATTAATTGATAACTTATTTCATTAGTTGGTTTGATTAGCAAATAATATTAGTTTTTATACAAAAACTTCATATATATGAATGACAACATTTTGCTATTATTTTAAAATTGTTTAAACATACTAAGAAAATGGTTTAAAAAATACACATCTTTCATATTTTAATAGAAATATTGTATGCATAAAGACGCATTTCTACTAAAAAAATATGGTGGCAATGGGAACATTTTTTTGAATTTATTAAAATTTATTTTAAAACAATACACTTCTTATCCATCAAAATATACATCTTTTGAGTATGAATACATATATTCCCCCAAGAAGAATATATATCTTATCCAAGTAATACATATCTTTCCAATGATAAATATTAAAAAATAATGAATGTAAAATTTTATCATGCGGGATGTATATTTTTATTTGAAAAGATGTGCATTAGTTAATATGAGATATACATTTACCATTATAAAATATTTAGTTTAAATTAGAGTATGTGCATTTGTTGATATAAGACATATATTCACCTTTATAAGATGTGTATTTACAATCAAGATATCCATCTTAAGATGTTCATTTGTTGATATAATACGTGTGCTCACCATTATAAGATGTGAATTTGTCTTGCAAAAATACTCATTGTTTCCAATAACATATGAATTTTTATCATGTGTATTCATTTCTTGTTTTTTATAAATATAATATGTGCATTTATATTTAGAAGATGCGTATTTTGTTGGATAATATGTGTATTATTGTTATATCTCTATGAGACACGTATCGTAGAAACGAATTGTGCATTTATAACTATAAAATTTGCATTTGCCAAATAAAAATGTATATTCTTCCAATAAGATGTGAATTTATAATACATGTTTTAATACCCAAAATTAAAATATTTTTTTATAATATAAAAATTAGAAGGCTATGTTATTTAAACACTTATTACATCTTTTAAATAAAATTGAAACCCTGAAAACATTTTGTTTTATTATTCATATATCTGCTCACAACTTTGTTCTATGAGAATTTTCAAGCCATTTTAGGTCATCTATCTTCTCCTATATCATTTTAATTTGATCATACATGGATTTTTTTTCAGAGTCTCCTATCAATTTTCAAAAATGGTAAACAAATGTTTTGATGAAAATTTCTAATTTCATTTTATTTAGTTTTTATTACATTTTACGAATCGAAATGGTCTTTTTAGTTATCTAAAATTTACAAAACTTTGATGATTATTGCATTTTTGTGTTTTTGAGTATTAATTAAAACAATATAAAAGCGCATCCATGAAACTAAACAATTTATGTTTAGTGGTAGTGTCCACTATCTACTGGCAAGTTCCATAATGTCAACAGATACCCTCCAGTTCCCAATTTTCTTCTTTAGCATGACTATATTAGCTATCTAGTTAGGGTAACGTTCTTCATGGAACAAGCAATTGTTGAGAAGCATATGTATTTCTTCATCGATGAATCAATTACATTCTAAGATAAATTTCCTTTGTCTTTACTTTACTAGTGGTTATTCAAAATCAACTTGAATATTGTGGGTATAGATCTTTGGGTTAATCCCATCCATATCCATGTGGGACAAAGCAATATAGTATTGTTGTTCCCCCAAAAGATGAATAAAAGATTCTCAAAGTTTGGGTTTATGGCCCAAACTAATCATGACCTTATGCTCTGGTGCTTTGGGGTTTAGTTTCACCTCAGTCAGATGTTCGATGGGTGGTTCTTCGAGTTGTCATGGTAGAAACTCATACTGTAATTGTTATAATAGTTATGGTTTCATTATAATCACGCTTTAGCAACATGTATGGGTAAACCTTTGGGTTCATGACTTCTTCAAATCCCCATTAGGTTAAGAAGGATATAACTTGGTGATAGGCTGAGGGAATAACTCGCATCATGTGGATCTAAGGGTGTTTGAGAATGAGGTTGTGAGTGGAGGGGAAATCAACCACTAGAAACTTGGTGTTAAGATTATCCCTCTTAGTACAAACTAAAAGCTAGACTTTACTCGTAGAGTGTTTTTATTCTCCACTAAACCTTACTAAGATTATATATTATTTCTAAATTTTATATTATGATACTCCCCTTTCCCCTAAGGTGGAAAGAAACATGACATTTGTCAAATTGTTAATGTCAAAAAAAAATGCATTTTGTGATGTAGTTTGCAATGGATAACTTGATGATCATAGTGTCATGATGTAGGGTGACCAAGTTCATGATCTATACATCAATGAAGGTGATGGGTTGATCAATTAGAGCCAAGTTAGCCGTCTTGTGGAGGGATGTGCTACATGTTATAGGTTTCTTGGGCGTGTTTCTTAGCTTGGGAGACCATGACTCTGCTAATCTCTGATCCATTCATGATCATGTTAACAATATTAGTGTTCTATGGTAGTTTAGGAAAGCTTGGGGGCTAACTTCATTTAAATTTTGATCACTTCTAATGGTTTTCTCATTACCTTTTTTTATAAGGTCTTATGGAAGTGTACATTCTTGATCAGTTATGCGATTTTCAACTTTGAGGTTATACAACTAATGGTAGTGTGGTTGTAGTATGCATGAAACTCACAATACATAGTTATATCATGCTTTTAAATAAGCCTCTTGAGATTGCCAGGCCATATAACTTTGTCACTCATCTACTTCCTCACTGATATAACATCGACAAAGTCGATGTTGAGGGTGTAGGATGAAATGGGCTACCTCCATAGGGGTCTCGGTATTTTCTCTTTTTTTTGCCTGTCTAAATCCTTATCGTCAGGGTTGCAACCTTTTAATTTCAACCTTCACATCTCAACTTTTTTGTTTCCCATATCCATAGTCATCCCTTAGTGGTACTTGGTTGGAATCATCCTCCTCTTAGTTGATATGGGCATAGTCTTTTGTAATGATGCCCTTCATAGTGTTGCAAACATCCCCAAATTTTACATTTGAAATTTTTTGTTTAATCAAAAACTATACACTAAGACAGAGGGTGCTACCGCTGTGATCAGTAAAGTCTGACCCCCGACTAGTCTCGTACCAACCATAAGGCTAGAAAATTCATGAGACATCAAACCCATTTAAAGCATAAAACCATAATGACTTGAATACTTCATAATTAAAATAAAATTAGAGTGTGTGATTAAAGAGTCATTACAGGATAAAAAAACTAGTACAACATCAAAGCCCCTGGGGGGGGAAACAATACGAACAATAAAATAGAGTAAAACGGGAAAAGATGAGTCCGGACATCACTCTCTCTTGGGCCCCATGCTAGTCCAACATGTAATCACTCAGCCCCACCCAATGTATCGAATGCGTTATAGTCATCAAACACAGTATCTCCTACCTGCACCAACTTAGAAAGGGCCACTACTTGTGGGAATGAACATCACCCATGAAATTGTGGCTGGAGCCACCTGGGCAGGGATTGTGGCCAGACCCACCCAAGCAGGGATTGTGGAGGTAGGCTTGTGTCCTACTTGAACTATGTCAAGTTGGGCCACCGAGCGTTTAAGTGTCGAGGGCCATAGCGTCCTCAATAGTACCAGCAGAGGGGACCCCTGATTCCCCTACAACAAGCCTACCCACAGCACATCTAGACCCTATCCCCACAGTTCCAGCAATGAGCACCTATTCCAACAAGTGCCCCAGTTTGAGATGCTAAAGGAAGGCCTCAGGGGTCTCAACCCTTCCTTTAGAGAGAAGGTCAGTCAGATAGGTACTTGAATGTGATCAGGCAGGTAGAGGGTGATCGCCAACTAGATGTCATCATGGGTATGTTCACCATACTATCTTTGCCAGTACATGTTCTCTTCGATTCAAGTGCATCTTTATCTTTTGTGTCCATTTCATTCGTTGTTAAGGCTGAGCTATCACTATTTACTAGCGTAGCATTGTTTGTGATGCTTCCTTTAGGTGATAGGATGGATTGCACTAAGTTATTTTCAGATGTGGCCTTAGTCATAGGTGGGGTATAATTCTTATTGGACTTGATTATACTAAATTTATGGGACTTTGATGTGATTTTGAGGATGGATATGTTGGGAAGGTATCAGACAGTGATCGAATGTGCTTAGGAGCACATGATATTGAGAGGACCGAAAGGTACTAGGGTTTCATACAGGAAAACCTAGCCTAAGCCCACTACCAAGGTGGTATCTGTAGTTACCCTACACTCCTAGGTCCATAAGGGGTATCCTCTTTACTTGTGCAGCATGAAAGAGCTGAACAATAACTTAGCAGCTTTGGAAAGCATCCCGATAGTCAGAGAATTTCCAAATGTGTTCCCAGAGAAAATGTCAGGTATGGCTTCAGTTCGGGAAATTGACTACACGATTGAGCTAGTGCTTGGAGCTAAGCCTGTGACAAAAGCACCCTATCAGATGGCACTTGTTGAGCAGAAGGAATTAAAGGCCCAATTGGAGGAATTGTTGGAGCACGAGTACATTCGACCAAGTGTGTCACCGTGGGGAACACCAATCTTGTTCGTGAAGAAAAAGGATAGAAGCCTTCATCTCTATATAGACTACCGAGGACTGAACTAACTGATGGTGATGAATCGGTACCTACTCCAAAGGATTGATGATCTCTTTGACCAGCTGAGGGGTGCCACAGTTTTCTCCGAGGTCAACCTAAGGTCAGGGTACCATCATTTGCGGATAGTAGATGCTGACATTAAGAATACCGCCTTCTAGACTCAGTATGGACACTGTGAGTTTATGGTGATGCCTTTTGGGCTCATTAATGCCCTTATAGTATTCATGGATCTAATGATGAGGATTTTTAGACCCTTCCTCGACCAATTTATAGTGGTGTTCATTGTCAACATCTTGGTGTACTCCTGAGGGAATATGGAGCATAAGAAACATCTTCACACCATTTTAAGTTTGCTGAGAGAACACCACATGTATGAAAAGCTATCCAAGTGCAGATTCTGGCTTTAAGAAGTGGCTTTCCTTGGGCATATAGTGTTAGCTGAGGGAGTGTCTATTAAAAGAGCAGACGTCAAGGCAATCACAGAATGGAAGCCTCCCACAAGCATAAGAGACGTTCGGAGTTTCCTAGGATTGGCTAGGTATTACAGATGGTTAGTGTATATTTTTCCAAGAGTGCTCATCCACTAACTAACCTCTTAAAGAAGACCACAAATTTCCAATGGGACGAGACTTGTGATGGAGCCTTCCAATAATTAAAAAGGTGTTTGACCACAATGTCTATCCTAACTCTGCCAAAGGGTTCAGAAGGGTTAAAGGCTACAGTGATGCATCCAAAAATAGACTTGGGTGTGTGTTGATGTAGAATGGTAGAGTAGTTGCATATGCCTCCCAAAATTTGAATCGGCACGAGAAAAACTATCGGACTCACGACCTGGAGCTAGTTGTTGTGGTTTTTGCCCTGAAGATTTAGAGGCACTATTTATACAGGGCAAAGTGTAAGTTCTTCACTGACCACAAGAACTTCAAGTACATCTTCACCCAGAAGGAGCTGAACATGAGGCAAAGGAGGTGGTTGAAGCTGGTCAATGACTATGACATTGAGTGGACCGGCTATGAGGGTAAGGCCAACATAGTTGCATATGCCCTGAGTAGAAAGGCCACACACTCTACAAATTTCTATGTAGTTGCTGACAGGATGGTGGAGGAGTTGTCAAGTTTGTAGATTGAGATGATTCAACAAGTTGACATCGAGGTCTGTATGAGCACCCTAATAATCACTCCCACCATTTTTTAGGAGATTCGAGCTAGCTAGGCTAAAGATGTCAAGCTTGAAAGGATCTAACGAAAGTTACAGGAAGGCCAGGCAAAAGGGTTCCAAGTTCACAAGGATGGTAGCCTTTGTTACAAAGGTCGCCAGTGCGTAACACAAGGATGTCCAGAGTTAAAGCTCCGCATTATAGAAGAGGGACACTAAGCCCCTCACTTAGTTCACCTGGGAAGGGACAGGCTGTATAAGGACCTCAGAAAAGTATACTGGTGGCCTCATATGAAGTGGGAAGTGGCTAAGTTTGTGTCCTGTTGTCTAACTTGTTAGAAGGTTAAGATTGAATACCAAAGACCTACAGGACTACTTCAGCCCTTAGAAGTGCTAAGGTGTAGTGGGATTCAATCTTTATGGACTTTGTCGGCGGTTTTCCAAGGACTCGGAGTGGCTATGACACTATTTAGGTCGTTGTAGACAGATTAACCAAGTCAGCCGTATTTATTCCACGTGGAGTATGGATCAGTTACCAGGGGCCTAGATAAAGTACGTGGTTAGTCAACACGGGGTCCTAGAGGACATTACATTATATAAGGATTCGAGGTTCCTCTCTTATTTGTAGGGAAAGTTGCAGGAATTCCTAAGGATGAAGTTAAAGATGAGTACAGCTTTCCATCCTGCCACAGATAGATAGACATAGTGGACCATACAAACCCTAGAAGATATGTTGAGGGCCTATGTATTGGATTTCCAAGGTTGTTGGAAAGAGCGCCTACACCTGATAGAATTTTCATACAACAACAGCTACCATGCCAGTATAGGGATGGGCCCCTTTGAGGCATTATACGGATGGAAGTGTAGGACCCTCTTGTGCTGGAATGACATTAGCGAGATAGTGGTGTTGAGACCTGAGATGATAGGGGAAATGACCAAACAGATTCACCAAATTCAGGATCGAATGTGAGCAGCTCAGAGCAAACAAAAGAGTTATGTGGATTGGAAGTGCCGGGGTAGTGACTTTGAGCTTGGGGAAAAAGTGTTGTTAAGGGCTTCCCCCACAAAGGGCATGTAGAGATTTAGCAGAAAAGGAACGTTGAGCCCAAGATACATCGAACCCTATGAGATTTTAGAGTAGGTAGGTGAGGTTGCCTATCGGTTGGCCTTCCTCTAGAATTGGCTTGAGTCCACAATGTGTTCCACATCTCGCAGCTATGAAAGTATGTTGTTGATCCTTCCTTTGTGATCCAGTCGGACGAGTTCGAGCTTGATGATTCTCTAACATATGAAGAGCGACATGTGCGGATCCTTGACACCAAGCTCCAGAAGACCCGCACGAGTGCAGTTCCCCCTGTGAAGATTCTCTAGAGCCGCCATGGAACCGAGGAAGCTACCTGGGAAGCGGAGAAGGACATGCGCGAGAGGTATCCGAAACTCTTTGATGTAGGTATGATAATTCTTAGTAAACCCCTTTTTCTTTAAGGGGGTAGTAGCATCATGATTCGTACTTTTATTATCCCGACTAGCTTAGAATTGTCCTTCCTTAGCCCTATAATTTAGCAAGTGACTTCGAGGACAAAGTCTTTCTTTAAAGGGGTAGTGATATAATACCCCAAAATCCTAATTTAGGATTTTATAATAAAATATGGGTTAATATGTGAGATTAATTAAATATAAATTTGTTAATAAAATAATGGGAGTAATTAAGACAAAAAAGAGGGAAATAATATAGGATTAAATTAGGGAAGATTAGGGTAATTTTTTAACTAAAATAGAATTTAGGAAGATTTTCCCAAAATTTCTAAATTAATATAAAAATAAATCTAAGTATTTATTTTTACTAATTTTGTTATTATCAAGAAAATTTAAAAATACAAAAAGATCCTAAATACCCCAACCACCTTATTTTTATTTTTCTTTTTTCCTTTTGTTTCCCTCTTTTCCTCCTTTTTCCTTTTTTCTTTATTCCTTTTCTTCATTTCTTTTCTTTCATCTTTTTTCCCCCGACTGGGTCTCACCAGTGTGGCCCAACCCTTCTCTCCCTCTCCTCCCCTACACGAGCCTAGCTCATCTCTCTTTTTTTCCTCCTCGCCTGATCGATTCACCCCCCTTTTCTTTTATTTCTTTCTTTTCCCCGATCAACCAACCTATCTTTCTTCTTCTTCCTCCTCCCCTCTCATTCCTTGGTACTACAGGTCACGCCTGCGACCTACTCGACTATCCTCCCCTGCCATTGTACCACCCCAACTTGGTCTCGCTCTCTCCCCAGTCCCTTTCCCTTCCATTTCAAGCCTAACCTACCCCTGTACTGCCCTCCCCATGAGCCTCTTCCCTTTGTCTTCCTCTACAGCCTACAACCTGCCCTTTGTAGGCTCATACCGACCTGCCACTATTGGTCGGCGAGCTCCTGCCCCTCTTGCTCCCTTGTCCTCTTCTCCTTCCCACGACTATAAAAACCCCATCATTGCCCCCATTCTCCTCCTTTTGCTTTGCCCAGAAATACCCGATTCTCCCCACCATTGCGCCTTTAGACGCCACCGTGTAATGTCACCATCCAAACCACCACCCAGACCCTTCCTCGCATCACCCTCCACCAAACCAAACCACTCCCCCTATGCAGCTCATCCCAACTGTGTAAAGTGGGCAGCTCTTTACACCTCATCATCGCCTCCTTCGCCACTATCACCACCCCCACTGTCTCCCTCTTAACCTAGTAGACCCTCCTCTACCTTCCCCTACCCTTTCTTTTCCCTTTTTTCCTCTCATTCCTCCTCCCTCCTTCTCTACCACCCTTGGCCACCACAGCCACCACCACCTATGTTGCCACCCTGCTACGTCACCACCACCACTACAACCCTCCTAGTCCAAGGAGTCCACTACCTCACAACTACCACCTCCCTCCCTATTTTCCAACCCCAAAAGTCCAACCTTTCACAAAACAACCACCAATATCGCCGTAGTCGCCGCCACCCTAGCTGTCACCTCCACTTATGTTGTGCCCTAACCCTTGCTATCACTTAAGTATAGATTATCTTAGTATGAGTATTATTTTAGCCTTGTTATTATCATCATCATCACCATCACCATCACCATCATCATCATCATCATCATCATCATCATCATCATCATCATCATCATCATCATCATCATCATCATTATTGTTATTGTTATTATTATTATTATTATTATTATTATTATTATTATGCCATGACTATTATGACTATCATCATTACTACTACTAACACTATTATAGTTAACACTACCACTAGTAGTATTGTTAACCACTTTAATAATAATCCCTTATTAATACTACTAATATTATCACCACTAATACTAGTTCTTACTAAAGATAAATTAGGGATTAATGAAAGGAGTAAGAGGGAATTTAACCCTAGTATTTCCCTCTTATAGGTGAACCAAGTCCATCCCCTAAGGAGGCATAGGAAGCGTGCTCCAAGACCTATGTTGTAATACCCCGTATTTTTTAAACCTAAATTTATTAAGCTTAATGATTTTATTAGCGTAATCTGATGTAAAAAAAAATAATTATTTTAATTTTTATTTGTTTTATGGATTTATCGACGATTTTGAATTCATATTTTAATTTAAGTAATCGTTGTCGTTGTGAACCATTTTAGACAAATTCGTTCACGACCATGATTTTATTATATTCTTTTAATTTCGATTTTCGGTTAAAAATATGTATTCTCATTCTTTCTTGTATTTTGATTTTTAATATTTTAGATTCATTTTCGACTATAACTTCGTCGTGTGATTACGACCTTATTTTTAGAGTTATATTTCGTTAACTAAATATATTATTTAAATTATAGAATTTCTGTTTAAATAGTTAAATTTATTTTAATGATTTTATCCCTAGAAAATATTTCCGACTTTAAATTTATTCGTTTTCGGAAATCTTTAATATTTGGGAAGTTTTAAATTAAAAAAAGATTTTCGGAGTTTATTTATGAAATTCTTTCTAGAACTAATTCTCTTTCGTTTTATGCTTTTTGGTTTACGGAAAACCGATTTCGGAAATTATTTAAATTAGTTTTGGTTTATCTGAATTTGACTTAAATATTTTAGTATATGTTTTAAATAATTTTTCGGGGTCTTATAATGTATTTCCGTAAATAATATAAGTTTTTACGTTCGTTGGTAAATTCTTCCGAAAGTGTTTCCGAAATTCTTTATATAGCTTTTTATTAATTTTAAGCCTTTGGATCCGTTCGAAATAAATTTTCGTTAAATAAATTTTAGATAAAATCTCCCAATAATATTTTGATATTTTTAGTAGTTTATTTTATGTGTATTTGTTTTTTTAAAAAAAAAACCAGCACTCGTCGGACCCCCGCCCCTCTTCTCTTCCTTTTCTCTCTTCTTTTCCCAAGTGCCCCGACCCCTGCTCCCGTCGGTGCCCTGTGTGCGCACCTGTTCGCAACCCTAGCCAGCCGCCACCTCCTCCTCCTCACTGCTCGCCGACCTCCAGCCACCGTCGACCACCACAGCAGCAGCAGCCGCGCGACAGCAGCCCACGCAGCAGCGCAACAACGGGCGACGACAGTAGCAGCAGCAGGCCACACAGCTCGCGCCACCGCCCGGTCACCGGCAAGCTCAGGCGACCACCGTCGAGCCAACCCCGTCCCCCAACGAAGCCTCCCCAGCCTTCCTTTGCCCCGATTTGTCGGTTTTTAATTGGTATAAATTTCTGAAAACCCTAACCCTTGTTTTGATTAATTAGGTATGAATTAGCTTATAAAAAGCTAAATTGATTGTTTGATTGTGTATATATGTGCTGTAGGAATGATTTGGATAGGTTAATTGTATTGTTATGTTGAGATTTCGGAAAATCGGATTTTGGCCGGGTTATGCCCGAATTTTTCGGATCCGTCTGTTTTTGCGATTTCAGACAAATTGATTCCACAATATATTTTAAAATGTATCCAATTTCATTTTGGAACCGTCAATTTGAGAAATTTATGCAGGTTTTATCGAAATTTGATTCCTAGGTCAAATTTGGGGTGTAATGAAATCGGGTCGTATAATTGAGCCATCCCGCTCAATTGATTTTATAATATTGTTTAAAATGTATTTAATTTTATATTGGAAGTGTTGATTTGGGAAAATTGTACGTAATTGATCGGAATTGAATTTTTAGGTCAAAACTCTCGCGGGTTTAAATTGATTTGGGTAATCGGGTTATTTTATTCAATTGACTATATAAATTACATTAGAATATGTTTAATTACATTTTTGAAGCGTCAATTGATATGTTTTGGCAAGGATTGATCGGATTTGCGTTTCGGGCTCAAAAACCCTAATTGTGCTAAATTGCGTATTTCTTTTATTGGTTTTGAGCAATTGATTATTTGATATGTTATAAAATGTGTTTAATTACATTTCTAAACATTCAATTTGATTAAATTTATAGAATTTTAACGAAATGTATTTTCGGGCCTAAAACCCTAAATTTCAAGTGAAATTATGAAATCGGTTACTTGTATTGTTGTCTTCTAAAATTGAATGTATAGAAATAGTTGAAATGGTATTAATTGCTTTCTAATACCTTTAGTTTGAATTAATTAAATTGAATTACTTGAGTTTGTGTCGTGGGCTTTAAAACCCTAATTTTCGGGGATGATTTTATAAAATTGATTTTTGCTATGTGTATTTTATCTAATCGAACTCTATCTTTGGGTTTTAAATCATTTAAATTCTATTTTAACCTAATCGGTTTGGATTTGGTTCTATGTAAATGGTTAGGTTACCTATTTAGTTGTAAAACCTAATAAATAAGTTATTTTCGATAAATTAACTTATGATCGATTATTCTTTCTCGGGCTTTCCAAATTAAGTTGAAATGTCCCAAGTGATATTTGTATTAATCCGTTTTGATTTAGTTTTAACCTTAAATCTTAATAAAGCTACGCTTTTAAGTTCTAATTTTTTGTCACACTTTCTAAGAAAGATCATTTGGGTTGTTTGTGTATATTTAATTAGAGTATGTGAATTATTGATTGATAGGATAGTTTCTAATTTAGTTTTTCGATTTCTATCGGATCTAGGAAAGCTTTCTCGTGGATCCACGAGCTAGTGATCTCTCTCCCTCTTATCTCGCTTAGCTAGCTTCGGATCTAGGTAAGTCTCTACTTACCTCTACTTATGAGTGTTTAGTAAGGATGTAGCTAAGGCCCCTATGTGTTACGTGACTTGTATGCTTTATATATCATGTTATGTTGTGTAACGCATGATTATCCGTTGTTGGCATGCATGTTAAGGGTGAAGTGTGGTTTAATAAGACACGGATAAGACATTAATCACGTAAAGCGAAAGATGTTGAGCCGAGCCCAGTCCGGTCCACCGGTTAGAATAGTGGTCAGAGGCGTTCTGCCCTGTGCGTTTCGTTCCGGTCCACCGGCTATAATAGTGGTCAGAGGCGTTCTGCCCTGTGTGTGTACATCCGGTCCACCGGTTATAATAGTGGGGGATCTCGGCTCGACAGACCCAAATAGATAAGTTAATCCATGGGAAAAATACTAAATACTTACAGTGAAACACCATGTGAGTCGGGGCCAGTCCGGTCCACCGGTTAGAATAGTGGTCAGAGGCGTCTTGCCCTGTGTGTTTACTTCCGGTCCACCGGCTATAATAGTGGGGCTCCCGCACTCACATGGACTAATAAAGAATATGTGTTGACTGAACATATTATTAATGAGAATAAAGAATAAGTCTAATTGGACCATGACCAGCTTTTATTATATGTGTTACCACATGCTGCTTATGTGCATAATGAGTCACTTTATATTTCGGTTATACCACGCTTATATGTTAAATGGGATTTTGCATATGTTTTATATGTTACTATGAGTGTATGGCAAGATTCATGCTGTGGGTTGTGAGTATGTAGGATATTGTATTAACGTATTGTACTATAATTTAATACACACTTGATGATATCTCTCCTATAAGGTAAGGTAATGAGACTTACTCAGTATTGGACCTGTACTGATACTACACTGGTTGAATGGGTCCTGTGATGATCCACCGATGGTGGGGAGCAGACCTCTTGTGCAGGTTTAAGATCGGATACTGTTTTGGGGTGGAAGGCCTGACTTGAGTGAGTAGGCAATCCGGATATTGATCCTTCGGGATTTGTTTTTGTTTAGCCGTATTTTGTATTACATTCCTGTTTTAAGAAACATATTCTAGGGTTGTAATCCTAAATCTTATTCTAACTTCTGTTTGACTTACCTCTTGTTAAGGATTTATTTTAAATGTTGTCTTGCGTTTTGATACTTCGTACTAAAGGTTGATCGAATATAGCCTTAGCACTTAGTACTGGAACGGTAGGAGTGAACCGGTCTGGTACTAAGTGTGGCGGTAATACCCCCGAGTTTACGGTTTCATCCTTTGCTTCCGCTAAATCTTTTGGTTTTAAACAAAATTTTTCAGTAGTAAATTTGGGGGTGTTACATATGTCATTTTAGGTAAGGATGTGGTTAAAGCCAAATATATGTATTATGTATTTATGTGTATGTATCTTATGTGGTTATGAACTATGCACTTATAGCACAACTTGTTAAACATGGAGCTAAGGTAAGTTGTGTATGTTTTATGGCATGTGTAATATGGTAATGTAACTTGTACTTGTGTTGTGCTTATGTATTGTTGCCCTATCGGACATGCATGCTAGGATTCCCTAAGTAATAAGACGAGGTCGTGGGAAAATGATAGAAGTAAAGATTGTGGAATGGTGAGAAGGAAGTGAGAAAAGCCTAAGTATCTCATGACTTATAGATGGACAAATAAAAGGATAATATGAATAAAATAAGAGTATGGAATAAATCATGCATAGGGAATGTAAGGCTTACAAGGAGTGGTTAATCTTTACACGGGGATGGCTTTTACATGGGAAAAGTTGGTTTGAGGGTTATGTGAGGTGAGAGAAGAGTAGTTGTGGTGATTGGAGTCCATATGTGAAAAATAGTACGTAGGTTGGCATAAGGGTACATGGGGGACTTAGCTAGGGTTTGTGAGAAAGACCCTAGCTAGGGAAGTGTGTGGAAAGGAGAGTTAATGGAAGAGGTTGGAGTGAAGGATGAGATGGATGGGTGTCACATGGAGGGGTAAATGTGTGTCATATGAAAAGGAAAATGGTGAATGAGAATGATGAAGGGACAACATATAAGAAAGGAGAGGTGCTAGGGTTTGGGGTAGCCAACTAGGGTTTCATGAACACATCTGCAGAATAGGAAGTAAAATTGGGATATTGGGTGTGGACCGAGTGGAGTGATGAGTTGGGAGTAAAGGGAGCATGGGTCATGTACGATAAGGAGAGGTTAGGCCATATAAGCCAGATTGGGGTTTCCGAGGAGAAAATCCTATAAGGCGATAGGAAGTTAACCCGAAGATATGGGAAAGTGGGCCGCGACCCACGTACATAGGCGTTTGGGTAAGTAAGGAAAATGGGGGAAGGATATATGGATGTTCTAGGAGGCATAAAAGTCCCAAGATATAGGACGAGACTTTTTAGGAGAGTAGGTGTGAGCGGGAAGTCCAATGGGCATATATGTCTAGTATGAAAGTATATACTAAATGAGACATAAATAATACACTAACCAATTAACAAGAAAGATTATTGAGTTGGGCCCAGATCAGTCCACCGGTGATAATAGTGGCCAGGTATGTCCTGCCCTGGATGTTTTTAGTCCACCGACTATAATAGTGGGGGTCCTAAGCTTAGTAAACCAAAACTAATGATAATAAGCCATGGAAAAAATACTAATTACTTAGAGTGAAATACCATGAGAGTCGGGGCCAAACCGATCCACCGGTAATAATAGTGGCTAGTTACCTTGTGCCCTAGAGACCGTTCCACTGGCGAATAATAGTGGCTAGGTGCATTCTGTCCTGAATGTTTTTCTATCCACCGACTATAATAGTAGGGTTTTGGTACTCATATGGACTTAAATTGATAATGCTGTGAAATGGGAATAATGGCCAAAGATCTAATGATTATATTTAGCCGAACTGATTCACTACTTGTATTATCTGTCTTTCATGTATGGCCTTAGCTGTATAGTTACCTTACTCAATACGTAGTGTACCGATTACCTCTTTCATGGGTGCTACTCATTCCCACGAGTAGTGGCCCCTTCTAAGTTGGTGCAGGTAAGAGATACTGTGTTTGATGACTATGACACATTCAATGCGTTGGGTGGGGTTGAGTGATGGCATGTTGGACTTGGCGTGATCCCCAGAGCGAGTGATGTCCGGAATCATCTTTTCCTATTTTAGTCTATTTTGTTGTTCGTATTGTTTTCCCCTTAGAGGCCTTGACGCGGTACTAGTTACTATCCTGTAATGACTCTTTAATCTTGCACTCTGATTTTCTTTAAATTATAAATTATTCAGATCATCTTGGTTTTATGCTTTAAATGGGTTTAATGTCTTGTGAATTTTCTAGCCTTATGGTTGGTGTGAGACTGGCCGAGGGTCAAACTTGTGTTGATCACAACGGTATCACCCCCTGTATTAGTGTATGGTTTTTTATTAAACAAAAGTTTTTAACTATGAAATTTGGAGGTGTTATAGTACCCGATCAATTGCTTGTAAAGGTCTCGATGTGGCAACAAGCCCTTTCTAAAGGTTTTTATTGTGGTGTATGGGTGGAAATTTGGGATTGAAATATTCTCTTTGTTGAATTTATCAATTTACTTCCATAGGCTTTCATCAATTCCCTGTTTAATCTTGTAAAGGTCACCTAAAAACTTTTAGAGTTTTTTTATTATTTGTAAATTGTTGGACAAAAGTGTTTGTTAGTTGTGTGAATAAATAAATTGAGTTTTTAGTTGTAGAAGTCTACCACTGAAGGGATTAACCAACAAGGGTAGTCCTCAACCTCTTACACATGCGTGTCTCATAGATGTCTATCAGTATCACTAATGTAAACATACGCTACTTATTCTAGGCAATGTGACCACAGGGATTGGTTGTCCCATCATACATCTTGAAATGAGGGAGAATGAGCTTTCTTAGTATTTCCACCATTGTGATAGTGTCTACAGATAGAGAATTCGTGAATCTATTAGGGAGACTCCTCTTGATTGGCACCGGTGCATCGAGGATTTGGTGTATGAACTGCTCAGGGTAAGCTATCTTTCGGGTAAGATATTCTAGGTTGTACTATGACATGACCACATGTTTGTGTCCCACATAAAAAGGTAAGAGTAATTAACTTTGACAATTGTACCATAGAAAGTTACCTCCGAAGTAGCAGCGCCACCAAAGGTGGAATAAGGCTAAGGTTTGTAGGGCTGAGCAAAAGGGTTAAAAATTCATGTTCCCAAGCCTTGTTTTCTTTAGTCATGAAATACCCCACTTTTCAAAAATCCTAAATTGTTCAAGATATTCTTAGTTTGAAAATAAATTTTATCTTAATTTACATGATTTTTTACATACCTTGAAAGATTAGAAGCCCTAGTGGTGTTTTTAAAAAAATTTAGTCTCACTTTCTTGCCTTTTCTTGTGGTTTTGGTTTGCATTAGACATTCAAACCAATTTTAGCTTTTGATTTCTACCAAGACTCTTCTATAATGTTGATTTTTGTATTCATCATATTTTTTGAGTCTCTTAAGCTCTTCCAAAATACCAAATTGAGTCATTGGTAAACATACATTATTTATTATATTGATATACCTTAAATGTACTTTTAAACCCCAAAAATGATCCTTTTAGTTATTTAAAATTTAAAAAACCTTTTGAATGTTATATTTTAGTTTTAATGGTCTTAAAATAGTTTTAAAATGTGTGTAATTAATTTTATAATTTTTGAAATTTATTAGATGTTATTTGGCACATATACGTTGTCAAACTCAATTCATCTTCTCCCACCTTACTCTAACCTTTGTGAGATTTGATCTCCATCACTCATTTGTGATATGATATGGATGGATTTTGGTCTCTCATCTCCTCCTCACCCTTTTTGATGCCACCCTCCTCTTTTTCCTTGATATTTTCCCTAAAATACCTATTTAGCCTTAATGATTAAGATTTTGTCTAAATTACTAACCTACCCTCTACCCCTTTACCTTAGCTAAGTTTGCATATTTCCTTTTCTCCTTCTCTGTACCAAATTCTCCTCCTCTTTTTGACCTTCTTCGTCTTCCTTACTTCCTCCGCCATTTTATACTTCAAAGCTTCCATAACTTAACCTTAAAGGATTCATTCTCTTACTTTTTCATTCTCCTCTCTTCTAATTATTCTTTAAGACTTTCCCTAAGCTTTTTCATCAGTATTATGTAGGTTTTGAAGTGTTGGATTTGGTCCTTGTTGTTTCTCTTTCTTTTCTAGTTTGGATATCAGTTAAGGTAAGACTATATTACTATAGATAAGCATGTTTAGGATTTGAGAAATTTATGGTATGATATGTTGATTTAAAGCATTTTCTTTTTAGTGTGATGTGGTCCTAAGTTATTGTGCCATGATTATTTATTTTTAAGATAAAATGAGTATACCAAGTGATCCCTTACTATTTTTAGGTAATGATTGGTATATAATATGTTTTGCTTTAATACATTAAACATGAGTTAATTTTGGTTGACATTGGAAATGTTCTAGGTTATTTTGAAGGAGTTTTGGCCCTTAGATGTTAAGTGATGTTTTTGTGGCTTTTGGTTGACATGAGTATTACTATGTTATAGGTTGTAATTTTTGGATATGTTTTGGTATATGACATGCTTAACTTGAGTAATTTTTAAGGCTTTAATTTTTAGAGAAAAATTGGAAAGCTTTATAAATGTTCTTCATGTTCTCAATAATATTCAAGCGTTCTTGAGAAAAAGACTTAATGTCTCTTTATTTACCCTATGTTATATTTAATTTGAGTAAATTGTGTCTTTGAGAAATAAACGTAAGAATGAAAATGTTACCCTTAAAAAATCATTTAGTGTGATTTGCTTTTTGACCCTTGAAATAGTGATAAATGTGAATAGTAATTCGATAGTGAAAAAAGTTCTATTTTTTTTTTAAAAGTATCAATTTAAAACAACATTTCCTACTGATGGTGAATAATATTTTCTTATGAATATTGATTTTTTTTTAATTTGGAGTGTAATCATATTTTATGGTAACTAAGCTTAATATATATGAGTTGTTCACCCATTGGCCCTTCTTAGGTTTTTCAACTAAAGTGGTGTTTTCTAATAAAATAAGACCATTGTGTTTTACTTTGAGTTTAGTGCTAATTATATACAGTTATGTGACTCATATATTCTCCAAACTTCCATTTCTGGAATACAATTTGTGTTGGCATTTAAAAATACAATCACTTTGGCCCTTTGTTTTGTGCTCTCATAAAACACAATGGGTTACTAGTCGTATAGTAATTTGGTGTCTTTTCTACCCTATATGACACTTGAAATATATAAGGGGTATGCATATTTAAGGATTGTAATACCTTTGGTGAGACTACCTTAGGTGGAACCCAATGGTAGTGGACGAAATGTTTGACCTACGGTGGCATTTACAATTCTAGCTCGGCAGACATTAGAGTCCTTGTACAAACCCCTCGAAGAATGTGTTCATTTGTAGTGGAGTGGGATACTTATATGATTATGATTAGTTGTAATACCTCAAAAATTTTAAACTCTAATTTTGATTTATCAACATTTTAATTTAACCTAATCTCTAATTTTTTATATTTATTTAATTATATTAAATTAATTATAGTAAAAAAATTATTATTACGAATAAAAAAATTCTTTCAACTCGAAAAATCTAACCTAAATTCTACACCAAATTTTTTATTTTCTCCTTTTTCTTTTCTTTTCCTTTTTCTCTTCTTCTTTATTCTTCTCTTTTCTTCTGGGCTACGTCGTCCCGACCCAATCCTTCCCTCCTTTTTCATTTATTCCCCCTCTCCTAGGGTGATCCCAGGCCCATCTCTCTCTGTCTCTCTCTCTCTCTTTCTTATTTTCTCTTTTCTTTTCTTTGTTCTCCTTTTTTCTTACTTCCCTACCTTTCTTCTTCCTCACGTCGTCCTCCCCTTTCCATTTCTACACCAACCATCCCTCCCTTTCACATCGCTTGTCTCCCTCACCTTTTCCCTCTCGCCCATGTAGTGCCATGCACGATGGTTGTACCCCTACCCCTACCTGCCTGCAACCACCTCTACAGCCATGCGCATCGAGCTTCTAACCCCCTCCCTTGATGTATTCCCCCTCCTTCAACCTCCCTTGCCTATATATCCCCCCGAGCCTCTCCTTTCTCTTCTCTTCCACCTGCAAGCTTATCGCCAATCCCTATTTTTCCTCCCTCCTCTGCCCCTGCCAACTCTAGCATCGCCGCCCCCCGTCATCGCCTAACCAACCATCCTGCCACCTCCCCTCTTTCCTTATGCCATGTCCACAACTGCCGTGGGGCCCTATTTTCCCCTTTCATCCTCCCCTTCCCTTCTCCTGCTCCTATAGCTGCAACTGGCTACCTAGCCACCGCTACCAGCACCACCCATTTTCTTCTCCCTTCTTGCCACCACCACACTAGAGCCGCCCTACGCATGCACCCCGTCCACCGTAACCACCACAACAAACCCCTCCTTTATCCATCTCAACCAATACTTTCCCTACACCATCAACGATTGCTAGCTCTACCGCCACTAACTCCAGTCAACCCCTATAGCACCACCACCTCGACCCTAAACTGCTAACCCTTGCCCACTTTTCCAAAACAACCATCATCGCCACACCGCCATCGTGCATCACCCTACATAATTTTCTTCCCACTATGTTTACTTCCATTTCCTTTCTCCTCTTTTAGCTTTCTCTAGGTTAAAGTCTTTATTTTTTTTATTTAAAAAAAAAGAAAGAGAGAAGAAAATCTAAACTATGTATATACATATCTCTTGGTAATATTCCAGTTGTAGTGAAAGAGGAGGCGTAGCTCATGCATACTTAGAGACTAGAGTCACTTTAATAAGGATATAGTCATAGATAGGGTTTTGTTGTATTGTAATATATGCCCTTAATGTGCTAATGTCTGATGGCATGCATGAAATGATAAATGACTCTAGTATTGTATAGGTAGTTTTGGCTTAACAATAGTTGAATCTAAAAAAGTTGTGTAGTTATGACTGTATTGAATTCAAGTATTTATATATAATCATGTCCATACCCTTATATGTTATTACATGTGTGGAAAGTTGAATAGTGATTTGTGTTGGGTGTCATTTGACTTGGGAATGGTAGAAATAGGGTTTCTAGTAACCTAGGGACATTTTGATTAATACTATGAAAAGTGGCATGTTGGGTACTTTAGGGTGTTAATTGGCAAAAAATAGGTCGGGGATATTACATGAAATATTTGGGGCAAAAATAAAGGGGTTTAAGGTAAATATAGTAGGGAGAGAAAGACCATAAATATGATTAGTAAAACCTAGGGGAAAGTTATGATCATATGTGAGTAAAGTGGGATATTGATATTGTGGAGTGGATATGAGGTTAGTGATGGCATCTTGAGTAGTCGTGCAAATTTGGGAGTCATTTGAGCACAAGGGGAGGAGTTATGACCAAGAGGTGAAATTAGGGTTTTGGGAGGCCGGAGAGTAACCCTAGGAGTAGGTTATTATCACATGTACAAGATTGGGGAGTTGAACTACAACCTTTTACTATTATGTCAACCATGACAATTTAGGAATGTATACTAAATTTGGTAGCCATGTAAGGTAGAAGAAAGTAGTTATGGCCAAAATGATAAATTAGGATTTTATAGGGGGTCCGAATAAGCAGCTTACTATCACATGTGTAAAATGTGGTAGTTAGGCCACAATATTTGAGTTAATGTCTAAAAATATCATTCTATGCATGGGTATGGAATTTGAGGACTAAACTAGCACCAGAGAAGATACTATGCTAAATAGAAGAAAATTAGGGTTTTGAAAGAGTCTCAAATAGTAATCCTAGAGACTAGTTATTATCACATGTTTAGAATGTGGGTAATAATCCATGACTCTTGAATATGTGTTTCCTAATAATATGTTGAGATTTATTGGGTAAATTGGGGACTAAAGGAGAATTAGAGGAGAGGATATGCTAGGGTTGTGAGATTAGGGTTTTTAAGGAAAACTGGGTTTTTTGGGGTAGAAGTTGGGATAGTACCTTACGTTAGTAGGTTTATAAGGTTGTGTGATGACCTAAAATAAGTAAAGCATGAATAATATACTAATTACTTAAGGTGGAAGATCACTTGAGTTAGGGTTAATTATACCTGTCGATCCACTGGCGAGAATTCTTGCCCTGGATTTATACCCTATTACTGTTCCACCGGTGAGAATAGTGGAGTTCCGAACTCAAGTAAATTAAACAATTGGATTATAATAACTTTTGGTAAGACACTAACTACTTATAGTGGAACACTAGTGGGTCAGGACCGGTCGTACCTTGATTATTGATCCATTGGTGAGAATAGTAGTTAGAAGCATTTTGCCCTAGGGTCGTACTCTGATTACCAATCCATTAGTGAGAGTAGTGGCTAGGAGCATCTTGTCTTAGAAGTTATACTTGATTACCGTTCTACTAGTTGAGAATAGTGATGTTCTTAAACCCAACATGAATAAAATAATAAAATAGTTATCATTGCACTATTACCGTATGTTCAGAGAATATTAAATAAGTCGATAAGATTAACTTGCATTCATGTCATCGCCTATTGTGGTGTTATGAATTTATGTGACCTCTTTGACTGTATTATTACTTTACTCAGTGTGTAGCGTATTAATCATTCTTATTAAGGGTGTTGCTCATTCCCACAAAAAGATACCCCTTTTAAGTCTATGTAAGTAAATGAGGGCTTGCTAGATGACTTCGATAAATACAATGCTCTAATAGAGGTGGAGTGATACCATTATATAACCGAGGCTAGGGACTAGAGAGTTGTGTTATCCAGTTGTTATTTTAAATTAGTTTTCCTCTTTGTTATTTTCATCTGAACACTTATTTATGTATTTCAGTTATACTTTCAAAATAAACACTTGACTCTTATTTATGTTATTAAATATCTTTGTTCTATATGTATCATGGCTTGTATTTTGTTTTACCTTTACCTAATAATTAGTATGAGGATGGTTTGTGGCCAAATTTATATCGATTACAACAATAACACCCTCTTATATTTGAATAGTTCTTTTGTTTAAACAAAAAATTTCAATAGCAAATTTTGGGGGCGTTACATTTATACCTTTGGTTTTGTCCATTTGTGGCAGGACATTGTAGTTATTATATGTTTTGTATATGTTTTGGCTTATATGCCCTATTGTTATGATGGTGCCCCATGAATTATATTCTTTGAAGGCAGGATTGGATAACCAGGCTTATGCATTGGAGCTTGTGTTCATGTGCTCTAATAGTTTACATGATCTTCCTTGCATTTCGTTAGGATATCCTTATGAGATATAATGATTTGTGTTTAGTGTTAACACCTTAAAATACTTGTGATATATTAAATTAGATTTTGTGCTATGTTGATATATATGTTGGATAATCCTTAGGGTTTTACTCCCTATAATAAGGTTATTCGTATGATATCGTATTATATCCTTACCATGATAGTATGCTAGTTGACTTCATGATATGAGTTCATATTTGTGATGCCATGATTTTCTATGTTGCATATTGTGTTTCAACATGCCCATGCTTATGTGTGATAATTAGATCTTACTCAGTACTTGCGTACTGATACTACCACTTATGGCCTTCATCTATTCAATTGATTAGTGATATACTTGTTTAGGTTAATGAAGCCCCAGTTAACGATGGCTATAGCAGCCAATTCTCTAGCGATGGCCAATGAATGCTTGATGGGGAGTGACGATGCATGTAGTTAGGCCAACCGCCAAGAGTTTTTGCCCATGTTTGGGGGCCTTTTGTATTGTTGGTTGTTTAAACTTTTTAGCTTTGTTTAACATATTTTTATGTTTTGCCGGTTTATATAATCTTATCACTTTGGTTATGTACGTATGTATGTATGTGTTTACATCTAGTTAAGTGGTTGTAATGTTTTGTTTTATCATTCCAACCTTAGCCTAGCACATAAGATTAGCTAGCTGATGATCACATCTTTTTAATATTCGTTGCGGCAGTTTTACCCTCAAATTTTATGTTTGCTTCCATGCAATTTTTTTTAAATGAGGGTGTTACTAGTTTATTATGACTAAGGTGTCAAATAGATGTGGTAGAGCTGGATTCTTGTCTATACCAAGTCTGCCATGTCAGTCTGCGGTGCATAGATAACAATGGCAGGTGGCCCAAACTTGGAAATAGGCCACCATGTTGAATGTCGATAATTGTGTATTGGGTTGTAGTGGTTGTGGCATAAGTAAAATGACTTCCAAGATTTGGGATAGATGTACCATACTTTGACTCCTTGTGAATTGGTTCTCCTTTTCTAAATTATATTTTTTTTGCGTGCACCTCTATTTTCTAGGCTAAGAATTACAACTGACTCATCACAACATGCAATAAATTTTGGCTTGTTCATTTGGGGTAGATTACCACATAAGAGGGTTAGTGTGGCGAACTCACCATCTTTGAGGGGAGATGATGCCTAACATGGTCAAAATGTGTCAATCACCTATACCTTATGAAATTACAAATCAATCGGGCATGTGGTGGATGTTATATCGTAGACCCTTAAAATCTATAATGGTAGTATTGATTGAATTTAGGTGGGGCAATGTCGATTATTCTACAAGAAAAACAAGGAATAATCTTTTGAGCGCCAAAGGGACATCAGTGTGGTGATATCCTAAAGGAATTCCAACGCTCAAATCAATAAAATATAACATAAATAATATAAAGGAAGAGAGAGGTTGGGGTTGAAGCGACTTAGTTGTTGGGTCAGGAAGGGGCAACCGCTAACGGTAAAAGATTTGTGGACCCTAATGGTAGATATTTATAGGGGTGTCACTTGGGTGATGCCAGATGAGAATAGATAGGAGTTGAAAGTCCTAGCAAAAGTCTGTTTAATCCATATGGGGAGCCATTATTGTGTAGTAGGTTGTTGTGATTCAATTATTCATTCCTTTTTCATAGAGGGCATGGCTCATAATGCTCCCTGGTGCATATAGGGCATAATAAGGTCATCATGGAGGTAGTAAGTGTAATACCCAAAATCTTAAATTATGATTCTTTTTGAAACTTTATGATTTTCAAAATGAATTTATTGTTACAATTTTTTTACATCCTTTAAAGATTTATAAACCCCAGTCACACTTAGAAATATTTCATTCTCACTTTCTTAACTTCTCTTGCAGTTTTTTTAGCCATATTTTGCTATATAACTTATTCTAAACCATTCTAATATCTCATATTTGATTTTTTTTTTATCTTTTTCTAAGTCTCATAGTTGTATTCAAAATAATAAACGGAGATTATGACAAAAATATACTATTTATGTCTTGTTTTGTGGTTAATCGTGTTTTGAGCTTTGAATTATCCTTCTACTTATCATAAAATTACAAAAATTCAAAGATCAACATAATTTCATGTTTCTAACATACAAAAAATTGACCATGTTTTAACTTTATTGTTTTTTTATTAGCCATTTTTAACATAATTAAATATCTTAACTTACATTTCTTAATTTTGATCTTATATAACATTTGTGGCACTTAATATAAGCCTTAAGATTATATCAATATATAATCATAGCCCTTTATATAGCCTAAGTATTGCCCCATGATGATAGGTATCATGGCTTAAAGTATATTATGGAATATTCCTTAAGAATATTCTTAGCTAGCAACTTTCTAAACATATGTCATAAACTAACCTATGCCCCCTTATTTTCCACCTATGACATATCAATTTCTTCTTCTATTTTACCTATATGATTTCAGGGCTCCTACCTCAAATACACTTCCCCTACTTTGTTGATTATTATGCTTGAAGTATTCCCCATCAATCTCATAACACATCACTCAACCAACCATCAGTCACCATGCGTCATACACCTCCCTCAGCCTCCATCCTTTAATGCCAAAATACGTGCCCCACTTTATGAATCCTTAGATTTAAGTGCAATCTCTTGTATGCCACCAATTATGTGCACACACTTGTCCATGTAACGATTATAACTTGAGGTGCATAAATCTTACAAGTTAACTTATTAAATTTCATATGTGTGTACGTGTTGCGTGAGAGGTAAGGACATTAGTGACTCATGTCCTCTCGTTATCTTTTTCAAATATTCCCTTCCTTGTTCTTCAATCATTCAATTCATTCCTCCATTGAAGACCACTTTGGAAGCTTTCCATCATCATCAACAACCTAAGTTGGAGAAATCTATCTTCTCCCTTTACATTTCTTTATTTTTTTTTGTTATGAATCTTTGTATTGTAACGTTATGTTTTTAATTAATTTTATAGGTTGGGATAAGTACTTAACTTCTCATCTAAGCTAAAATCTAGTTTATTTGTGCTACACTATTATTCTTGATGTGATCGCACAAGTATTTATGAAATATGGCGATTTATGCCTGTGTTTGCATGCTAATATTGTAATTTTTGTAACATGGGTCATATGAGGTCACCTATGGTTGGCAATTCATATATATCATTCACATAAGTGATTTTTAATTATTAAAAATTTTATAATCTATTTCTTGAAAGATTTGACACATAATTGATTAAGGAAATCATGAATTATAATCGTTTAAGGCCTATGAAATTAGGGTAACTTGTTAAGCAAATATACATTAATTTGATGAATATATTTGTAAAAATAAGGTGTCATATGAATGATATACGTGTCTAATTCATAACGCAAATGTTGGTTCATAAAAAGGATTTGTATATAAAAAGTTATTATCATTTTCCCTCAATAGCGCAAATATGTCAAATTTGATGTTTTGATAATAGGCTTAGGTTTTGGCTCTTTTCTATGATATATTTGGTTTTTAATTAATTTAATGATGCCATGATTTTTATTGGAATTTTTAGGAAAATTTTCATTTATGATATATTGTCATTTAGATTAATATAATTTATGTTATGATTGATGGATGTTTGTTAAAATTTGGTTAAATATCTTCATATGTGCCCATGAACATATTCTACATCTTCTTCCCTACTCATTGAATATGTTATTGGTTGTCCATGTGTGTTATTGAGACCTTTAAATTTTTCATCACTAATCATGTCTTAATTACCCCTTAATGACATAATTAGGGTTAATAGGAGATTAATCATGTTTAGACATAGAATGATCATATTAGCTTTAATAGGGTAATGTGATAAATATGTGAATAGTGAAAGTCAAAGTTATACCATTAACCGTGACCTTGACCCTAGAACATTGACTTTGAAGTTGAATATTAACGATGAATAATGTATTTTTTTAAAATGACATACAACCTTATTCTGTGATTTTGGATCTAAAGTTACCTAACATTTTGTCCCTAAAGTGATCTTTATAAATTATAAACCAGTTATTTTAGGATATCTTAACTAGTGACATTATAATCTAAGTTTATTGTCACATGTAAAAACTTATATGGAAGTTCAGTATCATCCAAAAACACGTATAAGAATGTTTAGTGAAATCTATAAATACTTGTGATGTAATATGTGTCATGAATTTGGTCTTATATACAAATACCCATCTAGATTGCCTATTATGCTAAGTTATGTTAAGTTCAATCAGTAATCCCTATAAACACCCAATTATATGCAACATTAAACCAATTATTATGGGCATGGTATCCCCTCTGGAGGTCTCTTAGATCCCCTAGTCAAAGGTTGATAATGAAAAAATCCCATCCCCTATTTCCTTGGTCATAGACCTACACCCTCACGCCACCATCATCCATATACCCCTTCTCTTATCATTTATTTCTTCATCAACCATTCCATAACCTTTCTTTTTCCCAACTCTTTATCCTACACTTTATCTTCCAGAAGATCGGCGCTTTTTTGCAAGAAGCTCCACCCAGCATACATGCCTCATGCTGCACCATAATCCTCGACCTAAACACCTCACATTGAAACCCTTTTTTTGAGTGAGCTACGCACACAACCGCCCCATTTTCAGCCTCATCTTTGGCCATCTTCATGTAGCAACACCTCAGTAGTATCCATCCTTCACGTTGTGCCCCTACCTAAAGTGAGCACCTCATGCTACTCCCCCCCTTTCCAACATGAAAGCCTCATATTACCATCCATTGCTAATGTGAGTTTCTTCCATAATTCACCCCATCAAGTGCATGACCCTCACATAGCTAGCTAGCTTTTTTGATTTTTTTTCTTTTCTCCTTCATCTTTTACCTTACCTCTCCTTGCTTTATTTTCCTATGCCTCTAACCATGGGGTTTTATTAGCTTTTAGGCGATCTTTCAGTGGTATCAGAGGAGAAGACTTAACTTGCTTAGAAATTAGTGACATTTGGGTAATGATACATGTCTTATAATAGTATTTTATGCTATGTGTTCATTGTATACAATATCATGCTAGTATAGTTACATTTTTTGAAATCATGTTACTGATGATATACCATGATCTTATTGTACCGTATTATGGAAGTATGTTCGTTATGTGAAAGTATGAGCTTATATGATATTACTTGGTTAATCCTTATCTTGTAACTCTATCATGTTGGAATGATCCATTATTTTAATTGAGTTATGAAGAGTGGATGATAAATATGGTAAAGTAGTATCATGATGAATTATGTTAAAGGGTTGGAAGTTGATAGTATTAGGACTTGTAAGGTTTTGGGGACATGGTTGGGCAGTTCTAGATCTTAAGGGTATATGTGTATTTTTACGTATTTTCTGGGGGAAAAATATGGCATGGTAATCATTGAGAGTTTTATAATTAATTTCATATGTAATATGATAGAATGTAGGTTGAGTATGTCACAAGTTATCTAATAAGATGTTCTAAAACATCTAGCTAGGATGGGTGTGTTTTGGTTAATTTGGCTTAAATATGAAATTTTGGCATTTCTAAATTTTTCTTGGGCTAAAATATTCTAAGTATGTTATGTGAAATACTAGGGTTAATTATAAGTGGTGTAAGTGTGATAAAATGCGAACAATGACTTAAATTAGGAATAGTAACCCTAGGGGGCATGTTCATTAATGCATATGCGAAATGTTTAAGATATGCCTTGATTTCTGGATACGTTGCTAGTAATAATTATTTAAGGATGTTGGGATAAATTTGGTAGTTTTTCGAGTCTTATGGAGGGAGTTACAATTGTCTTGTGAATTTAGGTTTTTAAAGGGGCATTATGGTCCTTTCCCTTGGGAAATGATCTAAATTACCCTTGGCTATAATTTATGTGCCTTATTTATTTATGCAAAGTATGTATGGAAGTTAATGAAATAACTAAATAGTCTAATAAAACATTAATATTTTAATTGAAAGATCACGTGAGTCAATATCGAGTTGTATCTATCCATTCTACTAAACGATAATAGTGGCTTGAAGAATTTTACCTTAGAACTTGTACATGTTTGTTCCACTTAAAAAGAATAGTAGTTAGGAGTGTTTTACCATAGGATTTGTACTTGTGCATTCCACCTAATGGGAATAATGGTCAGAAATGAGAATAATGGGGATCCCTCAACTCAACATAATTAATTAATTTTAATGTACGCATACTTAATACAAAACTATGTTTTGGCTCCTCTATTGAGCCATCTCATGTTGCAATTAATGCGTGTGTTTTGTTTCTCCATGTGACATTATGTATTATATATTTCATTTTCTTATAACATGTATTGTTATCTTACTCAATACACATGTATTAATTATCTTTTTCATGTGTGCTACTCATTCCTATGAGTAGACAACCTAGGTGTTGATGTGTAGGTTTTCTGAAAAATTACCTTGATGAATTTTTTGATTATGATGCGCCTCTTATGGTTGAGTGATTTATCTATTGGTACTTGGCTGTAAAGTCTATGCTATCTAGCATTTAGCATTTTTGTTAGGATACGTTATGGACTCTTAGTTCCATCAGATCCCTTTTATTGTATTTTGGTTTTTTGTACTCAAAGATCTATCTCCAAACTCTTATTCGATAAAAAAATCACTCATTCTCTTATTCATCTTATTTAAAGTTTTAAATATGTTGCCTTGTATTAAACATTAGAATTGTATGGTAAGCAGTTTTATGCCAAGCACGGTAGTAACATACAATGATCTTAATATTATTTTTACGCACAATGAAGTTTTTTAGTAGTAAACGTTGGGGTGTTACAATTAGTCATGTGAGATGTTGGGGTTGAGGTATACACCCATAACATCGTTGTGTGGAATTATTCGACTAGGCCTAAGGGGAAACCCTTGTAAAGTCTCGGGTTACCTAAGACATGGAGATCTCTTAGGCTTTGCTCTATTGGGTTAAATCAAAGGGCTGGATTTTTGCCCATACAGGTGCTACAACATCGCTTCACTTTTAAATATAGTAACATTATCATCAACAAGATCAAATATAATATTAATCCATTCATTAGCCTTATGTGTTAAAATGTTATCCATCTTTGTTATCAAACATTCCGCCTCCAAACTTTTTCATGTTTATCTTTTGTGCTGGTTTTCGATGTTCCATTGCCACAAGCATGCCATGCTTTTTCATTTTATACTATCCCTTCTCTATCTATAGAAATATCTTAGATATATAAGGTAATGTTTTGAAGTGGAAGATAGTGGCTTACAAGTTAGAGGTTGCTTGTTCATTCATGGCTACTTTCCCTTTCCCTTATCTAGTTAGATAATGTAAAGTGAAATTTCTTTGTTGCTACATTGCTTGTAGGAATATCCATATTTGATCTATAAGTATTTAAGTAGGCACTACCTCCATTATTTCTCGGACCTCTTTAATCTAGAACTCTTAGAGTTTGATGGTTCATCTAAATTTACGACCCTCTACTCTGGTTCCTTTCTCAAAATTTCCCACATATACACCAAGGTGAATCTATTTTTCTTCTTCTTATTCTTATTAAGCATCAGCTATAATTTATGTCCTTTATTCATAACATATTGCTCACTTACTATAGCATTTAATTATTAGTGTTAGTCTTGTAGGCACCATAATTTTTTTAACAAGCTAACAAATCCTTTTTGGAATAGTGTTTACACTACATTCATATTTTTAAAATTTTTATTTTTACAATTATGACCTCAATACTTATCATTACATTTGATAACTTTTCACTAAAATCTCTTACCGTTCCAATTTATACCTACCTCACTACCAATACTAATATTAACCCAAGAAGAGGATAAGTTGACATCCTCTTCTTTGGTCCATACGACATTTTCACCATTCCTAGTACTTTCTCTTCTAAACCTCTTCTTCCTCTCAAAATTGTGGTTATGTCAAAAATTAATGAAAATATGATTATGATATTTGTGAGGTTTTAAAATAATCATGGGTGGTAGGATCCTACTCCAAATAATTCATGGAAGTCTACTTTAGATAATTTTCTGTGATTCCCATAGAATTGTATCATTAGCTAAATTTATTTAAGCAATTCTAAAGCTGAGATAATATGGTAGATTTTGAGTATATGAAAAGTCTAGCATACTTGAACTAATTTAGAACTTCGCAAAATTTTCATTTATGAAATTATTGGAGAACTCAAACCGATTTTATAACTTCCCATATTTGGCCATCAAGAAACAATTATTGGCACTCTAGAGTTCATAAAATTTAGGCATCATTGTCTCGTTTCTTGAATATTGCTTTTGGGTGGGGAAGATTGATGATTTTGTTGAATTAATGGATTTTGTGGAAGTTGTAGATTTTGTGAAGTTGGAGGACTTTGTAATTTTTAGTGATTTTGTTAACTCTTACCTTTGCCTCATCATCTATCTCTGGAAGACATTGTCAATTAGTTCATAATAACAATAAATGTTGGTAATAATATAAAAAAGATTATAGTAATAAGGATACCAATAATTATTTTAAGATTCCTAATAGCAACAACTGAGATAATCATATGAAATTAAAATAATAACTATAAGCCAAAAATATACAAATATCTAATAGGATAACAACAATAATGTATAAGAATTATTTACGCTAATAATAATATTCAAGATAATAACATGATTCTAAGGATAATAATACAAATGTATTAACAATAACAATGCAAATGATTATAATAATAATATATTTTTAATAGAAATTTCAATAATCTATAGAAAATTGTAGGGATGTTCATTTCAAATAAACTAAGTCCCTATTTATAGATCTCATTTTTTACTATTTTTTAAAATCTATTTGAAAATGAGTTGATAATACTATAGACAAAATTTAATGAAATTATTAATTTTAGGATATAACTTATTTATATTATTGAATGTTTAAAAATACCATGGTTACAATTATAAACTATATGGCTTATTTATAAGTTATTAATAAAGTATACTCCAAGAATAAATAAGTTTAATTTCTATGCATGGAACAAACATTCTATTAATAAGTTGTAAACACTTACAATGTATTTGGAAAGAGGTTAAACGAGGTCCGGAGGTCGAATTTCAAGTTAACTTTGTTTGACAACATTTTTTTGAAACTTATCCAAGGTTTGGATAGGTTAAAAATTAGCTTTTTTAAATATTCACTGACCTCCAAAATATTAACATATTAATTAATGGTTAACTAAGGTTAATATTAATTTGTTAATAAAATTTGATTATTTACCTATATTCACTTTAAAATAAATAAGATTACAATCTATTTACTAAAAAATATCCTAATAAATACCTAAACAATATTTAAAGATTTTCACACCTATTTATTTAACCTGATCTACCTATCTCATTTAATTTAATATAAGTTTACCTCAATTCAAACTAACGTTTGTAAACATAATCTTATTCTTTACAATTTTATGTTATATTTTGCAATGCTCACGTAATTATATCTACGTTTAATTTTATTTTTATTTAGTACAAATAAGTTATAATTTTTATTTTTATTTTTATTTAGTACAAATAAATTATAATTTTAATTCTATGTAAGCATAGGTATTTAAGTGAAATATTTTTTATGGAAAAGTATCGAAGTGAAATTGTGCAAAAACACATGATAACTGACCAATGATGGTTGATCAAATATCAACAAATTTCAATATAATTTATCCTAATTTTTACCCCTAAAAATAGCATCCGATCCTCTTTCTTCTCGTCTATCCATTTTTCTATTATTTCTGGAAAAATAAAACGAGTTGCCGTGTCAAAGAAAAAGTGCTACTTGTCTGCTACTACTAGTAGATGGTGATCAGTTATCGGTCGTCCAACATATGGACCGCGAAATAAGCTTTTAATCTTTGCCGCTCTTTCCTATTCCACCCTCGGGCCTGACACCCCTACGGAAACCCTAGTTCTTCTGTCTCTTTTTTCTTTTGAAACAAGTTTTTCTATTTCGCTGCGTGAACTTTTTACCAGATACGTGAAACGTTTGATTTCTTTCGCAAGGAGATATTTCTTGTTGGGTTAGATAATACCGCCCTTAAAATCTGCTTTCTATAGATCTATTAGTTCCTTGATATGGTTGGCGGTTGGTTTTCGAGATTCAAATTTCCATAGATACTTGAATCTTGTTTTGAATTCTGGAAGAGGTAAATTCATCCCATTATTTGGAATTTCAGTTTCAAATTTCATATATGTTTTTATGACAGTTGTTTGACAAAGTTGTTTATTATTTCTTATTCGTTGTCAGGTTGATAACCGTATCGCGGATTTTAAGGTAATACAACCCGGATGTTTTTGTGTTGCTAAGAATCCGGGCAGTGATAGTTTTGAAGGCATTGAAACATGGTATTGAATGCCATAATATAGTTTAGGAACTCTCGATTGTTTTTATATGGCGGAAGAAGAAGCCTGTGTTCCAGTTTCGTCAGTTGGCGAAGTTGAAAATGTAAAAACTGAAGCTGAGATTGAAAGAGCTGATTTGAAACGCGGACTTCATTGTGCTGTCCATGATGAAGCTAAATTTGAATTAGAGACCGCTCCTCCTCCTTGCAAGAAGCAGGCAAATGAAGCGTCGAATGAAGATATTTGCTCGGAGGTAACTGATTCTATTGTTTCACCGAGGGAGAACGAAAACATTTCGAGTTTGCAGGAGGCTGTTCGTGGCTGCGAGAATAGTAAAGTCGAATTACGCAGCAATAATCAATTGAATTCCGGTGAAATAACTTCCAGAAGCTTTGGGAACTCGAGCATGGAGAGTTATGAAGAGCGTAGGAATGGCAGTAGTTCCTCTGGTGTTTCGACTTCTCATGTTATTTTGGAGATACCGAAACATGTTAGCTCCACAGGAATTAGAAAGATTACATTCAAGTTTAGTAAGAATAAGATGGAGCAAGAGAGTAAATTAGCCACCTCCGCTGCTCAATCAGTGGCTGAAATTTATCGGGATGGTGAACCGCACGACTACTTTAGTGAGCGGCCTGGTCTGTATAATTCTAATCCTCATGTTTCGCATAATATGGAGTTCAAGATGTCAAAGAAGGTTGTTCCAGATGCTTATCCCACAAATGTTAAGAAGTTGTTGTCTACGGGCATATTGGAAGGTGCTCGAGTGAAGTATATTGCCACCTCTGGCGATGTAAGTTTAGATTGGTTAATCACTGTTCATTATGATTTGATTCTGGGTAGTATTTTTGTGTGGAGCCTAACTTTGGCTTAAATGATTCTAGAGAGAGATTCCAGGAATTATCAGGGGCTGTGGATACTGTTGTGGTTGTTCAGTGTGCAACTACTCCAGCGTAAGTTGGGCATACGTCATGCCTGTGTTTCATCTATACGCTAGAGGCAAGATTAGTTGTTGTAATCGAATTGGATAATTTTGTCTTAGCAGGTCCTTTCTGCCTATGAGTTTGAGAAACATGCTGGTGGTGCTAAAACTCGACATCCAAACAATCACATACATTTGGAGACTGGGAGACCCATATACAGCATTATTGAAGAACTCAAAACGGCTCCTCTTGGCATGCTCGAGGAAGTGGTGAAACAGATGGCTGGTCCATCTTTCAACGAGGGGTCATTTTTTGCTTGGAAAGGTGACTCTTTATTTGTAATGTTCTGTTGTTTGTTACCTAGAATGTCGTTAGAACCTATAATGCCGGGATATGTGAATGTTGTATGGGACCTTATATCGTATTGGAAATATTGTAGATGGCCATCAAGTGGACGATGATATGGTTGGATTGGAGGAGTGCGAAGAGAGTCGTTTGTTGTCTCCATCCCATGTGAGGTACAATGGATGCTACTTATTCTTTCACATTTGTCCATGCGTGGTATGATTTCCTCAAAGTTCTTAAGTTTTTCTAAGCTTGTGTCTTTTCTTTGGTAAGTAGTTAAAAGCTTTTGTGTCATTAGCATTGTAAATAATATTCCCCCCTCCCCCCCCCCCCCGGTATTATACATACTTTTTTGTAGTGGGAAACTGTACTTTTTTCATAGTTGAAATTTCTTAATCAGAGCATCTACAGCACCCAATTATATTATACAATCATTTTGATTCTCCTCCCTCCTAGTTTATCAATTTACCTAAAATCTAATTATCTACATTATATCAACTACCTTAAATTTACAATACCCAATTATTTGTATTAATTATATCACCAATCATTTATACTTTGTATTATTTAACTTTTGATGTATATTGATCTGTAAATATCAATTAATAATTTTATATTATCAAATTTAATTAAATATAAGCTTACAAATAATTTTAAGGACTATTATTTTAGTTAGAATTTGTAAGATTGTTAAAAAAATTTGTGATTTGAATAGTTTTTACAATAATCATTTATAATTTATTTTAATTTTTATAATATGACATTAATAATTAATAAAATATATAAAGCAAACAAAATATAGTTTAATATTATATAAATATTTTGTTGAAAATATAAATACATCCTATTATCTTAACAATATCTGCATGTAACTTATGCTTTCTCTTGGTTGGTCATATTAGGTGTAACACAATAAATTATAGCCATATCTGATTATTTTTCCTTCAACAACCTTTGTTCGGCCCTGTACTGTTTTTGTTCAACCCTATCTGTCTTCTTATTTCTGCCATTTTTTTCTAATATAGCATTTCGCCCTCCCACAATTTTCAAAAGTCTGTTGATATTTGAACCTCTACATTCAGATTAATTACTTTTTTGGCCATTTCCCTTGCCTTTCGCCTTGCTGCTTTTTAGCCCATAGATCATATCTATGGAACTGAAGTCTTTGAAGCATCCAGGATATATGGATTGGTGAACGTACTTGACTCTAAAACCTTTGCTCGCTTTGATGCATAACTTTGCACACCACCCTCTTTCATTGCCATCCATTTTGTATGGTTCTTCACAAGTTTTCATACATGTTTGTTGCCAAACGGGTAATTATACCTCGTTTTATATTCTTTA
Organism: Tamarix chinensis; assembly: GCA_030549775.1. Lineage (NCBI taxonomy): Eukaryota > Viridiplantae > Streptophyta > Magnoliopsida > Caryophyllales > Tamaricaceae > Tamarix > Tamarix chinensis. Next base: position 94,822,026 of record CM060172.1, read on the forward strand.
TGCAAATCCTTAATTACTTCTATCTCATTGACACCACTTTGATTACATTGGCAAATATGACTATAAAAACCAATATACCAATTAACATTTTTATTAACATAAGAAAATTGATTCATCATTGTCTTGACAACTCTTTCTGCTCCTATGCCATGATATTCTTCAAAATATGCCCTTATTTCCTCCCCAAAAATCCTTACATTTTTGCCCGTTTCTCGAAATAAATTCTCTAAAAAATATATCCATTCAATAAAGAGGGTTTCTTCTTCTTTATCTGTCCATTTACCATAAGATTGACTTCCAACCTTGTTCCCACAAGGAGAGCCTTAATAGAACGATCAAGACTGCAAAGGAACCATTGGCACTCACTCTTTGAAGCGCAAGGGCTTTTGGTTAAGTAATCTGTCACTATTTAGTAGATCATTTCTATCGAACCGCTCTGGTAGCTTTAGTACTTAATTAACGCCCCACCAGAAACTCCAATTGAATCACTTTACAAAAAAACCTGGCTTTGCAAAATCTCATAGAGATTCAACCTAAGAGCAAGCAATAAAAATGCGGTCATGGTCGCAATTATAGTTTCGGTCGCAGTGTCATATTGGGGTGTCGCGAATGATATTTATATATCGCGGTTGTCGCAGTGTGAGTTTTTTAGTTCTTTTTAACAACAAATATCGGCAAATATCAGCCGATAATGGATAAATCACCGAGAAATACGTGAAATTTTAAAACCGTTGCATATTGTTAATTTTGCGTATTGACCAACCCAAAGTCTAATAAATATCGATTGATATTACGTATTGGGACAGATATTTAATTGTATGCCTGTGAGTCATCTTTGACCTGATTTTGGGTGGAATATTATGGAAATTTAGAATTGGCAGTAAATGCAACGGTAGGAGAATTGAAATCATGTTATGGAGAATTTTGAATATTTGAAAAATTCTAATCAAATGGAAGTGCAGTATTTGGAGGTTGAAAGAATTGAAGACTTTGATTGAATGAATGATGTGCCCCATTTGGAAATGATGGAGTTTTAAATTATTGATAATATTGCATACTTTAAAAATTGAAATTTTGTGGATATGGGAAATTTTGGATATTTGGAGGTTTAAAGAATTGAAGAATTTCATTGAATGAGTGATGTGCCTCATTTGGAAATGATGGATTTAAAATTTTTTGATAATATTGCAGGTAGGGCTATAAATGAGCTGAGCCATTTCAGTATTTGGCTCGACCTGGCTCGTTAAAAGTTCGGTTTGGCTTGTTCATTTAGTTAAACAAGCCGAGCCTGAACCTCACTTTTAAACGAGCCAAGCCCGAGCTCGAAAAAGCTCGGCTCAGTTCATTTTTTGGCTTTGGCTTGTGAGCTCGGCTTGGCTCGACTCGTTAAAAGCTCAGTTTGGCTTGTTTGTTTAGTTAAACAAGTCGAGCCCAATCCTAGAGGTATTCGGCTCGGCTTGTTTACAACCCTAATTGCAGGCTTTAAAAATTGAAATTTTGTGGATATTGGAAAATTTGGATATTGAGAATTTGGATTTGGAAGATAGTGATGATTTTGGATATTCTTAAAATTAGAATTTTGTGAATTTTGGATATTTTGGTTTAGAAGCGCTCTTGAATTTGAATCATTTGGATTATACAAAAATTTAAAAAATTAAATTGAGTAGGTTTCATATTTATAAAATGAAAATAATGAAGGGAAATAGAGAAGATGAATATATTTTGAGAGTTGAGACTATAAAAAAATTGATGTTAAGAATATAGAAAAGATGGAAAAATTATTGGGGAAAGTATGATGTATTTATAGGCAAATATTTTTTCTTAATTATTATCGTTACTTAAAAAAATTACGTATGTTACAACGGTAAAAAACAGGGTCAAATGTGTAGAAAATGAGGAGTATGGGGAGTCGTATGAGAGAAAGGCTGGCATTTGTGAGGTGTGTGACGACACCAGCTTTTCTCTTGCACAGCCCCCATGCTCCTTGTTTTCCATACTTCCGGCACTCCAAAATTTTGAGGTAAGATTAAATTTGAGGTACCTTTTAATATTATACATCAGCATCCTTAAACTTGAGGTCCCTAATTTGAGATTGGGAAGAAATTTTAAGAGCCCATTGCTGATGTTCCAACACTGTTGCTGCTGTTGCCTGTAGCATGTTAGCTTTTGGAAATAAATACAGTAATTTTAGTTATATGTGGCAGCTTTATTCATTGACTTCAATTATGGCAATTATTGGAAAGTGAGTGGAGCTATAGAATCTATATTGCATATCCTTTTTGAGAGGAAAGAAGACTTATACTAAAGATGGAATTTTTGTAGTTTTATAAGTATACTTAAGTCTTTGAATAAGCATTTCAAAGGTTCTATGTGTTAAGGTGCATAGTGCTGTAAAAGGGTTTTAGTAAGCAGTGGCTCTGTGGATGCTTGCATTGAGGCAGCACTTTGAGCAGGAAAGGTGGTATGAGATATTTGTACTAATTTGGGTCTGGCTGTGCCTGTGTGAATCCAATTCAGTCTTCTGACTCCAGCTCAATTAGCAAGGTGAAGGTTCTTGGTTTGTATGTTTTTGGGGGGTGGGGTGGAACTGTTGATACTCCATTGTGATTGTAAGATAATTGCAGGGTTCATTTGGTTATGAATTTGAAATTCTGTGAAATTGAGATAAATTTTTTAATCCTGTGCTGTAAAAATGTGTAAGATTGCTCCTTAATGGACTATTGATGAAGAAATTCTGCAAACATTGTTATAAATCATTAAGTTCATTGCTGATCTTCATTGGTTGAGGCAAGTAATAAAATCGCGGTCGCGATTGTGGTTGCGGTCGCGGTATTGCGGTATCAGAGCGTCGTGAACGATATTTTATATGTCGCGATCGTCGCGGTGTGATTTTTTATTTTTTTTTCACAATAAATATTAGCAAATACTAGTAAATATCGGCAAATATCGGTAAATATCGGCAAATATCGGCAAATATCGGTAAAATATCGGCAAATATCGGTCGATAACCGATATATCGCCTATAAATATGTGAAATTCTAAATCCATCGCGTATCGCCAATTTCGCGTATCGGCTAACCCAAAATCCGATAAATATCGGCCGATATAGCGTATCGGGACCGATATTTAATTGTATGGGTTGAGGCTTAGCTAGTGTAGGCTCCTATTTAGGTTGTTTGGTTCTTCGTCTTAATTTGATTTTCTTGTTAAGTTTTTTTTTCTTTATTTACTTTTCAACCCCTTTTGTCCTTTAGATGTGTTGGTGAATTGGTGGTGGCATACATGGTGTGGTGATGGAGATGGGGACGGGCACACTTATTTGCTTGGGACAGCCTTAGTACTTTGCCATTTTCCTTTGTTGCTTAGGGCCTTATATATTGGTTACTTATGTGTGCACATTGCTTAGATGTTGTCTAATGTGGAACTTCCTATTGAATGAACAGTGGAATACTGAAATTGCAGATCTTTATGCTTAGATGCCCCAAGTGTATGCCAATTTAATAAAAATATAAGTATAGACTTTGTTAAATGTTGTATCAAACTCAAATCATCATCTTTCATATAAGATTTTATACCAGATACCTATGGGCCTCAAAGTGAAACTTAGAAACCTATATGTAGCATAGGGAAGAGATTTCTCAATGACCTCAATTCTCCTTAGCCTCTTCCTTCCTAAACAAACAACGGATATGAAAAATAATTATAAAGATAACCATAATGTAAGGGAAATTATTTTAGTCATATACAAGCTAGTGATGTTAGCAAATTGGGTGCAATCAATGCTAAAACCTCCTCCTAGGTAAAAACAGCCTAATTCAGCTCATGATTTATTTTTTTGACTTCCTCGCCACAATGTTTGATTATTGGATCGATTTTTGCACCTTGCCATTTTTGAGAGCCATAGATGACCTATGGAAGATATGTTAAAAAATTGGCAATGAACTGGTCAGTGAAGAGAGATCAAGAGGTATTGTTAAAGAGTACAAGGAAGGCAAGTACAAACGTGGAAAGGGAATGAAGAGTAGTGATTTGGAGTATGAGAAATTTGAAAAATGGCGCCAATCGCTTGAAATCAAATAAGTCCTGATTTTGGCAATGATAAGAATAATAGAAAATTAAAGTTTAATAATGAGAGCAATGATAATAATAGTAATTGTACTAATAAGAAGAATGTTAATTATGATATTGGAATAATAATAAAAATGCATTAAATTTTTTGAGATCAGATCAAGGATATAAAGGTTCAAGAAATTGTGAGGCTTGTGATCTGAATATCCTTTTTTCATTGTGTTTTTTATTTTTGGGTTGGGAGGTGTGTGTTTTGATGCTTGTGAGTTGTTTATAAGTCATTTCTGGATTTCATCTTGTATCCCATAGCTGTCTATGTTGAAATCCAATGTGAAAGATTTTGATCTCAGGCAATATATACAACTATGTTTAGGCTGAGGTGAACGTAGGATGAAGCTTTGATTCCCTTTTGGAAAATTTATTTTGGGGTGAATGGTGGACTTAAGGTAGGTGAAAAATATGCCTACATTAACCTAGGTTCTTCCCATTTTTAATTTTTTGGACTACTGATATGGTGGTCAAAGCATATGAATGTGCATGTTTTAAAGAATTCTTGTCCTCTTGTCTGTTTTGCCCTTTATTTTTGTACAAAATCATGACTCAAGTACCTTAATATATATGGGTAACCTTCATTCACTACAATTTAAATATGGCTACACCATATTCATCATTTAATTATTACCCAAACAACATTTCAAAATATCTACCATATAACCTAGGTTTATCTGAATCCGAATAGATTGTTCAACTATTTGATTGATTCGCATGCTTTTTGAGCGTTGATTTGGGACAATGAAGCTGTTATCCTCTAATGATTGATTTGTGGTGATTAATATTGAAAATCCTTTTCGGTTGGCATATTTTGGTTGGTCCTATGAGTTTGGAATTTTTCTCTGTGTTATTTGATCAGAAGTTGCCTTATGTGCTGGTTGAGACCCAGATCACACATCCTAGGAGTTCTTAAAAGTTCCAATTGGTTGCATAAGTTCCCTTATTTCTGTCAAATTGGTGTTTCTATGTCACGCTGGGATCTGTTTAGCAGTCTATATGGCATTGGCAGCATATCCTTGGTGATTCTAGATTGTCATATGGAGGTTCTTTGGCTTGGTGAAAGTTAATGGATTTACGTGGTAAAATTGTTGCATACCAGAGTCCCATGATGGGACAGTGGTAAGGCGCTAATATACAAGCTTGAAAGCTACCGGCAATATAATACATGTTGGGCAATTTGTGCCTCTTTCTGTTCTATAATACACCTCAACTGGTGGTTGGACCTTCCTCATGGTTTTGCAGTTCAATATCCAAATTTGATCTGTTCGGTAAATGCTGCCCATGAAATTAATACGCTATAGGCTGGGGACAAATGTTTAGACATTTGAGCAATTAGTGGGGTTGTTCAAAGGTGAATAATTGTTTGTCTTTAGGACATGTTTGTGCTTCTCAGTAACTAAATTTCAGATTCTTTCTTTTCCCTCCAACATTTATTAGAATAGTCAGATGTGTGATCATATCTGTTAGCAGTCTTGAATCTTGAACTAAGTAATCCATTGATCTTTTAGCTATCCAATGAAAGGCAGAAAAACTCAGCATTGTCCAAAACAGTTGACACACGTGAAAGAGCTGGCTGAAGAGTCCAAGCACTTGACAAAGAGGTTTGTGCTGTCATTATTGGCGTCATCATCATCATTTCTATTTATTATGTATTATTATTCCTATTATTATTTTAAAATCTTTTCTTGGTGTGCTTGCACCAACATGTGAACATTATTAGGTTGATGAGTATCCCCCGAAAGAAAAATTCCAATGTGGAAACAAAAAAGAGGTAATTACTCTTGCTGCATATTACTGCATTCTCTCACGTGCATGGAATAAAATATCGGTCGTGATGAGTGTATTGGGATATACATTGCAATATGTGGCTGATACAGATCATTTAAATGCTACGCAGCTGATAATTACCGATACGTTTCCAATATTTACCATTATTGTTATTTTGAAAAAAAAAATCACATCGCAATATATTATTTATCATTGGAGGATGCTCCACTACTGTGACAATCACGACATGGCCATGACGTTATTGCCCGTTGATGTGTCGGTTGTGCTACACTATTTAAGCATAAAATTTATTTGAAATGGTGTTCCTTAATGGCAGGGATAATGACCTCCATCGCCTGCTTTTCATGCCAAATGGACTTCCAGAAGGCACCAGATTATCATACCGTGTCAAAGGAAAGGTTGCCTGTCATATTTCATGTTCTGTTCAAACTGCCTATTAATTTTGTGTATTTATTTTCTGTCTCCAACTAGATAACAATTTAATTTAGCATGCACTACTGTGCTTAGTTATTATGTCTGTATTGTCTCTTTGCAGGAAATACTTTCTGGTTACAAGCAGGATAAAGGCATTGTCTGCAGTCACTGTGATTGTGAGGTAAATTAACATCTCATGGAATATTTTACTCAGCCACATAAATGGATTGGCAGGCCTCTCTTGTAGCTGAACTCATCTTTGGTTCTGATGAGCAGGTTTCCCCTTCTCAGTTCGAGTCTCATGCAGGATGGGGTGCCAGGAGACAGCCGTGAGTACTCCTTTTTAAGTGGCTTAACTTGCTAATTTTCATTTCCCTTTTTTTCCCTGCTGAATTTGTTTGATTAAACTAATAGTTTTCCCCTCCCCCAATTGCAGCTACCGCCACATTTATACTTCTGAGGGCTTTATGCTTCATGACATAGCAATTAAGTTGGCAAATGGACAATTTTGTATTGCTGGTCACAGTGATGATATGTGTGCAGTTTGTGGTGATGGAGGAGATTTGATTCTCTGTTCTGAATGTCCCCGAGCTTATCACATAGGTAATATGTTGCTATACATTGTATTTTTCTTCCTTATTTGAGCTTCTATTCTTGAATATCTATTTCAGAATATGTATGATGTTTCACATGATTCTCTTCCCTGTTCGAGCTTCTGTTCTCAAATATCTATTTCAGAATATGTATGATGTTTCACTTGATTCCCAAATGTAGACTAGGAGAACGATCAGCAGTTGTTCAAATTTGGAGACAGTAGTTGTTGAATAATAATAAAAGCTAGTGTGCGTGTAGCTGAATGAAGCTAACTAGATGAAAGTTGGTTTGGTTGTTTTTTCATCTAGTATCTATTATTACCAGAACATTTCCCTTGTAACATTCAGCCAGATTTGATATCTAAATGAAAAACATTTTATCACATATTCCAGATTTATTGTCGGTCAAATTGAACCACATTTCCCATTTTTAGTATCCCAATGGAAGAAGTGGTTGATGTGGAAATATCCTTTTACTTTGAGTAATGCTTGTATTGCTGGAACAAGGCATGCATATATTGGCTGCTGCATAAGTATAATTGCTGGACTTGGTATTATAAGGGCCTGGTGGTTGACATTTTGTAGGCCTCACTTTGAATTTTCTTATTAAAAAATGCCAGTATTAGGGCCATTAGCATACAATTAAAAGTGGTGTCGTTATAGTGTATTGGCCGCTATTTAGCTGTCTTTGGGTCAACCGCGGTGTAAAATTACCGATACATTATGTTATTAAAATTTCACATTTTATCATCTAATAAATGAACTGTAAATTGCCAATAAATCAAAAAATATTGGCAATAAATTGATGATTTATTGAGAACTATGAAATTAATATGCATAATAATTTCTTCTTATTCATTTACTATATATATCTTGAAACAAGTTGGTATTGAATTATAATAAAATATTGCTATTTATTACCTTTATAACATGTATTTCTTCATTCTAAGGTAAATTAAGGATTATTAGGATAATTTAACATATAATGACTCACTTAAATACTTCTAATATAATATAAAATATTAGTTCATTTAATATTTTTATTTAAATGACCAATAATTTATTGTATATGGTGAAATAAAAATAAAAATTCACTCTGACAACTGCGACACATAATTTATTGTTTGAGACACACTGACATTGGTAACGCAACTGTGACTGCGATTTTATTGCCAAGCCATTAGATATTTTTCAGTAGACTGGTTGGTCATGGGTAAATGTTGGGTTAGAAGGTACTATTGCCGTACTTTATTGAAGGATACCAAAAATCACTTTGGCGTATTGTCAGTGCTGAATGACAATTTGCTTGATCAGTGTTATAAATGGTTGTGATGCATGAATAGATTCTCAACTTTGGTAAAGAGCCAAAATCTGGTGCTAGTGCTTGATTCTGTCATAGAATTAGATTCTCCTTTCTTTTTTGAATGTGGCATAATGTTTATTCAGATGAATGTGTTTAACACAGATTTATACAGGAGGCAGTGATATTTTTTCTTAGAGAAAAATTTGATAACACCCTTGATTTTTGTTAGTCTCTGATTATGCTGATGTTTGTTTTCTCTTTACTTAATTTTAACCCTCAGGTTGTCTGCCGTGTGAGGTCGTGAATAATGAAGAAAAGGATGGTTCTGGCCCCTCTGATCATAAATGGCGTTGCCCTGAATGTTGCAGCCGGAAGGAGGCACCTGAGAGTTTATCTAACGGTGCCAGACCGATAGTCGTTAGGTTGACTCGTGAAATTAAAATACCTGAAATCGAAAATGGTGGTTGTACTATCTGCAGGTTTGTAACGGTCCTCAGGTTCTTGCTGATTATTATTTTTAAGCTAATCTGGGAGTTCCAGCAATGTCTCATGGAGTAGCATGATTGCTGAATGTTTGATTTATGTAAATGTAGTTATATTGGGCCAGGAATGTTCAAGATCTTTTGTAAAGTTGGCAATTTAACACATTTTAGATGTGATGATCACTAGTGTTTGTGCTTCATGTACCTTCTATTATTCATTTCATATTAGGGTATTCTTGGTTTTATCTTTGTGGTTTCTTGGCGAAACTATGAGGGTAGTGGTGGTGCAACACGAGGATTTTATTTCCTTTTTGATGAGATGGATGATGGTTAAAGAGGGATAATTTTTTTTTTTGATGAGATAGATGATGGTTAGGGTGGGATAAAATGTGTTTATGGTTTCACTCGACATGAATTCCCTAAAATTTTTACATTTTCTTTTTTGGTGGGGTGTTGTAGTTTTGATATTCTCATGTTGTTGTCTTCTAAATAGAAAAACAATCGATGAGTTTTTTTTTTTTTTTTTGGGTGAGGGTTTTCTCTCGTTGAATGTGGATATTTGAAGGTAGCTATGTAAATATTCATAATATAAACTTTTTGTGTTCATTAGTTTCTGGATTTACTGTGTTGATTAAATAATCCTCCATGGGTGCTTGGTGACCAGCGATAGCTTATTGATGTCTTTTATTGTCATCTTTTTGTGGTCAGGGCAAAGGATTTTAGCTCCAACAAATTTGATGATCGAACAATGATCATATGTGACCAAGTATGTACCTAATATGCTGTCCTTTTCTTTAAGTTTGGCTGATTACTGAGATTAACTTGTCTGGCATTACTTTCTGTGTTTGTTAACTCATTGATTAGTGTGAGAAGGATCATCATGTTGGTTGTTTAAGAGACAATGGCATTTGTGATCTAAGAGTAAGTCCATGATCTTATTTTGTTTGTTTGTTTGTTTTTATCATGTTCAACAGCTTTGTAATGATTGTCTCATGATTTCCTCTCGTTACCCACTATAGGAACTTCCCTTGGGTGAGTGGTTCTGCTGCAAGGATTGTGAGAGAATTCATGAAGCCTTGCAAGAGCTTGTCACAAGAGGGGTGGAGATGGTCCCGCATTCTGTGGTAGCTGATATCAGTAGTAGAAACATAGAGAAAGGATTGGGTGAGATTGCTGAAAGTGATGTGCGGTGGCAAGTTTTATGTGGGAAAGGCCACTCCTCTTCGCACAGGCAACTGCTTTCAGGGGCAGTTTCTATATTTAGAGTACGTTGTTTATTTAAGAACAATTTTATATCTATGTTAATAATTCTGGAGTGGGTGCATATTGCCTTTTCTCACAAAAGCTTTTCCTTATTTTGGGTTGTATGATCTGCTTGTTTGGTAAATCATTAAAATTGTTTCAGAGATATTACATAGGCAATTCATAATAGTCCATCTTGAGTAGGACCAAAACCTCTATATTATGCAGAGCTGAGTGCTGCCTCATTGAATTTCTTATCCTCTAGAGAGCATATTTATTGTTCTTGCGAAAGCAGACCCCTGAAACACTGGAGATCTTTGAGCCATTGATTTTTGTAATATGGTTGTAATATTGTACAGTTTAAATATAGATAATGTTGATAAGTAGCAGAGAATTTGTGGTACGAGGCATAGGTCATAAGTATCTGTTATGAAGTTGAGGTTCATAACAGAAAAGCCGGACCGTAATATCATCACAATAAATTAACAGGATCAGAAAGGGGCAGGATGTTCATAAAACATCAAGCAAGTTAAGATGTGTGATCGTCTCAGTGAATAGATCATGTAATGACTCCATAAATGATAATACCGTCTTGTATTATTGTTTTATGTTTCTGTTGATCCGTGTTTTCTCCTCATATATATGTTTATGGATAAGCAAATTTGCACAGTTGTTTATGTATTTTTTGTCTTGATTTTTCCTTGATATAAGCATATATTTGTTCTTCAGGAAGGTTTCAATCCCATAGTTGTGGGTTCTGGTCGTGATTTGATTCCTGTGATGGTATATGGGTAAGATTTTCAATAATAGAATATATTGTTGGTCCTGCTTCATTATGAATGGATAAACTTCTGGAGCAAGTTTTACTTCTTAAGAAGCAAAGAAATTTGTAATCAAGACTTTGGTTTGAATTTGCTTGTCTTGATTAGGATGTGCGATATTGATGTCTGCTTCTTGAACTTGCTACAGGAGAAATATTTCCGACCAAGAATTTTCTGGCATGTATACTGTAGTTTTGTATGTGAAGTAAGTTTTTTTTTCCTTTTTTTTTCCAGACAGGATTTATTATTCTATTTCATAGATGAAGCAGCTTTTTTATGATATTTTGTTAATGGTGATACACGTCAACGTGTGCCAGATCCATGGTGGTTTCAGCTGCCCTTCTCAGAATTTTTGGTTGTGATGTGGCAGAGCTTCCTCTTGTGGCAACGACAAAAGAAAATAGAGGCAAGGTGAGAATATACTTTGATTGAATGACCTTTCACACTTTAATCTTCTTTTCTTATTCCGTTCCCTCATGTTAATGTTAATTCTATATTTTCAACTGTTTTTTTTTATATTCCTCTGTAGGGTTATTTTCAAGCGCTTTTATCTTGCATTGAGGGGTTATTGTGCTCCCTCAACGTGCAAAGCCTTGTAGTTCCAGCTGCAGGGGAAGCGAAATCCATTTGGACCAACAAGTTTGGTTTCACTACTATGAATCAAGAGCGAGTAAGTGGCGTTCCTTTGTATTTCTCAACAAACTATAAATGTTAGGTTGTCCTGTTTTCCGTGGTCAGTTCGTGGGTTCTTGTGTTATGTTTTTATTAGAAAAGGAACTCTGATAGGCTTTGCTTCTTGGACTGTGATATGTTTACGGAAGATCATAATATTGCACTTGCATCCATTATTTCGGTGCTGATAACTCCAATTTTTTTAATCGCCTGCCAAATGTTGTGGTTCCTTGGTGCATTGCGCCTCTACTGACACAGTCGACCAAATCGCTTGGGCAGGTCTTTGATTATGCTAAAGTGTACCAGTTCACTCAATTTCGTGGGACATCATGGTTGGAGAAGATTCTTAAGCCTGCAGCAGAGTCTGTATAATAAAATATGTGGATTGGATCTGTCTCATTGGCAATAAGACTACCAGATTTTGCAATCTTTTGACAGTTTAGCTGTTTCTTTTTTATCGTAGTTATCTAGTTTTCCAGCAGCCTGTTTCTGCGCTGAGGTTATGGTTCTCTTGTGGGGGACAGAGAGGGTAAAGACCAGGAGTTTAAAAGCGAGGGAGATGCATATGCTCATTAGCCGTGACGCATCCATGCGGTTGAATAGATTTCTCTGAAATTTTGTTTGTTTTCTTGCTTTTGAAGCTATTTACACATTTGGGAGTAAAGGGTTGTCTTTAGGAAATCGTTGTTATCGGTTGTGTAGTACCCATTGCATGCTGCTTGCGCCTTACATCTCTAAATAACAGGGAAGCGAAGACTCATATCTGACGCCACATGTGTGTCTGTGTATGGCGATTGTGTAGTGTTAATTGCTATCGCACTCGGATGGGTTATTCCTACATCATTCTCCCACATTATCGTGGCGTCGTGGAGATCTTTTCCTATTCAGGCTATGGCATCATGATCTGCGATGGGAAGCTTGGCACCTGGGTGGAAGGCATGTATATGAATGGGTGTAATTATAGCCCAACGCTGTATTGCTTTGCTTTGCTTTACCTAGGGGATGTAATTTTACCCCTATGAGCTTGCAGACGCATTTGTAAGTCCAGGGAGGCATACTCTTCTCTAACTTAAATAGAGATTAGTGTTCTATAATAAGAATTCTAGCTGGATACAGTTTGATGATACTTTGTTGCGAGCTACATGGGCATGAAGATTTTATTCAAGTCTGATGATGCTTTCCTTTTTCTTTTTACCTTTTTTTTTTCTCATTCAAAGTCTGACGATGCTTTCCATTTCGGTCGGTAGTGATGTAATTCGAGGTAAAATTAATTAATGTTAAATTTGAGCAGGCTTGGGCCAAGAATAATAAGCTCTCGGACTTGTGGAAGTAAGTCGCATGCAAAGTTGGAGTAATAATTCTTATAAAAAATAAGTAATAATAATCTAGTTAGTTTTAAAAGATTATACTTTTCTAATACATAGAACTATTCAGAGAGAAGGACGAAGGAGAAGCTTCTTGTTTAATGACTAAGTATTGGAGTATAATTTTTTTGTCTTAACATTTCAATTTTAAATCAAGGTAGATACATTATGAAAGGATGTTCAGAACCGTAAAAGGGATGGGCTCTAGCATTATGATGCCCAAGCAGTACATTCGAAGAGTATTGTATTTGCTTATAAGACAATTGATGAAATTTTCACGTAAATAAAGAGATGTAGTATAGTAAATTAAAAAGATAAAACAAAAGAGAGAAGAAAATCTCATTAATCAGGAAATATGATTTAGAATCAGATTATAAAATTTCCATAACAATTCTTTAAAGTCTATTTTTTCAAAAAAAAATAAGAAAACTAGACTAAGAGAACAAATAATAAGGGGACAAAAGGTAGATGATATGTAGAGCCTATTGTTCCTATTCATCTTTACTCTTGGACATCCCACACATTAATATACTTCTATGAGAGTGGGCGTTTTGGGAGATGGAGAGGTATATGATACAAAGGTTGAAGGAGTTACATATATAATACTTCATTTGTATAAAAAAAAAGCTATTTTATAATAAAATTTGTGTACAAAAAATAAAGTTATTTAAAAAAAGCAAAAGCCTATTTTTTTTTATATTCTTATCATCACCTCTTTTCTTTCATCATTTAGACAAATTATATTGTATAACAAGTGACACACCGTCTTAGATCGTGTGATATGTGGCACATCATTAAATAGCTGAATTTTGAATCAAATTTCAACTAGCAACACTTTTTATTTTTCATCATTTGTCTATCATGCGCAAACAATTCCTCGTCATTGATGATTTTGTTCAACAATTTTTATCACTATTGTTCCTCGTTCATTGTCGATTTGTTCCTCATTATTGTTCATCGTCATTGTTGATATTTAATTGTTCTTGTTCCTCGTTATTGTTCATTGCCATTGGATTAAATGATGATATTTTGATTTGCTATGTTATTCATTCACTATTATTGATTTTGAAATTTTCATTATCATATCATTGTTACTGTAATTTTACATATTTTAGAGTTGTTATTCTTATGATGAATGACATTTTAGTTGATAATCATTTATCATAGCCTTTAGTCATAGTTCCTTCAATTGACGGACCTTCAGGTGATGGTGATACGGATTTTTATGTAGTTGTGATGAAGTATATGAGACCATGGTAAAATATCAAGTTATATTATGATAACAAATATATATTTATATTTATTAAAATTTTAGACATACAGTGGTAAAATATTAATAAAATGTTAGATATAATAGATTTAAAAGTTTTAGGGGTATTTGGTGAAAAATATTATGAAATTTAGTAAAATATTAGATAGTCAGTTATGAAAGTTTATTGAAATTTTAGATAGCTAATGGTGAAAAATTATTATCATGTTAAATTGATTATTGTTTATGAAGTATATATATTTGGTTATGAATGATATTCAATATATGTAGTTGTGGTTAAAAATGTATTTAACTTTAGTGAATTTTTCGGTGTGAAGTTAAATATATGGTAATTTGTGGTGACTGATTATTTTATACTAAATGTTTTGTTATGTTTTCTTATATTTAATATGGAAGATATATAAATTAATAATAAAATACTATTTTTAGTATAAAAATGAGATTGTAGCATATGGTTTGTACAATTAGTATGCATTTGTAATTGGATTTGGTGAAGGAAATCTCATGTTTGGTATCATGCTAAAGGTATAACTCCATATTTGAAGCAATTTTGTTGTTAGAAAGATGGGGTGAAATATGAGTAAGAAATACATGATAGGGCCTAGACAAAGCTATGTTTGGACCTATTATGTTAACTTGCCATCTACACCCCCAAGCTTGTAATAGTACTTGATGTTCATCATTTTGATAGCCCACTACCTTTTCAACTCTTCTTTCCCCTTGTGGGTAGCTACAAGCATATGGAGATGTTAGAATGTGTGATTTCAAAGTATTTATCGTTAGCTAATCTAAATGAACCTAAAGCTGCATCAAAGCTTTTTACTATGAAATTCCCAGCCCCCTTTTTTTTTATCAATTTCATGAAATTGAAAAAAGACACCAAAACCAATTTCTTGTATTGATATTTTTTGCTCAGCATTCGATGTACGTATGAGCTTGGTCAAGCCCTTTGGTGAAGTCCGACTTTTGAATTTTGGTGCTTTATATATATATATATATATATATATATATATTTCTATTTAGGGCTTGTTTGGCAGGGAGGTAATAGGGGTGGAAATTTGTTTCCCTAATTTATATTTTTTATATTAAGTATTTAATAATTAAAAAAATCAATGAAATACCCATTTAAGATCTAAAATGGGTATTCATCCAATTTTTTATTTTAATTTAATTATACTATATAAGATATGTAAAATATAGGGGTAATTGTTCCACTCCTATTACCCCCATATCAAACGAGCACTTAAGAAGAAGAATATCCAACCTCCTTTCTTCTTTGTCCCAATCGTCTTCTCTTAAAGGATCATAATCTTCATAATTTTCAGTATGCATTAATTGTTTTTTGTTTTTTGATGGATATCATTTATCTTCATCATGTTTTACTACAGGTTCTCCTCACTTTCTAACCATTTTAATATCTCGTAAATCTAACTGACACTTACTATGCTTTTGTTGCCTTGTTCAGTTTGGTGTGGCTCCATTGTTTGGTTTGAATCATATCAAACTATTGCATATTGACCTTGAATTTTTTGTTGAAAGATTAATAAACAGTGAGTAGTGGACATGAGAGATTCCTTATTGAAAATGACAAAGCATCAACATTATAATAGTGAAATATGGTGCCTAAGATGGTGAAAGATGTTGTACAAAATTGTAAGAATAATTAGAAATAAGAGTAGGAGTGGTGGTGAAATAATAGATTTAATGTGAGGAAACACAAGTATAATGTCGGTGAAATATTCAACATACATTGGTGAAAGATTAAGTCTACAATAGTGAAATATCAACCATGAAATCATACTTTATATACTTGTAACATTAGTGTAATGTTGGTAAAATATTAAGCATATGATGATGAAAGATCAAGCAAACGATGGTGAAAGATTACTATTGATACTTTGCTTGTAAAATGAGTTTAATGATGGTGAAATATCAAGGCTACAAAGGTAAAAAAATGTTTATGAAAATTATCAAACATCATCAACTTATAATGATGACATTTAACATGAATAATGATGGTAAAAAAATTAGTGTTAATGTGATGAAATATTAGCATAAAGATGGTGAAAGATAACATACCAATTGTCGTCATTTCTCTTTTTAGTTCTTTGCTCATATCACAATTATTGGGTCTTCATCTTCTATTATATGACCTCTAAAGTCAAATGAAATATAAAATTAGGGTAAAATAACAAATGAGCACAACTTTAAACTCGGTGATGTTGTATACAATGTATGTTTGGTGATCGTTGAATAGAATGTATTTAATGTTTGAGAAAATTAAAAAGAGATTTAAAACTATTGAAATTCACACACGATTGGTTGGTTGATTGAAAATCGTTCGATAAGAGGAAGAAATTAAAATGGAAGTGGTTTTCATTTTTGGAATGAATCGAAGAGAGAAAAAGTGTTGGACTTTTATAGGATATAATATAAATGTTGAGAAATTTTGAATGATGTGTGTGTGTATATATATATATATATATATATATATATATATTGACTAAACATTGACATTTTAGAATGGCTGCACAGTGTCGGACCGTGTAACTGGTACCTTCAAAATTCATTACTAAAAAAATTCTTTTTATTAAAGAATTAGCGGAAGCGAAATCACAAACTATGAATTATGGGGATATTACCACCATACTTAGTACCGGACCGGTTCACTCCTACCGTTCCAATACCAAGTGCTAAGGCTGAGAAGGATTATTTTTAAACACGAGTCAATACTGAAAACACAAATTTATAACAGACTAGAAAGTTCATAATATAGAAATCAGAGTATGCGGAAAGGAATTTACAAACTAGAGTACATAATTAAAATTCCTTGAAAGAAATTTAGATTACAATACCATAAAAATCAAGTCTGAGAATATTGGTACAATGTAAAAGAACATGAAAATTAAATCCAGCCACGACACTCTCGAACCCCCAAGCGAAGTCCATGCTCAACACTCAACCCCGCTCGATGCTTCGTAAGCATCGTAGGCATAAAAAATAGTATCTCCAACCTGCACAAAGTCAACGGGGTCTTCTGCTCGTGGGAAGGAGCAGCACCCATAAAAGGGAGGTCAGTACACTACGTACTGAGTAAGGTGACTATGTAGCTAGGACCAAGCATATAAAAACAGGTAACACAAGTATGATCACATAATAACATACAATCATTACAGATAAATAAGGGCCAAGTTATAGTTTGGGTAAAATGATTATTTATTCTCTGATCAATACTCATTTTACACCATACTCTTTATCAATCCATACGAGTATGGGAACTCCACTATTATAGCCGGTGGATCGAAAACGTACAGGGCAGAACACACTTGACCATTATTGTAATCCCCCAAAAATTTTAAAAGCCTATAATTTAATAAATCACTTTTATTAGGGATAATTTAACTCTTAAACTTATTTAATTTAATTACGTTGAGGATTTTGCCTTTTAAATTTATTTAACTTAATTATTTTGTGGGTTTTAAGTATACCAAATTAGATGTGAGTGTTTAATAAATTAAAATAAATAAATTTCTATTTTATCATACTCATTTTATTTAAATAAGGTTCAAACCAATATTTTTTCTAAAAGCTACCTTTTTAAACTACTATAATAAGATATATTAAGCTAAATTACTAAAATTTTAATTATCTACCAAAAATACTATAACTCACCCTATAAGTTGTTTTATTTATTTTCTTCCCTAATTATTTTCCTTAATCCCTTTTTTCTCCCTTATTTTCCTTTTCTCTTTTTCTCTCTCCCCCTCTCCTTTCTCCCTTCTTTCCCCCATTTTTCCCCGACTGGGCCAGCCCACCGGCCCAGATCAGTTTTCTTCCCCCCTTCTCGCACGCCAGGCCTGCCCCGTTGCTCCTTCGCCCGAAATGCCCGGTCGGTCGCCCCTTTCTTTTTCTTTTCTTCCCTGGACAGACCGGTCCAGCCCCTTTCCCCTTTTCTTCTTCCCCGCGCCCCGCTGCAAATCACCGCCTTCCCCTTCTGCGCCGACAAGCCTCCTGCACCGCCTGCACACCTTCTCCCTCTCTTTTGCACCGCCCGTCTGTCCCTCCTCGACTGACCGAACACCCCCACACCTCATACAGGCCTGCTCCCGCCCCGTTCCTTTTTCCCAACCAAACCACAGGTCTGCCATGGCAGACCCGCGTCGGCCATGGCAGACCCGCGTCGGCCTGCCACCGACGGTCGGCGTGCCAAATTCCCGCCTACTCGTACCTTCCTCTGCCCCCTCTCTCGATCCTCCCCCATTTTCGAGCTTATAAATACCCCCACGAGTCCAGCATCGGGCTCTTTCGAAACCCCAGCCCAGAAACCACCTTGCGCCATCCCTGTTTCAGACAACCACCCCGTCGCCGCCGCCCATCTCCACCGCCCGATCCACCCACGAAACTCTCCCTCGCATCACCCTCCACCAACCTAGGCCTCCCTCACCCCTCGGTTTGCCCTGTACGAGCCACCCCTACCGTGCAAAGGGCTCTTCCCGATCAGCCTTGCTTCGAGCCCCGCCCTTCTCACCACCGCCCACCACCGGTGCCACCACTTCCAGCACCCCCTCTGCCTTCTAAAACCACCAGGGGAGCTTCCTCAACTTCCCCAGACCTTCTTTTCCCCCCTTCCAACCTCTCCTCTTCCTTCCTCCTCCCTCCACTACATCTCCACCTCCCTTCTCCCCCATTGTCGCCGCCGTGCGCCGCCACCTGTGCCCCTAGGTGGTTCTCTGAACCCCCTTATACTAATACTAATTATTTTAGTAGTATTATTAGTATTATGCTTAATGTTATTAATATTATTACTATTATTATTACTACTACTACTACTACTACTACTATTACTATTATTATTATCTCTGCTATTTAACCCAACTTTAGAATATTTATAACGGTTATTATCATTATTAATGGCCTATAACTTTAATATCCCTATTTTAACATCATTATCGTTATTATTTTTAGTATTAGTATTATTGTTACTATTATTATTATTATTATTATTATTATTATTATTATTCTTACTATTATTATTAGTATTATTACTGTTAGTAGTATTAGTATAATACTAACCTTACTAGCACTACTATTGTTACCATTATTAGTAACATTGAAACTATTATCGTTAATAATATAAACATTATTATAATTACCTTAAATGGTTGTAACTATTAAGACCTATCTTTGATTAGTAGTAGCATGATTAGCTACCTTAAGAATAATAACCCTACTTTTACTTATAAAGGTATCATTATTATTGTTAGCCTTAATGGTAAGTTGTGATAAGGGTAAGGTAGAAAGAATGGTTTTTTGGTTAGAGGGAAGTTAATCCATAGTTTTCCCTCTTATAGGCGAATCAAGTCAAAACCCGGAGGAGGTGTAGGAACGTGCTCCAAGACCGGTGTTGTATTAGGTAAGGATGTGGCTAAGGTCCCTACGTGTTATGTGAATTGTATGTCTTGGATGCTTTGTATATATATCATGTCCTGTTGTGTATCACATGATTTTCCTTAACGTGTTTTATGCGTAGCGCAGCTTGGAGTTAAGGTACGTGGTATGTGTTTTTCTTATGACATGAATGTGATATCCATATGTGGTGATTATGATGCCCTGTGACATGATGTAACCCTTTAGGACATGTATGCTAGGGTTATTATTACTATGACATGGAGATGAAAGGACAAAAAGAAATAAATGGGAAGTGAGTTGCCAAAGGGGGGTATGAGGTTGACCCAAAATGAATAAGAGATGAGAACTATGCATGAGAATTCTAGGGTTTGCATGGGAACTTTGAGAGTTTGTAGGGGTTGGATAAAACTTGCATGAGAACTATGCATGAGAAAAGTTGTATTAAGGTGTAAATAAGCTAAAGGGAGAGTTGTGGAGTGTTTTGGAGACTTGGGATGAAAAATAATACGTAGGTTGGTGTAAGGGTGTATAAGGGACCCGGTTAGAGTTTTGGGAGAAAGTAGTAATCTGGAAAATATGGAAGTAAAAATGATTAAGGAAGAGTGGAGTACGGGTTAAGAGTGGAAATTGTTGTATAAGGGGTTATTAGGGGTGTCATGGGAGAGAAGAGATATGGGGTGAAAAAGAGAGGGGTTACTTGTGGGAGAAGAAAGGTGCTAGGGTTGAAGTGGCCAACTAGGGTTTTTCGGTCATATGTGGAATCGAGGGGTAAAGTGATATGATTTGGGATTGGATCTAAATGAGATGAGGTGTGGGACGATAAATAGAGTAATGGTAGTGTAAGTGAGAGAAAGTTGGGCCACATAGGTCCAATTAGGGTTTCTAAGGGAAAACCCTAGAGGGAGATAGCATGTGGAGTGGATGTCACGAGGTGTTGGGCCTTAACCCACACCCTTAGGAGTTGGTTTTCATTATGTGTAAGCATAAAAGGGAATGGATATCGAGGTGTGATAAGGGGCGCAAGAGTCCCAAGATATGGGACGGGCCCTCCTGGCAGGATAAGTGTGGATATAGTTAGTCATGCATGTCAAGGGTAAATACTTTCAAATAAGATATGTTAAGACACTAATCACTTAAAGAGGAAGATGTTGAGCCAGACCCAGACCGGTCCACCGGCGAATAATAGTGGCTAGGGCTGGGGTGCCCTACATGACCGGTCCACCAGCTATAATAGTGGGGGATTTCGTGCTCAACAAACCGAACGTATTAATGATAAGACATGGGAAAGACACGAAGTAATTACAGTGAAACATCATGTGAGTCGGGGCCAGACCGGTCCACCGGCAAATAATAGTGGCCAGGAGCGTTTTGCCCTGCATGACCGGTCCACCGGCTATAATAGTGGCCAGACACGTTTTACCCTGCATGACCGGTCCACCGGCTATAATAGTGGGGTTTCCGCACTCACATGAATTGATAAAGACTATGCTGTGAACCAACTCTATATTTACCGGAGATCTAAATAATAAGTTTATCCGGACTGTAGCTAGCCTTTATCATCTTTTTTACTACATGTTGCTCACATGATTATGCCATGTATACTGTGTTGTGTGTTTTGTATGCCGGCCTTAGCGCACTTGCTACCTTACAAAGTATCGGACCCGTACTGATACTACCTTGGTTGAATGGGTCCTGTGATGATCCACTAATGGTGGGAAGCAGACCTCCTGTGCAGGTTTACGATCGGATAATATTTTGGGGTAGAAGGCTTGACTCGAGAGAGTAGGCAATCTGGATATTGATCCTTCAGGATTTGTTTTGTTTAGCTGTATTTTATATTACGTTTCCCGTTTTGAAGAATGTAATCTGGGGTTGTAATCCTAAATCGTATTCTAACTTCTGTTTAACTTATATCTTATTAATGATTTATGTTAAATTTCATCTTGCGTTTTATGATACTTCGTACTTAATGTTGATCGGATTTAGCCTTAGCACTTAGTACTGGAATGGTAGGAGTGAACCGGTCTGGTAATAAGTGTGGCGGTAACGTCCCTAAGTTTACAATTTTATCCTTCGCTTCCGCTAAACCTTTGATTTAAACAAATTTTTTTAGTAGTAAATTTGGGGGTGTTACAATTATTATATGCCGGTGGACCGGTCTTCGGGGCAAGATGCTCCTGACCACTATTATTCGCCATTGGACCGGCTTGGCCCTGACTCTCATGGTGTTCCACTGTAAGTACTTAGTGTCTTTTACGTGTCTTATCACTCTTAGGGTTTTGAAATGCCCCAAAAAAATTTCTAATTTTATAAACTATACTTAAAGGATATTTACTATAAAAATTATTTAAATAAATTATTTTTAATTTAATTAATTAGGGCAAATCAAGAAGAAATTTATAAGTATTTTTATTAGAAGAGAATTTGGGTATTTTAGCTAATTAAGCATTTTGTTTTGAAAATTAATTAAATAAATTATTTTATTTAAAATAAGAATGAGAAAATAGTTTTAAATTAATAATAATTTTATAAATAAATTAATTGGATAAATTTAGTGTGTTTTACTAATTAAAATGGAAATTATGGAAAATCTTTTAAAAGTCCTAATTTAGCCTAAAAAGGGATTTAAATAATATTTTATTTAAATATTATTATTTTTAAATGTCCCAAATATTTTAATTAATTTAATTATCCCAAACCATTATTTTTCCTTTTTCTTTCTTTTCTTTCTTTTTCTTTCTTCTTCTTTTCTTTTTTCTTTTTCTCCTCTCCGAATCGGGCCAGCCCAGCGGCCTGCTTCCCTGTCTCTTGCTGCGCCGCATTTTAATTGTATCTTCACCAAAACTCGTCGTGTTGGTTAATGAGCTAACCCTCGCGACTGGCTTCCTTTATCGCCCTCGCTACGCCGCATTCTTTGTCGTTCCTCACAAAATGCCGCGTTGCGTTTAACTATCCTTCGACTCGCGCCGACCGCCCGGTCTCCCTCCCTTTTTCTTTCTTTCTTCCCCGCGAACCGGACCAGCCCCCTCCTCCTTCCTTCTTCCTCCCCTCTCCTCCGTCGACGCTGCTGCAACTCCCACCCCCGAAAATGGCGGCGCCGGTTATGAGGACTCTAACCGGCCGAGTCACCTCTCTTTTTCTCCCTCTCGACCCGCACATGAGCTTGGAATGAGCGATTATCGTCAAATATCACTCGTTCCCTCTCTGTTGCTTCTCGAAGCTTCGACCCGACCAAAATGATCGACGACCGATTTCTGACGCCGGCCACCCAAACCCATCCTACCGACCTCCAAAACCATAATAACCCATCTAAACTCTATAAATAGCCAGTCGTGGATGATTTTGAAACTTCTTAACTCTCGAAACCCTAAGTAAGAACCACCCGCCACCGTCACTTCAGACGCGTATTCCGCCGCCGATAGCCAACTTCAACACCACCTGCGCATCCCAATTTCTTCCTTGAAATTCCCTCTAGCTAACTAAGCCCTTCAAATCCTTCGATTCTTCTTGAATGAGCTGCCATAACCATGCAAAGTTTGCTGCTCATTTCGCCAGAATTTTTACCCCGAAACCTTAAACCACCGTCCTCCGCCACATACGCCACTTCTGCCACCCTATAAACCACCCAATATCTCCTTCTAAGTCTCCTCCACCGAACCATAAGCTTATTTTATTTTTCTCCCTTCCCTTTCCCTCTTGTCCTTCATTTTTACCTCTCTTAGATCCATTTTCCGGCCACCTCCGGGAACCACCGCCGGTTACATCTACACCCTCCGACTCAAGGTGATACCCTAAACCTTTTAAACACTTAATTTTGAATTATTGATAATTATTCTATTTTTAGCCTAAATTCTAGTGCTAATTAAACTATAATTATTATTATTATTCTTATCAACTGTAATCTAATGGTTAAATCTTCTTTACAGGTTTGGGAGTATTCTTGAGTTATAAAAACTATTATTCTCGAATTTTAGTTATTTAATAGAATTAGTACATGTTTACTATTATTAATAATAATATAATAATTATTATTATTATTAGTGTAATTAATTATTTAATAGTGTAATTATTTCAGGAGGCGTAGAAACCTAAAATTTTAATTAAGCCTCGCAACTTTTGCCTTTTATTACTATTATTAGCATTTTTAACATTATTACTAATATATTATCATTTTTAGCACTATTTCCTTTTATATTATAAGTATATATATGTTATTACTACTACTACTACTACTAAATTTGTTGTTGTTATTATTATTATTACTACTAAATTTGATTATTTATTTTAATAATATTATTATTAGTATTATCTTGGAAAAGGGGCCGAAGCATTTATTTCACCTTATTTTTGAATAATATCCTTTTTATTGTTATTATTATTGTTACTATTATTATTCTTATTTATATTCGCATTGATATTATTTTAGTATCATTATTATTATTAGGGTAAAGTATTTAACCCTATATTATCAACTTTTATAATATTTCTGTTATTTCTATATCTTTAGCAAAGTTAGAATTTTATTAATGTTATTTTATTAGTATGTTGATATTTGATCAAAGCCTTATGGAGGAGTAGGAGCGTGATCCAAGACTGGTGTCGTTTTAGGTAAGGAGTGCTAAGGCCTTTTATGTGCTTATGTGTATTATGTGTTTCGCATGTAGTGTTTATTATAATTAAATATTTTATATGTGGTATGACTTGGAGTTGAAGTATGTTGTGCATGGTATGTGTATTAATTATGTATGATGATATGTGTTGTGTATGTGAGGAATTCGATGTGGTTTGTGTGAGAGAAAGGATGAAAAAGGAGGATGGGGAAAGAATTTGATTAAGGGAAGTGAGTTAACCTAATTTTATGGTTTTATAAGGAATAATCTAATGTATGATTTTATGTGTGGGAGAGCAGAATTTATGGTTTGTTTGGGAGAATCTAATTTAGGATGTTATTTGGGAGAAGGTAATTTATGATGTTATATAGGAGATTCAAATTTATGGTTGTTTGGGAGAATTTAAATTAGGATGTTAATTGGGAGAAGGTAATTTATGAGGTTATATGGAATAATCGAATTTATGGTTGTTTGGGAGAATCTATTTTTTTTTTATGTTATTTGGGAAAATGTAATTTATGATATTATATGGGGGAATCTAATTTATGATTTGCTTGGGGGAATTCAATTTATAGTTTTCCTTGGGAGATTCTAATTTATGATTTTATGTGGAAGAATCTTTATGGTTTGAATTTAGGGTTTGGTATGGAAGAATCTTTATGGTTTGAATTTAGGGTTTGGTATGAGTGAATCTTTGGTTTTGGTTGGATTGAATTTATGGTTTTGTATGACATAATCTAGGGTTTGCCTGGTGGTATTAATGGATGTATGTTAGTATTAGGGTTTGTATGATGATATTAAGGTTTGTATGGTGGTAATTATAGTTGTATTGTGGTATTAGAATTTATATGGTGACATTGATGATTGTATGGTGGTATTAGGGTTTGCATGATTGAATCTAGGGTTTCACATGGAATTTTAGGGTTTGCATGAAAAAGGTTTGAAGGTTTGCATGGGGGGATTAATGTCTGCATGGGTATTAAATTTACGTATGGAAAGTTAATTTGGGATGTAAGGAATGTAATGTAAGTGTTGTTTGGGTGTTTGAGCACTTGGGATGAAAAAAATAGCACGTGGGGCAAATTAAGGGTACGGAGGAGACTGAATTATGGTTTGTTGTGGTTAATAGAGGTATATGGTGGCTTATTAGGGTTTTTGGTGTTATCATGTGTATATGGTGATTAAAGTGTAATTATGATGTGTGAAGATTTATGCATGTCTAGGGTAAAAGCCTTTGAATAAGATACTTAAGACATTAATCACGTAAAGTGAAAGATGTTGAGTCGGGCCCAGACCGATCCACCGGCATAATAGTGGCGGGGAATATTTCCCTCGCGACCGATCCACCGTCTATAATAGTGGCAGGGCATGTACCCTCGCGACCGATCCACCGGCAATAATAGTGGGGGATCCCGAGCTCAACAAAATCAAACCCTACAGTTGTTAAGACATGGGAAAGATACTAATTACTTACAGTTGAACACTGTGCGAGAAGGGGCCAGACCGATCCACCGGCATATAATAGTGGCAGGGTATGTTACCCTCGCGACCGATCCACTGGCTAAAATAGTGGCAGGGTATGTTACCCTCGCGACCGATCCACCAGCTAAAATAGTGGGGTTCCCGTACTCGTATGGACTTGATAAAAAGTATGGTGTGAAATGAGTTCTGATCAGAGATTAATTTAAAAATTAATCCAGTCTACAATCGGGCCTTGTACTCTTACTTGGATGGTCGTAAGCACCTTATGTCATTGTGTTGATAATTATGCCCTTCTATGTTCTGCATGATTTATGTATTTGTGTGTTGGCCTTAGTGATCAAGTCACCTTACTCAGTACTGGACCCGTACTGATACTACCTTGGTTGATGGGTCCTGTGATGATCCACTAATGGTGGGGAGCATACCTCTTTTGCAGGTTTAAGATCAGAGACTGTTTTGGGGTGGCAGGCCTGACTTGAGTGAGTAGGCAATCCGGAATTTGACCCATCGGGTTTTATCTTGTTTAAATTTATTTCTATTTAGAAGTTACAAGTGTTATTTGAAACTTCAAGGGTATTGTAATTAACTCTTAATTTCTCGTACTCTGATTTTGTTGTATTATCTTTCGAATCCTTTTATGAATTGTTAATTTGAATTTAACGTAAATCTTTTCTTTAGCCTTAGCACTTGGTATTGGAACGGTTGGATAGAACCGGTCTGGTACTAAGTGTGGCGGTAACATTCCCAGAATTCACAGGTTTTAAGTGTTTCTATCTTAATTAATTCCGTTTTAAAAAAAATAGTGAATTTTGGGGTGGTACAGGTTTGGTCTATTAAACTCGGGACTGACCACTATTATATGCCGATGGATCAGTCTCCAGGGCACCCGGCTCCTAGCTACTATTATGTTGGTGGATTGGTCTGGGCCTAGTTCAATAATCTTCCACTTTAAATGATTAGTCTTTTACACTGTCGTATTCAATGGTTTCACCTTAGACATGCATGACCAATTCCATCTACATTTATCCTCCCAAGTGGGCTTGTCCCATATCTTGAGACTTCCCCACTTCCTAACATGCCACAAAATCTTTTCCTTCATCCACTTATTCACGCTAGAGGCCCCCTCCTAAGTGTGTGGGTCAAGGCCCACTACCTAACACCTCTAAGTCCACTCACTACCTTACTCTAAGGTTCCTCCAAAAACCCTAACGTGGGCCTATGTGGTCCATCCTTCTCCGCCTCACACGACCAAGGTTGTTCAGCACTCCACACATCACTTCCGTAGATTCGCCCCTCATCATTTCACTTTACTCCCCCGAGTACATGTGTGACCACGAAACCCTAGGTGGACACTCTAAACCCTAGCTGACCACGCCAAACCCTAGCATCCTCCTTTCTACATTTCACCCCTCCATTTCTCACCTTCCACTCTTGCTTTTCCATGATACCCATGCTCGCCCCACACATGAAAATCCGCCATCCTCATCTCATACTCCACTCACCCTCATTTATTTTTCCTTTTTCCACCTTCTTAAATTAGGGTTTCTTCCTAAACCCTAGCTCGGTCTCCTATACACCCTTATACTGTCCCACATACTATTTTTCACCCAAAGCCTCACCTAAGAAACTCTTCCATTACCTTCCTCAAAAACCAAGGTAACTTTCCATACATAAAGTTCACCCCCATATAGACTCTATCCATCTCATGCAAACCCTTAAAGTTTTCATGCAAAACCTTAAAATTCCCATACAAAATCCTATATTCTCCCATACGAACCCTAGATTCTTCCATACAAATTTTATCCACTTTATTTTGCTTAAAGTCCCCTTTTATTCTTCCTCTTATGGATTATGGGATATTTAGGTCAATCCCACATTCCTTGGTCAACTTATTTCCCTTGGCTAACTTACTTTCCCATATTTCTTTTTCATCTTTCCACCCCATATTACCATATTAAAGATCCTAGCATGTATTTCCTAACGGGCTACATCACATCATATCACAATTCACAGCATATACATATTAAACACATGCCATAAAAAAACACATGAGCATACCTCAACTCCAAGTTGTGCTATACACAAAATGGTTATAATAATAAACATAAGATACATAACATATCATGATACATGACATAAAAGGCATATAAGGCACATAGCACACATAGGGACTTCGCTACATCCTTACCTAAAACGTCACCGGTCTTGGAGCACGATCTTATGCCTCCTTAGGGTTTTGACTAGTGTCACTTATAAGAGGAAAAAACTAAGGATTAGTTTCCCTCCTACCAAAATACTATTATTTTCTATTTTATTATAATATTAGGGTTACTATTATTAAAGGAAACTTTACAAGTGAAAATAGGGTTTTTAATTCTCAAGTTAGCTTACTAGAGTATTACTAGTCAAAATAGGTTTATGTTAATATTTATAGCCATATTTATATTATTAAACCTAATAGCTTTATTTCTTCTAATAATAGTACTAATACTAGTTGTAGTAAAATAACGATACTAATAATAATAGTAATACTAATACTTATAATAATAGAAACTCTAGTATTTTTATGGCTAAGGCTAATAATAGGGTTAGGGATAAAATAATAATATAATAATAGTAATACTAACAAAATACTAATATTGCTAAGGATAATGATATTAATAATAATATTTGAAATCATGATAATATAAGGGTCCGAATATTTTTACCATAATAATGATAGTAGTAGTAGTAGTATTAGTAGTAGTAGTAGTACTAATAATAATAATAATAATAATAATAATAATAGCAATAGTAATAATAATAATAGTAGTAAAAATGCTAATAACAAAGGTATTAGGAATACTATTAGTAATATTTGAATAAAATAATAATAATAATAATAATAATAATAATAATAATAATAATAATAATAATAATAATAATAAGGTTTGAGTATTCTTCTTTTATAGCAACAAAATGATAACATGTCCAATTTAGTATCAATAATAATAATAACAACAACAACAATAACAATAATAATAATCAAAATAATAGTAAAGTAGGGTTTCGACCCCTTAATAATAATAATAATTATAATAATTATAATAATAATTTAGGATTGTAGATAGTAATAAACGTGATAAATAATAATAATAATAATAATAATAATAATAATAATAATAATACATGATAATAATAAATAAATATAATTACAAAGGATAAGACTTGCATAATTAGGGTTTAAGGGCTAAGAGGGGTCAGGGTACCTGTAATACCCCCAAAATTTACTACTAAAAAAATTTCATTTTAATGAAAAGGTTTAACAGAAGCGAAATAATAAAACTGTAAATTCTGGGGATATTACCGCCACACTTAGTACTAGACCGATTCACTCCTACTATTCTGGTACTAAGTGCTAAGGCTAAAGGATTAACACCAAACACAAGTCATTAATTAAAAATGAGAATCCATGAAAGAACTCAATCATCACCATACAGAAATTAGAGTGTAGTTTAAGAGTTACAACCTAAGACTGTCCACAGCAACGGAGCAAAATTTTTTTTACCCCTGTTGCTCCGACGCAATACATTACAACGGTGGGGTAAAAGGAGCAAAAAAGATATGTGGGCGCAATTTCATGCACCGGGGAAAAAAATTTGCTTCGAAAGAATGGTCGTATTACGCCTAAATTTTGTTCCAAATTATTTAAACTTTTAAAATATAAAATAAAATTTAATTATACCAAAATAAAATAAACTTAAAAGGTGTATTGATTTTTTTTTTGCACCTTTGTTGTGGATGCTCTAAGGAATAAGTAACTAAAGTTTTCCAAAACATAAAATATTGTACGACATAACATAACTAGCATAAAAACGATACATGATAAAATAAAAGGAAAGATGAAGTTCAGCTAGCTCACTCTCAATCCCCAAGCCAAGTCTAGGATCAAATTTCAGCCCCGCCTGATGCCTCGTAAGTGTCGTAGGCATTAAAAACATCATCTCCTACCTACACAAACTCATATGGGTCTTCTGCTCATTGGAATGAATAACACCCATGAAATGGGTGGTCAGTACGCTACGTATTGAGTAAGGTAACCATACAACTAAGACCAACATATAAGGCATGTAACATATGCATGATCATATAGACAACATGCAATAACACAGATAATGAGGCCGAATTACAGTCCAGATAAACTTGTTCTTTAGTTTGATGGTCAACATGTTCATTTCACACATACTCTTTATCAATCCATTCGAGTGCGGGAACCCCACTATTATAGTTGGTGGAATGGAATAAATATAAGGTAGAACGCTCCTGACAACTATTATAGCCGGTGGACTAGAATACATACAGGGTAGAACGCTCCTGACCACTATTATAGGCAGTGGACCGGTCTAACCGTGACTCATATGGTGTTTTATTATAATTACTTTGTGTCTTTACCATGTTTTATCATCATAACGTTTGCTTTGTTGAGCACGGAAACCCCCACTATTATAGCTGGTGGACCGGAAATCATGCAGGGCAAAATGCTTCCGGCCATTATTATTCACTGGTGGACCGATCTCCAGGGCACCCCGACTCCTGGACACTATTATTTACCTGTAGACCAGTCTGGGCCCGGATCAACAATCTTTCTCTTTCAATGGTTAGTATCTTATTCGTGTCTTATTCGATAAATATTTCACCCTTGACATGTATAAGAGAATGAAGAAAGGATGTAGGGTGAGTCAGCTAAGGTGAGGTGCCATGACGTAGAGGTGGACGGTGGTTAGATTTAGGTGCAACAATAGAGAGATGGATGGTGGTTGGGTGTGGTCTTGGGCGATGACGAGTAGGGTAAGGCGGAGGAAGAAGGAAGATTTGGTGGTGGTGGTGGTGGGTGGTGATAAAAGAAGGAGGGGGTGCTTGAGAGTTCTTGTCAAAAAGGTAAGGGTAGACAAGGGAAATGGAGAATATAAAGAATAGGGAGCATGTACATACATATATGTGCATGAGTGGGAGTGAGGGTAAGGGAAAACTGACGAGAAGGGAGATGGGTTTAAGCATGGTTGACAGGGGTTTATTGTGGCATGGGTGTGTAGGCTATGCAAGGGTGTAGGGTGATGAGGTAGGGGTTTTGCAAGGGGTGTAGAGGGGTTGTGTAGGGGATTTGGTGTGGGGTCAACATGTATGGCTAAGAAGGGGACAAAGATGATGATGTGGGTGCATAGGGGTTAGGGTGTGTTTGGTTTGAAAAGCGAAAGAAAGGTGGGGTTAAGGCTTGTACGTAGGTTTGAAAGGACGGGAAAAAAAGGAAAGATATAAAGGAAAAGAAAAAAGGGGAAAGGAAATAAGGAAAATAGAAAAGAAAATTTTGGGGTTAGGATTAGGTTTAAGTTGGAAATTGAGGAATTTGCTAAAATGTAATATATGAGTTATCTTGGGTTAGGGTTAAGCTAAAATAATTATAATAACTCAAAATTAGAATTTATATTAGGTTAAAATATTAATTAATCAAGATTAAGATTAGATAAAATTTTAGGGCATTACATCAGTACCCCCTTAAAAGAGACTTCATCCCCAAAATCAATAAGTTAAAGCTAGGGAAGAAGGGAAAAATGATGTAAAGCAAGGTGACCTTGGTGAAAAATTATACAAGGGTTGATGCTATGTTACTAGGTACTACCCCTTAAAAACCTAACACACCTATGCAGAAGATCTCGGGATGCATTTCATGCATGTCTTTCTCTATCTTCCAGGTTGTTTCCTCTACTCCATGGTAGCTCTGAAGAATCTTCACGAGTGGAACTGAGCTCATCTAGATCCAGTGTACCTTAGTATCAAGAATTTGTAAGGGATTGTCCTCATAGAATAAAAAATCATAAAGCTCAATCTTGATGGGTTTGATCACATGGGAATGATATTAAACATACTTCCTTAGCTACAAAATGTAGAAGACATTATGAACTCAAGCTAACTTTGATGGAAGTACCTAGCAGTATGCAACCTTGCCAACTCCATCAAGAATCTCATAATGACCAATATACCTTATGCTCAACTTGCCATTCCTATAAAATCTCTACACCCCTTTGGTGGGTGAGACCCTCAACAATACTTTATCCCCCACCTCAAAAATATCACTATTATACCTCTGACCCACATAACTCTTTTATCAATTCTGAGCTGCTTGCATCCTATTCTGAATCAACGAAATATGCCAAGTCATCTCCTCAATCATATTCGGTCCAAGTATAATAGGCTCACTAATATTGCTCCAATATAAAGGTGTCTAGCACTTACATGCATAAAATGCCTTGAAGGGTGTCATCCTTATGATAGCGTAATAGTTTTTGTTATATAAGAGCTCCACCAAATGTATATTATCCTTCCAATAGCCTCATAAATCCATAACGTAAGCTCATAGCATGTCCTTGAATATTTGAATCGTCCTCTCAGTCTACCCATCTATAGCTAAATGAAAGATAGTACTTATCCTCAACTTCATGCCTATAACTTCCTCTAGAAGTGTGAAAAGAATATCGAAGCCCTGTCGGAGACTATGTCAGTAGGTATACCAAACTTACTACAAACCTCATATAAGCATTGGCTAACTGATCCATACTCTAGGTCAACTTCACCAACATAAAGACTAGTGATTTGGTCAGACTAGTGATGATGACCCAAATTGCATCACATCCACTGCAAGTTCTAGGAATTTCGCTCACAAAATTTATGAAGATGGAGTCTCACTTCCATTCTGGCACATCCAAGGCTAGACCAACCCTAAAGGTCTGTAGTACTCTATCTTGACCTTTTGATAGGCTAAACATCTTGCCATAACATCTACTATTTCTTGCTTTATGGGGGTCCACTAATAAACCTGCTTAAGGTCTTTATACAACTTATCCCCTCCTTGGTGAATAGAATAGGGTGTATAGTGGCCTTCCTCTAAAATTTGGAACTTTATATCAACATAACTCTGAGGTACACACCAATAACACTTGTATAAAATGCTACCATCCTCATGAATCCGAAAAATCCTTGACTTGACCATCCTATATATTATGCCAAATCCTCTCAAGCTAAGCATCTCTAGACTACCCAACTTGAATCTTAACGATGACCATGAGAGTAGTGGCTAAATCACTCATCCAAAACTCAAAATCACCCTACTGAAGCAACTCTATCCCTAACTCATAAAGCACCTCAAGCAACTGATTAACCACCACATAAGAACTTAATGAGTGTGACGTCTTATTGCTAAAGGTATCTGCAACAATGTTATCCTTACCATTTTGGTAATTTAACTCAATATAATAGTCCTTCACCATCTCTAGCCATCTCATTTGCCTCATATTCAATTCTTTTTGAGTGAATATATACTTAAGTCTCTTATATTTGGTGAAGAATCTGTACAGGATTTCGTACATATAGTGCCTCCAAATCTTCAATGTGAAGATGATTGCAACCAAACCTAAATTATGCATCTAGGAATTCTGATAATGATTCTTCAATTGATGAGAAGTATAAGTGGTTACCTTAGCATGTTGCATCAATACACAACTTAGTTCGTGCTTTGATACGTTATTATAGACCTCAAACTCATCTGATCCCACTAGTAGAGTCAAAACTAGTGTTATAGTCAAATGTTGATTCAACTCCTGAAATGCACTCTCACAGATATCATTCCACTGAAATATGGCGGTCTTCTTCAAAAGGTTCATCAAGGGATAAGATAACTTTGATAAGTCTTGAAAAAAATCCTTACAATACCTAGCCGAACCTAGAAAACTATGAACCTCGAGAACACTGCAACAATCTTTATTGGGTCTATGAAGACTCCTCCTACTAACACCACATGTCCTAGAAAGGCAACCTCTTAAATCCATAACTCATATTTGGAAAGTTTGGCATATAGCATATGCTATATAAAGAGTGTCAAAATGGTGGGAAGATATTGCTCATGCTCCTCCCTACTCCAAGAGTACACCATAATATCGTTAATGAACACCACCGAGAATTGATTAAGGAACTGCTAGAAAATCCTCATCATCAAGTCCATAAATACAACAGGTATATTGGTGGGCTCAAAATTGGTCACAGTGAACTTGTAGTACACATACTAAATCCTAAAGGTCGTCTTTTGATATCCACATTTGTAATGCGTAACTCTTGATAACCCGAGCTCAAGTGAATCTTCGATAAGATCACAGCACCCCAAAGTTGGTTGATCCTTGGAATTGGATACCGATTATGTACTGTCAATTAGCTTTTAACCTGATAATCAATACATAGGCGAAGGCTCCAATCCTTCTTCTTCAATAACAAAATTGGTGCTCCCCATAGATATACACTTGGGCGGATGTAACCATGAGCCATTAATTCTTCCAACTGAGACTTCAAATCCTAAAATTTCACCAATGTCATTTAGTAAAGTGTCTTTGAATATAGCTCTACCCCAAGTACTAGCTCAATGGTGAAGTCTATCTTGTGCACTAGTGGCATACTAGGTATCTCCTTTAGAAATACATATAGGAAGTCTTGGGCAACTAGAATATCTTTTAATGTCAACATGTCATTATTCAACTTCTAAACACTACACATGTACATAGGGTACCCTCTTTGAACCAAAGAATACAATGTATGGATAAGTATGACCTTTGTTGTAGATCTAGTCTTGTATTTCCTATAGGAGACCCTAAAACCCTTTGGTCCCCGCAACACTACTCGCTCTTATGCACAGCCTATCAGTGCTCAGTATTTACCAAACATATAAATCCCTAGGATGACATAGAAGTCTCGTAAGTCCATCTCAACCAAGTCCACTGGAAGTTCTACTCCATCTATTTCCAAGACCACATTTAAGTAAAGCCTAGTGTAATCCAATCTATCATCAGAAGGTAACGTCATATATCTAGAGACAATAGAAAATGGAGATAACGTAGCTCTAGCAATAAAAGTAGTAGATATGAATGAAAAATAAATACTTGATTCAAACAACACATACACTAGTAGTGAAGGGATGGTGAACATACCAATAACCACGTCCAACTATTGATGTGCCTCCACCTAGGTATCTTGTTTGGTATCCTCCCATGATACACAATAGTACCTTAGGTTTTCCTTCATTATCCTTCTTAGATTGTGCACTGACTAGGGAAGGTACCCTCTACCGAAACTATTATTGTTGTGGCTAGTAGGTCTGTTGCTACAGTACCAATGATCCCCTCTAGTGAAATTGATCATCCTACAGTTGAAATTATCTTGTATGGTGTTGATACTCAAATGATCAGTGGCTAAATTGATCACAAACTAAACATTGAACAATTTCACTCACTACAATTTTATCCAGGATGATATCTATAGCAAAAGTGACAAATGAATCACCTCAACGATCTTAAATATCTAGTCTAACCACTCATCTAACTTCCTCTTTTCGGCTTCCTCTTGCCAAGGATTGAAGCGTACTCCTATACTATGGTAGCGGCAACACACTTACGTTCATACATGGTGGCCAAGTCCTAGAAAGCCACTGCACCCATCACCTCACAAATGTTAAAATGGATCCCCTACTCAAACTGGTAGATCACCGTTGATAATTAATCACTATGCCAAGTGAGAACATTAGTGGCTCTATGAATTGAGCATAGTACTCTCGCATGGTCATACTCCCCTAAGTCAAATGCTTGAACTCATTGAGCTTATACTTCTTGAGGAGCTCTAGATAAAACTTAGTGCAAATAGTCTTCTTGAAGTTCTCTCAAAACATCGATGGTCATCCATGTGTATGATAACCTACCCACCAAGTGTTTACGACTCTTCAAAGAAAATAAGCTGCAATTCTCGCCTTATAATCAGGTGGATTGTTTAATTTCTTGTAAGTCCTATACATATCTTGGATCCATCATTTAAGGATGATTATATCCTCCTCACTGGTGTAGATCAAAAAGTGATGTCTAGTGACCTCTAAAGTCAGTCTTCTCTTATACTCCAAGTGTGATGATATAGCGGTGGATAATGGTTAGGGTGAGGTGCAATGACAAAGATGTGGATAGTGGATACATGTGGTTGTAACACTAACATTTTTGTTTTAAAATATTGTAGACATAGAAAAATTACCAAACATACCTAGAAAAAATGAAGTGTTACTGCCATACCTAACATAAGATAGGCGGAAAACACTTGTCCCATGTTAGATAAAAGGATAAGAAAAAATAAGAGTAGAGTACACAATAAACATGATATATAAATATAAGAAAAAATTTACAAAAATGGTCCCAAAATATTCAAGTGCATGAGAGAAAAATTAAATCAAAGTACAACACTAAAATTGGTAGAAAACAAAGGTAGGGCATAGGCCCAAACCCTAGTCCATTAAGGACCAAACAATAGTCTCTAGATGTCCATGCTCTCAAGCCCCCAAGCCCAAAATAAGGTAAGCCCACTACCTATCATCCTCAAAAACCTACACATGGTCTTCTAATCATGGGGGTGATTGAACAAATGGGCACATCAGTACATTTAGTATTGAGTATGCTAAGTTACCTTTTCAATGGGAGTCACAAACATATAAGGCCACATGAAAAAAAATATAAATTCATACTGAAAACAATAGCATGCTTATGCATTACACTTAAGTGTACCTATATTACCATAATTATATAATGCATCAAGATTTCATGACATGCAAGGACTTAGACAATTCATGGTTTATCATGCGTAATAATGCAATATAACTAACATGGATATGAACATATGGTTTATAACAAGTTATTCCCTTAGGTCCATTTTCAAGTTAACTTGATCCATTAGATTAAATATTAACAAGCCATTATTCCTCTTTCCCTTTCTTTTTTCCTTTTTCTTTATCCACAATCTTATTCGTATTCTTATCAAATGATAGATTGTTTACTACCCAATGGTCTCACATACTTGGAAGCATATCTAAACTAGAGAAAATAAAGTATGGTTGAAGCCAAGTAAACACCAATAGACATAAAAGTCTGGCCAAAACTAAGTAATCACCAATGGACATAAAGCTTAATCGAGGCCAAAAACCACTTAGGTAACTAAAGCCTTAGTATCAATATCCCTTGGTACATCATAAATGTCTAGAGTAGGCAAGACACTAGGATATACTAAGATCCCACCCAAAGGCAGACTAACCCCCAGTAGCCAATCAAGGATCGGGAAACTAAGACCCATGCCCAACTCATTCAACTTCCACTTTAAGTGATTATTGTGTTGTTTTCCAAGGTTATGTTATCATACAAGTTCCATGTAACATCCAAGTAACACATCCACATACTTATTCCATTTTAACCATTATTACCCTCTAACCATGTTGTGGGATTTTCATTAGTGCTTAACCAATATTAAATTAATTCGTCATGATAATCCATTTAGGATAAGAGTCTAGATTACATTATCCTTTTGAAGTCATAACATACTCATTCTAGTTTTTCCATGAAAGCCCTCCCAAACACTTATCGAGAATACCATGAATCATAAACCATTTAATCCACCTAATAAGTTAGTTAATTTATGTCAAGATGTATGTTCTCATCATTAAATAATCACGTAATAGCATTTGGCATATTCTCAAAATATACTAAGTCCAAAAGATAGAAAGTGACATGCTCTGGCTGAACCAGTCAATCAGTTTAGGCTAAGTAGCGATCAGTTTGGCTCAGCCAAACCCTAGATTTTTCTTGAACCAGTTAATCGATATGAATAGACTAGTTAACTATGTTATAACCAATCGATTAGTTCTAAAAAATTGATCGATCGGTTCAAGCCAACCAGTTGAATGTTCTATGGACCAGTCGATTGGTTTGATCTTAGAAAATAGTTAATGGACGTTTTACATCCGATTCACACTCTAATGTCTTACCATGTCCAAACCATAACATGATCATAAACTGAATCATGATTCATTTTCAAGCAATTGACCATATTCTTCATAATTCAAGCCATTCTTCTCAGAAATCTTAATTACTTAAGCATGCATCACTAAAATGAAAAAATGTCATCTAGGCACCTAAAGATTAACATTTGATAGAGTACACAACTCCTATGCCTATTCATGACACATTTTAACTTAAGAATGACTTACTTAAAGCTTAGCACAAATTTCCACCACAGAGGAAAACTTAAGCTAGAAGATTTCAACTTCTAAAACCTTTAAAAATAACAACAGATTAAAACTTAGAAATCATTAAATAAATTTAACAAATCAAGGACTCAAATTAGTGAAGAAAACATACTTACCACCTCCAAGAGAAAAATAGGGAAAGAGTCAGCTAAAAGCAACTCAACTTCTTCCTAAATCTCATTTTTTCTTGTTTAAGGATAAAAAAAAGAGGGAGCTAGAGAAAGGATAAAAAGAGTGAATTGAATTCTAATTAGAGCTTGAAGTGGAGAACAATTATCATAAATGTTTGAGAACATAGGTATTTTGGAGGCTAAAAGAAAAGTAAGAAAAAGAGATAATTAGGATTATTTATAGCCAATGAACTAGTTAAGGAACAAGTGAGGTTATGAAACATATTAAAAACCCTATTTTTACGGTTCGAATATAAGCTAAATGGGTGGATTTATAAAGAATTGGTTTACTTCCATCTCAGAGCTCATATGGTAATTTTCTAGATAGTGTACGTTGAGTTCATCTAGAAAAAATCGAACACAAGAATGAAAATGGAAGATCATAGGGGGAAGCAATCTCCCAACCGTACATTGATAATTTGAAAATTAGATCATATTTTTAGAGGTGTGTAGATGAGAAAGGAAGAGGAAGAAAAGGGTGAGGTCATCCTCCTCCTCATTTGTCAAAATCAATCCATTAAATCCATTAGAGGTAGAAAACAAAGCTGGATAAATGATCAAAAGAGTTAAGAATCACTCAGGAGCATCTTGGGGTTGGATTATCAATCTTTTTTTTTGTTGAAAGAAAATTTCCTAGAAATTAACCTTCGAAAGCACTCAACCTAACAAACTAGTAGATTGATTTGGCTAGATCAATCGGTTCAATCAAATAAAACCTTAGCTAGAATGATGAACCAATCAATTAGTTCCTAGGAAAACTCACTTTATTTAATTTTTTTCCAAACTTTTCTAAATTCCTTATTACATCAAACCTAACTATTATTCTAAATCAAGATAGGTACCATCCAAATTTCATTGAACATAATAATTTTTCATTTTATAAATCTCACAAAAATACGGGGTATTATAGTGGTGTTTGGGTGGAGGTGGTTAGGGTAAAGATGAGGAGGAAAGAAGCTTGGGTGGTGGTGGTGTTGGGTTGTGACTAAACATAGCAGGGGAAAGGAGAGGGTGCTTGGGTTCTCGTCAATAGGGGAAGGGAAGAGGAGGGAATAGAGAGGGTAGAGAAGATAGAGCATGCATGCATGTATGTATGCGTGTGTGTGTGTGTGTGCATGGTTGATAGTGAAGGAAAGGGAAAACCAACGGAAAAGGGAGTTGGGTTTAGGTATGGCTAGGAAGGGTTTGGTGTGGCAAGGGTCGTTGGCTACGCATGTAATACCCCGTATTTTTGAAACCTAATTTTATTAAGCCCAATGATTTTATTAGCGTAATTTGATGTAAATATTTAATTATTTTAATTTCGATTCGTTTTATGGATTTATCGATGATTTCGAATTCATATTTGAATTTAATTAATCGTTGCCGTTACGAACCATTCTGGACAAATTCGTTCACGACCATGATTTTATTATATTCTTATGATTTCGATTTTCGGTTAAAAATATGTATTTCCTTTCTTTCTCGTGTTTTGATTTTTAATATTTTAGATTCATTTTCGATTATAACTTCGTCGTGTGATTACGACTTTATTTTGGAGTTATATTTCGTTAACGAAATATATTATTTAAATTATAGAATTTCTATTTGAATAGTTAAATTTATTTTAATGATTTTATCCATAGAAAATATTTTCGGCTTTAAATTTATTCGTTTTCGGAAATCGCTAATATTTTTGAGAAGTTTTAAATTTAAAAAGATTTTAGGATTTTATTTATGAATTTATTTCCGGAATTAATTTTCTCTGTTTTATGCTTTTTAGTTTGCGGAAAATCGATTTCGAAAATTATTTAAATTAGTCTCGGTTTATTAGAATTTAATTTAAATATTTACTTTTATGCTTTTAAATATTATTTTGAGGTCTTATAATGTATTTCCGTAAATAATATAAATTTTTATGTTCGTTGGTAAATTTTTCCGAAAATATTTCCAAAATTCTTTATGTAGCTTTTTTATCGATTTTAAGCCTTCAGAATCTTACGAAATGATTTTTAGATAAAATCTACCAATAATATTTTTATATTTTTAGTATTTTATTTTATGTGTATTTGTAAAAAAAAATGAACCCCGATCGGTGCCCGACCCCCCTCTTCCTTTTCCTTTTCTCTTCTCTTTCCTTTTTCCCGTCTCCCCTCTCCCGACCCTGTGCTCTGCTCTCCACCTTCTCCCCAGCCCCGACCTCCTCCTCCCTACTCCTCCTTCGCCAGTCGTCGACGTCTCCCGACCACCGCAGCAGGCACCAGCCGCGAGCAGCCGCGCCCAGCAGCCACGCACAGCAGCCGAAGAGGGTGGCAGCAACCGCGCGCCGCAGCAGCAACGAGCAGAAAACGCAGGCTGCGCCGCCACCGCCCGGCCACCGTCGATATCTCCCGACCATCGGCGAGCCACCTCCGGCCTCCGACGAAGCTTCTCCGGCCTTCCTTTGCTCCGATTTTGTTGATTTTCATTGGTATAAATTTCTGAAAAACCCTAATATGGATTTGGTTAATTGAATGTGATTTAGCTTGTGATAAGCTAAATTAATTGTTTGATTATGTATATATGTGCTGTGAGATTGATTTGGATATGTTAATTGTATGGTTTGTGTTGGAAATTTGGGAAATTGAATTTTAGGCCGGGTTATGCCCAAATTTTTCGGATCCGTCCAATTTGGCGATTTTGGATAAATTGATTATACAATATGTTTTTAAATGTATCTAATTTCATGTCGGAACCGTCAATTTGAGAAATTTATGTAGAATTAATCGGAATTTAATTCCTAGGTCAAAATTCGTGTGTAACGAAATTGGGTCGCGTAATTGAGTCGTTTCGCTCAATTGATTTTACAATATCATTTGAAATGTATTTAATTTCATATCAGAAGTGTTGATTTGGGAAAATTGTGTGTAATTAATCGGAATTGGATTTTTAGGTCAAAAATCTTGCGGGGCTAAATTGGATTGTGTAATCGGGTCGGTTTATTCAATTGATTATATAATTTATATTAGAATATATTTAATTTCATTTCCGAACCGTCAATTTATATGTTTTGGCAAGAATTGATCGGATTTGCGTTCCGGGCCCAAAAACACTAATTATGCTGAATTGGGTATTTCTTTTATTAGTTTGAGCAATTGATTATATGATATGTTATAAAATGTGTTTAATTGTATTTCTAAACATTCAATTTGATTAAATTAATAGAATTCAACTGAATTGTATTTTCGGGCCTAAAACCCTAGATTTCAAGTGAGATTATGAAATTGGTTATTTGTATAGTTGTTTTTCTAAAATTAAATTTATAGAATTAGTTGAAATGATCCTAATTGTATTCTAATACCTTTAATTGGAATTAATTGATTTGAATTATCTGAGTTTGTGTCGTGGGCTTTAAAACCCTAATTTTGAAAACAAATC
Organism: Tamarix chinensis; assembly: GCA_030549775.1. Lineage (NCBI taxonomy): Eukaryota > Viridiplantae > Streptophyta > Magnoliopsida > Caryophyllales > Tamaricaceae > Tamarix > Tamarix chinensis. Next base: position 94,863,285 of record CM060172.1, read on the forward strand.
GTCTTGAATTGGTTAATCGGAATATTGTTTTGTTGAAATTGATTATCTAGATTTATCTAAAATTTATTTAATTGTGTTTTAAAACTACCAATTTGAGATAATAAAAGTGATTTGGTCGATTCGTAGTTTAGGCATTAAAAACCCTAATCTTCAGGGATGGTTGTATAAAATTTATTGTGTTGTGTGTCTTTTATCTAATCAATTTCTGTGTTTGGGTTTTAAATCATTTGATTTATATTTTAATCTTAAATCTTAATAGAGCTATGCTCTTGAGTCCTGAGTTTTGGACACGTTTTCCAAGAAAGATCGTTTGTGTTCGTTTGCGTTTATTTAATTATAATCGGTGAATTATTAATTGATAAGGTAGTTTCTAACCTAGTTCCGATTTCTATCGACGATCTAGGAAAACTTTCTCGTGGATTGTTGAGCCTTCGATAGCTCTCCCTCTTTCTCAATATGCTTAGCTAGCTTCGGATTGAGGTAAGTCATTACTTACCTTTACTTATGGCTGAATCTGGATGTATTTCTGTTCTGAGTGGAAGGTGATGACTATGCTTATTGATATTTTAATCCTGTCCAGTGTATGTTGTTTTCTATGTGGTAATTTTATGTATGTATGAATTCTTAGCCTCAATGCCAATGTGAGTTAATATAACACTTGGATATGGTATGTATTTGAATATGTGAATGGTTGAATATTGATTGAAATTATTTGATACTCTATGCTGTATCTTTATGCCATGGAATTATTTATGTGGGCCTGATTTACGGTCGGCTAAAATCATTAAATAAGATACTAATTATTTAAAGTGGAAGATCACGTGAGTTGGACCGAGGTGTAGGGTCCGTTCCACCGGACGATAATAGTGGCTCGGGTGTGTTGTCCCCGAGAGGTGCTTCAAGCCGTTCCACCGATTCAGAATAGTGGCTCAAGAGCGTTTTGCCCTGAGAGGTGTAGAGTCCGTTCCACCGGACGATAATAGTGGCTCAGGTGACTTGTCCCTGAGAGGTGCTTCAATCCGTTCCACTGGATTAAGAATAGTGGGGCCCTATACTCAACGTGAATAAGAATATGATATGAATTAAGTAATGAATAAGACACTAATTATTTAAAGTGGAAGATTACGTGAGTCAGGACCGGGTGTAGGATCTGTTCCACCGGATGATAATAGTGGCTCGGGTGTGTTGTCCTCGAGAGGTGCTTCAGACCGTTCCACCGGTTTAAGAATAGTGGGGTCCCTGAACTCATCGTAAATAAATAAAATCGGATGTAATAATGATTATCATTGGATTGTTAGATTGGTGTTACTTAGCATGCTATCGTGATTTCTTGTACGCTCGTATCTTATGTGTTTTATGCTTCCTTCCATGAGTTTGGTAGTATTTATTTACTCAGTACCGGACCCGTACTGATACTACCTTGGTTGAATGGGTCCTGTGATGATCCACTGATGGTGGGGAGCAGATCTCTTGTGCAGGTTTCAGTTCGAATATTATATTTGGGTGGAAGGCTTGACTTGAGAGAGTAGGCAATCCGGAATTTGATCCGTCAGGATTTGTCTGGTTTAACTGTATTTATTTTTAGAAGTTTCAAGTATTGTATTTAAAATTCAAGGGTATTGTAATTTAACTTTCAATTTATCGTACTCTGATAAGCTTTTAAAATTCGGATTTATTTCGCAGGTTCCGCTGATTGATTCAGCGATGATTTTATTTAGTGAATTGATTCACTTGCCATCTGCCTGTGGATATCTCCTTGTGGGATTTTATCCTTACGGCATTGATGTTTAAAGTTTTGTTTGACAGGTTTTAGCCGTGCATCTAGCATGAGATAGATGGTGGACATCTATCTTATGTTAGATGTGGCGGTAGCATTCCCCAAATTCTCTCCTAGCTTCCGCTTTATTCTTTCAAAAAAAAAATTTCAGGAGTGAATTTTGGGGGTGTTACAATGCATGGGCACAAGGTGTTGAGGCAAGGGCTCTACAGAGGGCTGTGTAGAAGAGTTGGTATAGGGTTAACAAGCATATATGGGAAGGGGATAGTGATGGTGATGTGGGTGCATGGGGTTGTGGTGTGTTTAGTCCAAAAGTAGAAAATAAAGGGTGGGTTTAGGCTTGTATGTAGGTTGGGAGGGAAGGGAAAGAAATAAAAGAATGAAAAAAAAGGAAAAGAAAAGGTGGGAAAGGAAAAAGGAAAAAGAGGAAAGAAAATTTTGGAGTTGGGATTAAGATTAAGTTTAAGTTGGAAATTAGGGAATTAGATAAAATTAAATCTATCAATTATCTAGGGTTAAGATTCAGCTAAAAAAATACAACTACTTGAAAATTAAATTTTAGATTAGATCAAAGTATTAATTAATTCAGATTAATATTAGATAAAAAATATTAGGTATTACAAACAACTCGACTAATCTAACAATTGAAAACAATAAAGCTAACATCAAGCTTATAGTCGACCTCGACAAAATTCAAGCTATAATGGAGAATTGAAAATAATCAAGAAACAATGGAGAATGGATAATAATCAAGCTCAAGCTAGGGTGCGAGGGACAAGTTGAAGCTGTCAAGCTTAAGCAACAATTAAGAATGGACCAAAAAAAAAGAGAGAAGAAGAAGGAAGTTGAGACTTACCTATCATTGACCTTAAAGCTTTAACAAGGGATAAGTAGAATTTGCATGAGGGATGAGAAAAAGTGATAGCCAAACTCCAAGCTCTAGATCCAATGATAATGGTGTTCAGGCTCAAGCTTCAGCTCCCACTCCCACAATGGTGATTGGTTGGAATCAAAACTAGAGAATGAAGATGAAAATGAAAGGACTAAACAAACAAACCTATGTGTAAAGGACGAGTAGATGCAAAGCTCCAGTGACAAAGCAACGAAGGTGATCGAGGATCCAGCTCTAGCTCCAACAATGGCGAACAAAGATTGAGCAAGAGCAACGAAGAGGAAGAGTGATGAAATACAAAAGTAAAAAACAAAGACAAACTATAATATCCTAAATTTTTGCTAAACCTAATCCTATATCATTAATACCTTAATTCGATTCTAATGTCACGAAAATCTCATTTTAGCCTTACCTAAATCCCTTAATCTTAAATCTTAGCCTAATTTGAATATTTGACCTAAATAAATTATTTTTTGGAACCCAATCTTAATTTCGGTAAATTTATGTCACTAATCCTACCTATTTTAGCTAATCCAAATTTAATCTAATCCTAACTAAGCCCTTTTTCCTTTTTCTTCTTCTTCTTCTTCTTCTTCTTCTTCTTCTTCTTCTTCTTCTTCCTTTCTTCCTTTTTGGCGTCGATTTTTTCTTCTTCTCCCCTTGCGTGTGTTTCCCTTACTCCCTGCCATACACAACCATCCCTTCACCTCTTCTCTTTTAAACCTTTTCTCCTACCATCCCTCATGCTTACAATGTGTCTCTTATTCCCTTATAAACATCACCATCATCATTATCACCCTCTGCACCACCCTCTACATTTTCATCTATTTTGCACGCGTGAACCACCTCCATCACCACCCTATGCCACCACAACCACCAAGCACCACCCAAAGCCAGGTGGACCGACCACCAAGGCCACCCCATCACTACCCCTCATCATCATTGGCTATCTCCATTGACCACAACCATTTTTTCCTCTTCTTTCCTCACATTTTTGTAAGGCACACAACTGACGCATGAGCTCACTCACGATCATGCACTACTAATTTTTCCTTATCACACGCCCATGCAAACCTTACGGTTAACCCATGCACCCTCACATGACTCACACACAATCTTTGCATGCTTGTGTGTACCTGTTCATTATTTTCTAAGAAATTTGTTACACAAGCAAGGCTATGCCTCTTCACACAACTTGCCCGTGCAGGATCCTAGCTCTCAGCCTAGAAGTGCATCGTCTACCACATGCTCATGCAACCTTTCCATTTCAGTAGTGCACCCTCTTTTTCACCCCCAAACACCACCAAAAATTCACCATAGCACCACCATACATTCCACCATGCTTCCATGCAACTTAAGCTTCCTTTTAACTCCAATTATTTCCATTTTTACCCTCATTTACCTTAACTTCTCCCTCGGTTATAATCTTTGAGCCTAATTGCGTATATTCTTATTTTTTGTAGGTGATATTGTGGTGATTGTGGAGGAGAAAGTATAGGATTTACGTGCTTAGAGCCTAGTGTCCTTGTTGGTAAGAATACTAATCAATGTTTTAGGGTTTTGTGTTAAATGTTTGCATGGCTATGTATATTATCATGATATTGTTGTTATATGAAGGAATTTATGTTGTTAATGATATGTTATGATAATGTTAATTTTTATGATATAGAAGAAGTGAGAATGGAAAAGATGTTGATATAATCTTAATATCTACGTAATGACACTTTCCCGTTCCTGCTCATTCTCAACCCTTAAGTGGAAGCTTCGGGATCCGTCTTCAGCCTATAGAGATATAGGTAATTATTGAAAAAGAGGGTACACACAGACATGCAAAGATTGTGTGTGAGTCATGTGAGGGTGCACGGGTTAACCGTGAGGTTTGCATGGGCGTGTGATAAGGAAAAATTAGTAGTGCATAATCGTGAATGAGGTCATGCGTCAGTTGTATGCCTTACAAAAATGTGAGGAAAAAAGAGGAAAAAATGGTTGTGGTCAATGGAGATAGCCAATGATGATGAGGGGCAGTGATGGGGTGGCCTTGGTGGTCGGTCCACCAGGCTTTGGGTGGTGCTTGGTGGCTGTGGTGGCATAGGGTGGTGATGGAGGTGGTTCACGAGTGCAAAATAGATGAAAATGTAGAGGGTGGTGATGGAGGTGGTTCATGCGTCAGTTGTGTGCCTTACAATGTGTCTCTTATTGTTGTTATATCCGTCATACTTGTGGAAAAATATAACTTACGGAATAGTGATATGGGTTAATCTAGAGATCTCAATATTATAATGTGTCAGGTGTATTAATTATGATAAAGATACCAGGAGAAGTGTTTGGAGTAATTATTGAATGTTGTGGGTTCCTCAAAATGAGATAATTGCTTACTTAGGGCATAGAAACCTTAAAATGGGAATATTATTATTCCATGTATAAAACCCTTAAGTTAGACTACAATTTTTGGATATGTTGTTAGTGTTGGTAATTTAAGGATGTTTATTGAATTTGGGTAATTATACGAGCCTTATGGGAAGAGTTATGATAAATATTAAAATTAGGGTTTTAGAAGCTTTGTACATAGTAACATTTGGGATAATGCTATTATTGTATGTGTGAAACATGGGTGTTAGATCATGAATTTCGGGTATGATAACAATGATAATATTTGAGAATAATATACTATATTTGGTGATTGAATGATCAATATAATAGAAGTTATGTTAGAAGTGTAAAATTAGGGTTTGTGGAATTTAAAGATTCTTAACTCTAGAGATCGACCTTATTACCTGTGTGATGTGCTTATCTATCTTAATATGTTTGATACATGTAAATCGATCATGAATAAGATATTAATCATTTAAAGTTAAAGATTACATGAGTAGGGCTAAGGTGATATTTTATATCTGTTCCACTAGAAGATAATAGTGGCTAGGGAGTGTTTTGCTTCAAGAAGGTGTTTCAATTTGTTCCACGGAATTAAAAATTGTGGGGGCCCTATTCATCGTGAATGCAGATATAAATTTTGTAACATATGGATAAGATACTAATGACTTAAAGTGGAAGAGTGCGTGAGTCAGGACCAATGTGATGTTTTTCTATTTGTTCCACCAGATGATAATAGTGGGTCAAAAGCATTTTGCCTTGAGAAGGTGATGTTTTTATATCCATTCCACCAAATAATAATAGTTTCTTAGGTGTGTTGTACTTGAGAAGGTGCTTCAGACCGTTCTACCTGTTTAAGAATAGTGGGGTTTTCGAATTCAACGTATATAAAAGAATAAAAATGGTTATACGTAATAAAGAGGCCTAGATCAGTATTTTAGCTTATGAGATTTTTCATAGTTTGAATATGTACTCATCATCAATTGTGAATGCATGTTTTATCTATATCCTTGATTCGATAGTCTTATTATCTTACTCGGTACATAGCATATTGACCACCATTTTCATGAGTGTTACTCATTCCCATGAATAAAAGACCCTAACTCTTTTGTGCAGGTCTCTAAAGACCCGCTAGATGATTATACTGCTTTTGATAAACTATATAGGGATGAGTGACATGTTACTTGTACTGGGTGTTTAGGCAAAGAGGTATGTTACCCGGTTGATATATTACCTGAATACTTTTTTGGACTCTTTGATCCATGGTATCCTTTAGTTTGCATTTTGTTATTATAATTCGGAGTTAACCTCCAAACTCGTATTGTATTTATAAATGTTTCTTCCATTTTCAATTACCTTATTTTACTATGAATGGTTATAGCCTTGTGATTAATGTAATAATGTTTGATCAAACGAGACTTATGTCAATTACGGCGGTAACACCCATTAATTTGTTTATATGCTTCTGCAGTAAAAATAAATTTTTTCGGTTGTAAAATTTGGAGTGTTACACAAATACACCTCTCAAATCCCAAACCTTGCCAGCATCAAACTTAAAGTATTACCTTTTGTATCAGGTGACACAACTTTAAAATTAAAAGTAGACATGGAAGTTCAAAAAATTTTACAAAACCAGTTCGATTCATATATTAACCAGTCAGTTTTCGAATTTCATCAAAACTGGCCGATCTGATCAAAATTTCATTGGTTTTCTTTCTTAACCAATCCTATTTATTAATTTGACCGCTTTGACTACCAATTTATTCCAAACCGACCAATCAGTCTAATTTTTAATATTCTAATTTCAACACTTAATACTTGTCATTTTTGTTTCAAGGATTTAACCAAGCACTTTGAATTTTTCTCTTAATGACGAGAAGGGAGCCTAAAAAGCTAATGAAGAGGAGTCCAACTAGAAATTGTTGGAACAAAGATTAAGGAGTTAGGATTCTTTTTTCATACAAGAGCTTTAGTTATGGAGGGTCTTACTTTTTCTTTCATAGATAGTTACCGAGGGTGAGTACTCGTTATCAGTGACAAAAATAAGTATACTCATTCAGAAGTAGTTTTTAAGTTAGAAATCTTAGTTGTGTGCGACGTCATATGTCAAATCTCTAGGGTTGTCAACCCTAAGGGTAACTCGTAATTCTAACATGGTCTGTAACTGAAATGTGATATAAGATGGGTGTATTTTAATTTTATGTTATCGATCACATATCCGGATGGATGATGTATCCCGACCTAAACCTCACTCAGACTGGGCCCATCGCGTGACTCTTAGCTCCCAAACCCAGCCCTTAACCCCTCTGCGCTTCTGTACCCTTCGTAATTCAGACCCACGTACACGGTACACCCGATTAAAAGAAGAGAAAAGAGAAAAAAACGCATCAAGATGTGATTCGTGTTGAATCTTCGCCGCAACCTCAAGCTAGGCTATTCTTCTTCAGTTTCTTTGGTTCTGCAATCGCAATTCACATCGGTTCGATTCAATTCATCCAGCACATCTCTCACATCTCCTAAGCTATTTATCAGCGGTACCCTTTTTGTCGATTTGTCTAATCTGTTCGAAGAAAATTACAATGATAATCCTACAATCATTGTTGCTATTAATATTTTGTTTTTGCGGTTCAATGGATTATTTTCATGTTGCACGCAAAATTAATTGACACTTGTATCCTTTTGCAACATGACTATTGCAATGGGTGGAATTGATTTTTAACGAGCCCAGGAAATGTTAAATTGTGATGATGTGGTGAACTTGTATCCTACCTGCGTCCAGTATTTTGGCAGTCATTATTGTGAGTATAAGTATAAATAGGAGCTACTGACGTACTGAATTGAGGATGATGATTCTGATTTCATAACATCTGGTCTATTGGCATATTTCTATTACTAGTTCTTATTCTTATTTGGGTCTCATTCCATTTTTTAAGTGTCAAGTAATTTCAGGCTTCTACACTAGAAATTTAAGTGAAGTCGATTTTAAGTGGTAACATTTTTGACATGTGTAGTTAGGGCTTGCCGTGCTCTGATAATGGTCTTTGCCTAGATTGTTCATTTTATGGAGGAACACGTCTATTTTTCACAACGGCGTAGTTGAGCTGCATATAGAAGACGTTTTCAAAAATTTTCTTGAGTGAAGCCTTCGGATGAGGATGTATGCTCCGTTGTAGTGCATTTTGTGCATTTGCCAGAATGCTTTCACTGGGAAAAGAGGTCCCAAGACCTTTTGCCACCCACCGAAATCTTCTTTCTCCCTTGGAGCAATCTTGTCACTGGCAAGCAGGAGTGTCAATCTAATGACAGGATTACTCTAAGGTGGAAAGGTGATTTGGGTAGGTGGAAAATGGTGCATAGCAGGCCCTGTTGCTTGCTGTATGTGTGTGATAAATAGGGCCGTACTTGCTTTGGCAAGGTTTTTCTAAGCCGTCAAGGGAAAGGGAGGATTAATTGGGGAGGTTAGCCGATGTTTCTTGCAGTCCTTCGGTTGTGGGCTGGTTTTCTAAACCACTTTCACCTCAACCTATGTTTTTAGACATGGAGATGGGATGGAAAAAGAGTTACCCTGGGATATAAAAAGATTATGCCGTGCTCTCTTGGTATTAAGGCAGGTAAAAAAAAAATTTCACCTTTCATCTCCTTCCTCCTACTCCTCTAGCTACAAGCTTATAATTATCTGATGTTGCACCCTTGCGTTTTTGCATTTCCTTTATCAGCTTCACTTGACCTCAAGTAATCGCAACTTGCACTTGCTAATCACTACTTCACTTAACATCTGCTTTTGACCCTGATGGTATGAAACTTGAGAAAACACTGAAGGAAAATTTCTGATCCTGTTTATGTAGAATTGTTCCTCTTATACAATGAATGAACTGGTTGCAATTTAATTTGCAGCATTTATAAGTTTCCTATGACAAGTGCAAATCTTAAGATGACGCACTTAATATCTTCTAAAAGATCAACTTCTGAGTGGTTGACCACATGTATCTGCTTAAAATATATCTCTTTATTTTGGTGTACCGTTGGACGCCTACCATAACCCTTACATGATATAGGTCTTTCAAGATTGACTGGTGACGAAAAGCTTAAAGAAGCATTTGCTCCGTATGGAGACCTTGTCGAAGGTATCTTCATCTTATCCCACGTAATTCACTTCAATTGCATCAGTAACTAATCTTCTGACTTTTGGGATATTTGCAGCCAAAGTTATTGCCGATAGAAACACGGGAAGATCAAAAGGATTTGGCTTTATTACCTACAATACTGTAGAAGAAGCTGAGAAGGCTCGTGAAGCAATGAATGCCAAGTTTTTGGATGGTTGGGTTATTTTTGTGGATCCTGCTAATCCAAGGGAGCCTAGACCTCCACGTCAACCTGAACAACCACAACAATCTTTTGGTTTCACAACAAATAAGACAGTTGGCTGGTGTGGTTGACAGGGAACAATTTTGCTGAGGTGAGGCGATGAATTGACTTTAAAGCATGATATTACCTAGTGCCATGCTCGATACTTAGCCGCTTAACATGATATACCCTTTCTTAAAGCATCCATCCACGTTCCAATTGGTTTTTATTTGCTCATTCCTAGGACTTTCTTTGGTTTGCAACTTGTAATTTAATTATATTTGCGTATGCAGTCATCTCCAGTTTTACATAAAGCTTATGAGACTGAGACATGATACTAAGGTACTTTCTACAAATTTGAATTAGTATTAGCATATTATTACAGCCGTAACCGTTACAAAACCTAAAGAAATATCAAATCTAAAAATATCATAAAGCTTCTCTACATTACTTTGCATAAATTACCACTTTATAAGTTAAGTTTTAATTTATTAAACTAAGGTTTGTTTGCATCGTCGAACTTTGCTAATATGATTTGATTTGTAGAAGTTTTATATTATTATTATCATCAACGTCATCATAAGTAATATATTTTTTCCACTCTCTCATGGTTTTTCCCACTATCGACTATTTATAATATTTGGTTTAACCTTTGTTGACATAAGTACGCCCTTTAATGTTATTTGATACTTTTCAACTAATTTAGCAACCAGTTTTGACCGTTGTAAAAAGAAAGCAAAAATTGTCGAACACTTCAAATCTATTAGCTTGTTGGTTACTGAATAACTTTTAGCTATCTTCAACCTGGTAAATTTAGGGAAATAATATATATGTATTAATTTTTTTCATCAAATACTAACAAATATAAGGATGTATCGAACAGTGGGATAATGTTTGGGGTAACGCTACACATGGCCTTCAAATTGGAGGGTCCTCGAAAAATGTTGCCGAAATATATTTACTAGGGCGGTGCAGAAAAATCAGAATCCGAAAAAAACCGATCCAAAATTTTGGATATCTGATCTGATTTTTTAGTGGATAATCCAATTCGCTAAAAATATCCGATTTTAAGAATAAGCCAGTTTAATTTATCATCTGATTTTTTTCTTTTAATTTTCAAGTTTGGATCATTTTTTTTTTACTATAGTACATAAGTCCAAAAATAATTTACTACACTAAAGTCTAAAATAAACATCCACACTCTACAAACAGTCAAATAAGTTATGATCCACACACACGCAAGTACCTAGACCAGTAAAAAAAAAACTCCTAAATTTACTAAGTCTCTTAACTTAGGCTGTTACATGGCTCTAGAGTGTCATTGTTTATAAATCTTGATTGTTAATTTTTGTAGATATGATTAATTATATATTATATCTTTTTGTATGTAGGTTGAATAATTAAACAAGTGGTTTTGTAAGAAAAAAAATAGTTATAGATTATATATGTAAATTTAATAATCAGATATTTTTTTTCAATAAGTGGATATATCCGAAATCCAATCTAATATTTTGGATATCCGATATTTCGGGTATCCGGAGTATTCGGATGCAGATTCGGATATAGGATATCGAATACCCGGTTGGATCGGATATCCGAAAAAAATGTCCATTCGGATGCGGATATCCGGCAATGCACGCCTCTAATATTTACATAAGTGGTGAGTACGAGAGTCGAGATGGATACAAGAGTGCGGAAAGAAATAGGAAAATGATGATTTTTTGAATTATGAAATATATTTATGTATGTTTTGATAATATAGAACATAAATAAAACAAAGAAATATTTTTGCGACGATGATTGTAGATCAAACTAAGTTCCCGGCATCAATAGTGATATATGTTTTCTATAACTTATATATATATATATGATATAATCTTAAATTTTCATAAATAAATTATATAATCTTGAGTTCAAGTTGTTACGTGTTATATAATTTTATATCTAGAATAAAAGTTTACTTACTATCTAAATTTATATAAATAAAAATATCAATTGCGAACATATAAAAAAGATTATTTTACTCTTTTTCTTACGCTTTAGTTTTCTTCTTTTTTTTTGTCCTTTTCTTTCTATTGGTTAATTTTAAATATCTGAAGTATTATTATAGGTAAATCCGCTCCACTTGATTATATTCCTTTGTGGAATTCCTAAACTAATATCCAATAATTAATTAGTAAAAATTTTAAAATATACCTCCTTTTTACAAGAAGATCCTGGCCACTCTCTCACTCTCCATCTCTTCTAAAGCTCTCTCCTTCCCCTCCCCAATGCTACTATGCTTAGTCAAACTCTATGTTGTTGTAGCTTCCTCCCTTTTGCCGTCAAAATCTCTAGCGATTCCTTTAAATTAGTATTGTTTTAATTGCTAGTCCTCTCTTCTTGTTCATCATCAATAATGCAATTATGCTTACTCTTTTCATGAAATCCAGTAAAGTTTCTTACTTTGCTGGTAATGTTGAGTTAGAATTTTATAAATCCCTACGATCTGATGTTTCTAACGCCATACTAGAGTTATAAAAGGAGGAGTGGATGGAGGCAATTGTTTTTCACAATAAAGAGATGATATTCTATGAGGAAATAAAGAAATCTTTGAATTAGGCGGAATATGAAGGCGAGGTTCCATCATCGAAGAGTATTGAAATGGAAGGAGACTTGGAGGTATTCAAGGTTTATAGGGGGAGTTAATTAGAGAATTTGAAGTTGGAAGGTTGTGAGGAGGAAGTGATGCATGAAAAGAAGCTTTTACAATTTTAGACTAATATTTGTTGTCAAATATATGGAGATGCCAACAAAGAATTAGAAGACAATGAGGATTTGTCATATTATGTAATAAGTAATTAAGGGTTTGAGAAGATGATTGAAGTGCTCATTAGAAAGTAAGAAGTTTCATCATGAAGAGTCCCTAGCTGTTGTTTTTCATAGTCAAGCATATAAGAGTGAATTTGAAGAGAGAGTCGTACCACAACTCGCAAAGTATCATGTCAAAAGGCAATATACTTGTCTAAGGCATTGCCAACAATCTTATCCTCGGCCAATTTGATAGAGGTAAATCGCGACATACGACTCACAAAGTGTCATGTCAAAAGGCAATATGCTTGTCTAAGGCATTGCCAACAATCTTATCCTTGACTAATACGATAGAGGTAAATCGTGACATATGCTTCAAGAGTATAGGAATCACATGTTTGTGACTACAAGTGTCTATAAGGAGCCGACTCACTAATTGGTAACTTTTAATCACTATCAAAAATTGAACTCCCACACTACGACCGTTTAGATTAATACAATCATTTCATCTCAATAGATCTACGTGTTCTTTCACATTTGAGATATGCGTCGGGGTGGTGTGATTCAAATCCGGGACCTCATAAAAAAGAGCCAAATCCATTTTCACTAGATCAGGGAATGAACCACAACTTGTGGCATATCATAGAGAGGGTGGCGGTGAGGAAGAAATAAGAGGTCATGAGAGGGAGTTTTGATGGATGTTGTTTTAAAAAATGTTGGGGAGTATTTTAGATGTTTAAGTTAGATCGTAAAAGAGAAAGGGTTTGAGAGAAATGGAGAGAAGTAGAGTGTAAATGATGCTTTTATTGGAATTTTTATGAATTTAGATGGTAAGTGAATTATTATCGTAACTATGGGATTATCTATTACATATCTTTCTAAATTCATGATTATATCATTTGTCTATAAAAATTTAGAATTATATCATATACCTTGTTCAAACTCAAAGCCACATCACACATTTTTTCTATTTTTATACCTTATCTAATAAGACGCCAATAAGATCAAATTATATTATTTCAAATCATCACTAATAAGTTATGCAGCACGGAAACAACACCGACTTACCATTCCCCATTCTAGTAATGGAATTGGTTCTAGTTAGTGGCTTTAGAATTTTTTTTCTCTTTTAATTTTATTAGATTGGGTATATTTTTTTAAAACTGCATATAGTGAGTGAGTAAGTGTGTGTGTGCACTTTTTTTTTGTCGTTTTCTTTTATCCTCGTTTTCTAATTTTTTGAAAAATAATTTTTTCGCATTTCTCCCTATTCCCGTGCAACAAAGCTAATAGGATAATATTATATTAGCATAATAATTAATTGTTTTATATTTAAATTAATAATATAAGAATAATAATTAGAAAATAAATAATGGCAATAATAATAATGATGTATATATATATTTATTATTATGATAAATACTAATAATAATTAATTCGATAATATGAGTATTAATAAATCATATTAATAATTAATATTAGTAATACTATGATAAATATTAATATTATGATAAATATTAGTATGATTATAACAATTAATATAATTACTAACATTATAAATATTAATACATATATTATAATTATTCTTAATCTCATCAACACTAAATAGATCAGATCGGTAAAAAAAAATAAAAATAAAAAATAGGGCGTTATTGAGTCACAATTTTTTTTAGTAAGTAGTGTCTACACCGAAGGATGCCTCTTTTTTTATTATCTTCCTTTTAATAGTACAAAATCCAAAAGAATTTGCTTGCAAATATGTTCTTCTTAACTTATTTTTGTATATATGATATGATTAATTCAAATATGAATGAGTTTTTATGGTAATTTATTATTCATATTTATTATTTATATTTACTATTATTAATGCCATGATTAACATTTTTCCTGTTAGTGTCTTTATTATTATTATCATTACCATAACTATTATCATCATTAATTTTATATATTTTTATTATTATGAAACTTTTATTGATATGATCTGATTTAATAAACTCTAAAGATAAGTTAAGTTTTTAATTTTTCCCTTTTTCTCATGTTTACTTATAAAAAATTGATTGTTTTAGATCTTAGAATTATTTATTAAAAAAATAATTTATAGAAGAAGGTCGGACTTAAATTTCTTAAGCAATACATAATTTTATTTACCTTTTTCAATACATATCAAAGCTATAAAATAAGAGCTAAGTGTTTTTTAATGGAAGTTAGTGCTAAACTTTAACTTCTATTTTATTTAGTAACAGTATAGATATTTAGTTATAGTAAAAAATTAAGAGCATTAAGATGGGTTATGATCACCATATAATAATATATTTAAAAATAGTAGGGTCATGTTTGTTATTCTACACAAGACTTCTAATGGTTTGACCCTAGTGTTGGATTGTTTTAAATTTTGACATCATAATCTACAGACATTCATATTCCCTTAGGGTGACATATTGACCAAAAATGACAATTTAAAATAGCTAACGAAAAATAAATAAATAAGTTATATTGGACCCTTCATTTATTGGTTTGAGCATTAATTTGGTTGGTAGTATAATACCTTGAATTTTATCTAATTTTAATTCTAAGTAAATAAAATCTTAACATAATTATTTTACCCTAATTTTCTAATCCTAAATCTTTACCTCATCTTAATCTTTATTTCGGTTCATTGATATGTTTAACCTATACTTAATCCCAAATGGTTGATAATTATTTTTATCCTAATACCCTAATCTAAATTATTTTAATATAATTCTAATCTTAACGCCGACCTTATTTTTCCTTTCTCCTTTTTCTTTTCCTTTTTCTCCTTCTCCTTTTCTTTTCCTCCTGCTTGGTTTCCTTTTTCCTTCTTCTCCCTCTTATTCTTACGTGAATCAATCCTCCCAACTAAATCCCCTTTGCCATACTTCCATAACGTACCTCCCCTACCCTCATCAGTTTCCACATCTTGTGTTGGTGTGTTTTGTTGAAAACTTGCTCGATGCCTCACCTCCCTTCTCCTTCTCTGTCATTGCACGCAATATGTGTGTGTACGTGTGTACCCTCCCAACGCAACCTCATTTAATGCCCAACCACCACCATTCCTCCCTCCATTTATGTCGATGAGTAGCAGCAACCGAGAAGCCCCCTCCTTTCTTCCCTTCCTCCTTATTATTACCACAAATGCCACATAACCCAGCAACACAACCCTCCGTCATTCCTTCCTCCCTTGCATCAGCCCTTATTGCCATTCTTTCCCTCTTAGCAATGGTCATTGTCACCAAAACCAACCCCAACCTTCCGCCATCACCGCCAAAACTACCCCCTCACCTTAGACCTCCACTTCCATTCCCCCTTTGAGCATCGGTGTTGGTTGTCGTTCTTCTACTCCTAGAAATGGGAGATAGTGGCGTTGCTACCCTCCTTAGCTTCAACACTTGTTATCGTTTCCCCCTCCATTATTGCACAAATTTCTATCGTTGCAACTTTGAGCTTGCAATTTGTTTTTTTCTCTTTCTTTCACTCTCTTATACCTTATCCTTTACTTGGTTATATCCCTAAGTTCTAATTATGTTTTATCCTTGTTTCTTATGTGATTTTATGAAGGTTTCAAGGGAGACAAGATAGTTTATATGCGTTTATAGACTGGTGTCCTTTTTGATAATGATACAAGTAGTAGTTGGGATTTTTGTGCTAAATGGTATGTATGATATTTACATTATCATTTTTTATGATTATGATGTTAATATTATGATGTGGTAATATGGAAAGTGGGTATAAATGAGGAAGCATGCGCTTATACGAAGTTGTTGCAATAATCCTTTTGTTGTAAGCTTTAAATGAATTAGCATGATATACATTATGGTAATGTAGGTTTGAATAAGTATGGTAAGTGATAGATAATTATACTTGAGATGTATGGTTGTTTAATAAATTGAATATTGAAAAGTAATGGTATCAGACATATAAGGTTTTGTCAAATAAAGATTTTTGGCTAGCCTTAAGAACATTTTGGTCAATATGGGCTAAATATAGAAATTTTAGTATTTTGATGTGTTAAACGGTTTAAAATATTCTAAGAATATCATGTGAAATTTTTGGAGTAATTACAAATGGTCCCAATCCAAATAAAATGAGAAAATATCTTAAATTGGGAATAATAACCCTAGAGGCGGATTTATTATCGTATGTGTAAGACATTGGAATTAGACCATAATTTTTAGATATGTTGTTAATATAGGAATTTTAGTTATGTATATTAAACTTGGTGATTATATGAGTCTTATGGAAAAAATTATACCTAGCTTATAAAATTAGGGTTTTGTAAGTATTGTAAATAGTAACTTTAGATATAGGGTTATTTTTACATGTGTAAGATGCATGATTTAGACCTTGATTTTTGGATATGTTGATAATAATAATAATAATATTTGAGAAAGTTTGTATTGTATTTTTATCATTTCAT
Source organism: Tamarix chinensis (assembly GCA_030549775.1). Lineage (NCBI taxonomy): Eukaryota > Viridiplantae > Streptophyta > Magnoliopsida > Caryophyllales > Tamaricaceae > Tamarix > Tamarix chinensis. Next base: position 94,879,893 of record CM060172.1, read on the forward strand.
TTAATAACTATTTTCTTCTCTATCAGGTTGTGGTTGTAGGGGATATGTATATATCTTTGAAGCATAAGATTATACTATGGCAAGCCAATATGACATCAATGTCCAACTCTAATGGGTGAGGTGTCCTCGTATAAGCCCCTGACACTTTTTTTCCTAGTAGAGAAGAAAAAGGGAGAAAATGAAGGATATCTTGGCACTTAGAAAAAGTTACTAAGGGAAAGGGAGGAGAGAGCAAATGTAGATGGTAAAAGGTGGGAATGAATCAGTAATTGAGTGTATAGGAGAGAGATGAGTTGACATCCTTAAATATAAGAGAGAGAAAAGACTAACTTGATTGAGTGTGGACAACTAAGTGTAAGAGAAATGCATGATGAAGTGAGGGAGGTAGAGCGTAGTTAGGAGAGGACATGGTAGAGGGTTGATAAGTTAGGGAAAAGGGTGTAAGCAGTAAAACACACATCCATGGCAACCAAAAGAGAGAGGAAAGGGAGGGAGGGAGTAAAAAAGAAAGTGAAAAATAACATGAAGTGCTTTAGGGGAATTTTTTGTAAATAAAAATCAGAGAATGATCTAAATAATGTTTTAAAAAATCACTCATCACCACAATATAATTATTAGCACAAATAGACTGTAATTATAAGTTGTTATAGACATTGAAAAGATATTCGAATCAAACATCAGCAAAGGATATAAAATCAAAAAATAACTAGTCAATGAGTTTAAGCAAACCAAACAACTGGTTTAATGGAAATAAAAATGTCAATTTCTAAGCATACCAGTAGATTAGATAGGAAAATCAGTGAATCGATGTGCCTAAAATTCATATTTGTATTTTATTTTATTTTCAAGCCCTTTCCAAAACTAAAACTAATTTATTTTATATTAACATAAGGTTAAATACATTTTGAAGCATTTTAGGATGGGGGTATTGCAAAAAGAAATAAAATTGGTGACTATATAATAACAAATGAATCTTAATTTCATATAGTTATATTATTTAGAAAATTATTAATTTGTTATAACATAATACCTTAAATCATATATTATAATAGTTTTTGAGAGGTATATTATAACATTATCTAAACTTTTAATCCTAAACATATTGGTATTATTAAATACCAAATAAGGCTAAAGTTACAATATTAATGTCATTCTAGTACTTTTATATCCACCGATTATTCAAAAACACTTCAAATAATGAAAATTGTTTGTGTAAATGATTGAGAACTATCATTATATTTTTTTCATACACTTTTTTAATAGTAAATACATAAGTACATCTATATGTAAATGTAAACAACAAAAAATCGTTGTTAAAATATTGTTTGTTTTGTAACATAGTAAGAGAAAAGGTATATAATACAATATGAGAAAAAATATAGGGTTGAATTTAAAAAGGAGAACATAGTTTTTCCACATACTTATCATTTCATGACTCATCTATTTATAATACAATAAAAAGGGAGTGAAAGGTGAGAAGTTACAAGGAATTATGGTATGTTATTACACCATTATAAGGGAAGGTAAAGATGAGTGATGATAATAGGTTTATGGTACATTATGGGGGTAATGAAGAGTCTTATGGAAGGTGTATAATCACTTTTATATGACACTTCCCCGTAAATGTACACATAATGTTATTATCTCACTAAAAATCCTTGTCAGAAAAAATTATGTGGGACAAAAACCATGACTAAGAAAAAATAGTATAGTGTGTTCCCCTTGAACTTAGCACACATCTTTCATATGAAACTTTCCAATAATGAGTATAAATTGACTAAATATCCATATTAGTAATGAATTGGGGAGTAGATCTGCTAAGTTTTGACTTAATCAAATATGTTGAGCTTCAAGTGTTCCTTTCTATTGTAATTCATATGTTGGGAAGAACTTTATTGATATTTGATGCATTGTATCCCTCATCAATTTGCATGATGCAAGTTGCATCATCTTCATATATCACCATCAGACATTCTCTATCTGTCTTCAACTTGCATGCTTTGTGGATGTGGTGTGCGAATGATCTAAGCTACACATATTATCATCATGTATCATCTAGTGACTATTGTTATCTGTTTTGTTGAACACAAAGAAATGGTTGTCTTACCATAAAGGAACACATATCCCAATTGAAAAATGGTTTTATGTGGGTCAAATAAATACCTTGTAAAATTTCCATTTTTAAGAATGAAAATTTTCATTTAAAGAGTTAATTGCAGAAGCTAAAACACTAAAAATACAAGGTGTTACCGCCACACATAGTATAAGTTTAGTTTCCTTTATCTTTCTCATACCAAGTGTTAAGGTTAAAAATGTTACTCTACTTAAACTGATAACACAAGTGTAAGAACCAAAATAGAAAAAATTGAAACATTCTATGTTTAAAAAATTCAATGAAAGGAAAATACACAAGGGTAATAGAGTACAAGAACATCTAGATCAAAATATATTGGGCAGAATGCGTGATAACTCTAACTCTCAATCCAAAATACTAGCATTAAATTGATCTCTCAAGCTAATATGCAAATACTATTGTCCAATGAATAAGTTAGGAGCCCATAAAACAAAAACCATCAATATAACGGTACTATATAACCCATTATCTAAGATTAATATGAAAATCCCGCATCAAAAATGGAATACATAAAAAAAAAACCATAGCAATATATGATAGAACATTTGAAATATTCATGTGATGATCAAAATATGATAATCATTTTCAATAAACAATAATTACCAAAGCCACATACTGCTCATACTTGTTCATTTAGAACATGATGAAAATTACTAATCAAGCATCCGATAGATGCTCCCTGAATTAATAGAACCAATCTCAACACAATAACCATAACCTTCATAATATATCTTAGATCTCAATATCAAAACCAAAAATATTCATAACACCATAGGTAGGGCTCAAAGGCAACTATCGAACATAGGTAAGAACGAACGCTACTACTGAACTACATGTAGGCACAAAGTTACTACCGAACCATGGGTAGGCACGAAAGTTACTACCGAACCACATGCAAGAACAAATGTTACTACCGAACTACATGTAAGCACAAAGACTACTAATAATTCATAGATAGTTACAAATGCTACTACCAAATCATTATAATCATCATTTTTATTTTTATTTACACAAGGGATAATCATATCAACTTGGAGATACTAAATTACTCTGGTCATACCGGTGCACCAAGATAACATAGTATCTTACCAACTATCAACCTAAGGACACTAAGGTACCCTAGTCGTACTAGTACATAAAGGTGGTATAGTATCGTGCCGATAAGAACACCTAATTCATAAGTATGCATACCCTCTATAAGTGTTCAAACCTAAATAGAGTAAGATATAAGGCCTAACTAGGGCACTAAGTCACACTAGTAAAAATTCATATTCAACCATGGACTAAACCATGTCTTTAGAGTAGTTATTCCTAAACAACCACCATTTTCAATCTTGATGTATTTTAATTTAAATATTAATATTTTATTAATGTGACCATGAGACCAAATAATAAACATATAGATCTAATCTCCATACTCAACCATTTTGACTCATTTCTAAATATCTGAGACAACCATAATCAAAGTCAACGCTTTCACCGATGATCATGACTCCATCGGGCCTAGCAAAATAGAGGGTTTAATATGAATAGAAACCTATCTTCTACCTCCATTGCAACTATTTACATCTTACTCATCAATGCAGATTTGTGCAGCCACCAAAGAAGTGTCGTGGTGTTATCAAGGATGGTCGAACAAGTTTGTCTACTTCCCAACTACCAAGTTCATTACCTAATAATAGTAGCTCCATTATTCTATGTCCTACAGCCTGTAGGTACCTCCCTTGGTGCTTCCCCTCGACATTTGCTCAAGCTGCCACTCCTAGTAGTGATGTTCATAAGAGTCCTTTCGACAATTCGTTGCTGGGTAATGAGCTACTGAATGAACTTGAAGATAATGGTCTTCCTTGGATAAGGATTGTGCGAGGTCGAAGGTTAGTTGGTGAAGGATATCTTCCTCAATTTGACATCCACTTACAATGAAGATTGGATGTTGGAATATTAGGGGGCTCAATGACCCTCGTAAACATTATGAAGTTAGGACTTGGATTAGGGAGAATAAATTGTCTCTTGTTAGTTTAGTTGAGACTAGAATAGAAAGTCAGAATATAGATAAAATTCAAAAAACTTTATTTCCAAACTGGAATTGGGTCATTAATGCTCAACATTACCCCAATGGGCGTGTTTGGAGTGGATGGTCTCCTAGTGATTGGTTAGTGTTGCCAATTGCTATGTGTGATCAAGCTATGCTTTTTGAAGTTAAGCACCCTATAGGTCATGAGATGTTCTATGTTGCTATTTTCTATGCTAACAATACTTCCACTCAACATAAAGAACTATGGCATTGGCTACAGATGAATCAAGTCTAACATACACTGTGGATCATCCTCGGTGATTTTAATGTGGTCCTAACTACTAAATATAAACTATAGGGCTTGTGGTAGGAGAAAGAATCCTTAGAATTTTATAATTATCTAGATTATTTATAGGTTGAAGATCTGAAATATACTGGAGTGTTTTTCACATGGACAAACAGACAAGATGCTTAACACCTGATAGCTTGCAAATTGGATCGTGTGTTATGTAATCAAAGGTGGTTTGAATTATATGGTGGCTCAACCACACATTTTCATGTCCCTATTACATTGGACCATGCCTTTATGATTGTAATAATTAAGTATTTGCCCCAACAAAGGCCGAAACCATTTTGATTCTCTAATATGTGGGTGCAACATCCAGATTTTTTGTAAATAGTTGCAATTAGCTGGAAGATTAGTGTGTGGGGCTCTCTTCTCTAGTAGATATGGTATAAGCTTTGAATGTTAAAATAACCCCAAAAATAGCTTAACATGCATAAGTTTGGCAGTATATCTCAACAGGTGTAAAAGGCTTGACAAATCTAGCAAATATTCAATTTAAACTTGATACTTCACCTCTTAATTCAAGAATTATCCAACTTGAACGGTAATACCGCCAGAGACTCCAATTCCTTGCTTGTTGCAAGGGGAGTTTTATGTACAAAGATCAAGAGTAAACTGGCTCAAATTGGGGGATAGCAACTCAAAGTACTTTAATTATATTATAAAGAGATGACAATGCTCCAATCATATACATATGATCATTAACCAAGATGGTGTGACCCATAATACACAACCAAGTATTTTCCATGTACTTCATGATTTTGATATGAAACTATAAGTTACCATTGCGGTCACTTCAAGGTGTTTTCCTAATGAGGTAGTTAATCTTGGTCCTAAGTTGTCCGAGGAACTTTCTCTTAGCCTTCTCAAACCTATATTTATGGAAGAGGTGAAGAGTGCTCTCTTTTCTATGGGTAATGAGAAGGTTCCAAGTCTAGATGGGTTTAATGCTTTCTTTTTCAAGGCCACATGGAGTATTATTGGGAAGGATGTTTGGCATGCCATTCGAGATTTCTTTATCTCTAGGGACCTCCCAAGTGATCTTAACACTACAACTCTTAATGTCATTCCCAAGGTTCTAAATGTTGAGACACCAGGAGACTACAAGCCTATTGCATGTTGTAACACTCTCTACAGACTTATTGTCAAAGTTTTAACCCATAGAGTTAAACCTTGGCTATCAAATTTGGTTGACAATGCTCAAGCTACTTTCATATCAAGGAGACATATTGAAGATATGGCTTCAGAGTTAGTTAATTGCTATAACAATAAACACCTTTCTCCCCTTTGTACGTTGAAACTAGATATGAAGAAAGCCTATGACTCCATAAGCTGAGATTTCTTGGAGAAGATTCTTCTTACTTTTCATTTCCCCATTCATTTTATCAAACATCTCATGACTTTTGTATCCACTATTAGGTACTCACAGTTACTTAATGGTGTGTTGCACCCACCTTTTAATGCACGTAAAAGACTAAGGCAAGGTGATCCAATATCACCCTACCTGTTTGTTCTTGTTATGGAGTACCTTAATAGGCTACTTGGCACTTTATGGACTAATCCTTCTTTTCACCATCATATGAAGTGTAAGAGAGCTAAGCTAGTGTCCCTTCTTTTTGCATATGATCTGCTTTTTTTAGCCAAGATGATGTATCATCTGTTCTTGTCTTGTATAACACCTTCCTCCTTTTTTCTAAAGTCTCGAGGTTGCAGTTGAATGCCAAAAAAAACTCTTGGTTAAGGAACTCACTAATAGATTTTATTATATCACTTGCATATTCCTTATAGGTCACTGTTGGTTCACTATCAGAGGATTCCTCTTACATGGATCACTCTTGAATTTTAGGAATATCAGGACTTACTTGATAAATTCACCACTAGTCTACAATCTTGGAGTACCAGATATCTTAGTTATGCAGATGGCCTCTAGCTGGTGAAATAGGTGCTTTTTGGGATTCAAGCGTACTGGAGCCTTATGTACCTGATTCCAAAGAAGATTGTTTCTAATATTAATGCCAAGTGCCAGTCTTTTTATGGCCTAGAACACATAACATTACCAAGAAATACCTTGTTGTATGGCATCACGTATGCAAATATAAGAAAGAGGGTGGCTTAGGTTTGTTCGATTTGGAATGGTGGAACATTGTAGCACTAGGACGCCTTCTATGGAATTTAATGCGCGAGAAGGACATATTATGAGTGAGGTGGGTACATTCATATTTCATCAAGGGGGAGACCTCTGGACTATATCCATCCTCTCTACGACATCATGGCCTATAAAGACTACTAAAGCTTAGGGAGATGTTTCCAGCTACATCAGACCCCAACACACTTGGGCTACTATGCATGGAGGTGATTATTCCATTGCACCGGCCTATGACATGCCATGATCTCAAGGCAACATAGTTACTTAGTATAAGGTGGTATGGAAACCGACTTCTCTTCCCCAACAACAACTTCATATTTGGTTTACTGTCTAGAATCGACTTTTTACCAAAGATAGATTGAATAAAGTGGGGATGGAGGTTGATAGGCTATGTGTGCTATGTGACTCCAATGATGAAACTATGGAACACCTTGATTTTTATTTTCCTTTCTCCCATCAGGTGTGGTTGTCGATTATTAGAAGCTTTGGGTGTACTCATGATGCTTGTTCATTTCATGATGTATTGAGATGGATGCAAAGAGGGGGACATGGCTTGGCTAGTGGAAGAATGATACTCTGGTTTCTTTTTGCTTCCACTTCCTATCATTTATGGTATGAAAGAAACCAAGGGATTTATCATCAGAAGACTTGTGACCCTAGTTTGATCTCTCATAATATAGTATTCCTGACGACATAGTTTCTACATTATCATTCCTTTCCAACACTATTTCCATTTTATTTATAATCTTGTCGTGAAAAAGGCTAAAATACATTAATTAAAGTATTAAGCACATGAACAAATTACCAGGCCCTTCAAATTACCATTTTATCCTTATGCATAATTTTGCACGTAAAACTCTAACATGTATTTCTAAAACATCAAAGTATATATCTTCATACTCAACTATAAATAATACATATTAGGCATGTTGATTGAGATAAATATCATCATATACTTAAAACAACCAAAATATCTTTGAGGCATATAATAAATATAATAATAATCGTGCTAAAATATGCGTTTCTAAAACAACCAAAAGCAAGGTGGAAGAGGTTTGGGATGAAAGGAGGAGAAAGGGAGAGAAGGAGATTGGGGGAGGTAAGGGAGCTCGAGAATGGGGCAGGAGGGAACCGTTGAGAGGAAGAAAAAGGAGAGAGAGAATAAGAGGGAGCAAGTGGCAGGCGGCTGGTCGGGTGGCAAGTAGAGGGAAGGGAAGAAGAGGGAAAGAAAGGGAGGCATGCGTGAGGAGAGAGAATGATTGGGTCGAAAAGGGACAGGAAAACAATGAGGGAGAGAGAGGGAGGTAGGGAGAGTAGTAGAGAGGCAAGTGGGTTGCAGGCAGGGTGGTTAGGCATGGGCGGGCATTGTGGAGGTGGTCGGGGAAAGAGGTAAAAGAAGAAAGAAAGTAAGAGGAGAGGAAGCAAGCCTGGCGAAGGGGAAAAGAAAGGGACTGGGCTGGCTCGGTCGAGAGGAAAAGGAAGGAAAGAAAGAGAGGCTGGGTTGGGCAACGCGCAGGAGGAAGGAAGGAAGGAAAAGCTAGGCCGGTCACGTGGGAGAGGAAAGAGAGGAGGGGGAAACGGGCTTACAGCCTAGCGCATAGGGAGGGAGAAGCAAGCCGGCTTGGAGGCCCGAAGAGAAGGAAAAAGGTAAAAGAAAGAAAGGAGAAAAAGGAGAAAGAAAAAGGAAAAAAAAAAGGAAAAGGGAAAATGAAATAGTTTAATTTATAAAATAATAGAATGTAATATTTTGGGGAAATAAATTAATTTAATAATTTAATTTAATATATGGGCTTAAAAAGGTTAATTTTAAGAAAAATATTGGTTTGAAAATTTATTCAGATAAAATGAGCATAATAAAATAATAAAATATTTATTATAATTTATTAAATATTCCTATCAAATTTTATATGCTCAAAAATCCATAAAATAATTAAGTTAAATAAATTAAAAGGCTAATTTATCCCAAATAAATACTATTTATTAAATTATAGGTTTTTAAAATTTCGGGGGATTACAAATGGTGAGTTGACTTAGAGGTATAGGGAAGTGGGCCTTCACCCACACACTTAGGAGTTAAGTATTTATGGTAAGTAAGAAGAAGGGGGAAAGGATGTTTGGATGTGTTAGAAGGCGCAAAAGTCACAAGATATGGGACGGGCCCCTCTTAGGAGAATAGGAATAGTCAGGTTGTGTGAGTTGGTAGTCCAAGGGGCATGTATGTCTAGGGTGGTAATATTTATCGAATAAGACACGAATAAGATACTTACCACTTAAAGAGAAATATTGCTGAGCTGGGCTCGGACCTGTCCATCGGCGAATAATAGTGGCCAGGTGCTGGGGGCGCCCTAGAGACCGTTCCACTGACGAATAATAATGGTCAGGAGCGTTCTGCCCTATAATAGTGGGGGATCCCGAGCTCAACAAAACCAAACCTAATGATGTTAAACCGTGGAAAGATAATATCTACTTACAGTAAATTACCATGAGAGTAAGGGCCAAACTGATCCACCGATGAATAATAGTGGCCAAGTGCCTTTTGCCTTTGAGACCGTTCCACCGACAAATAATAATGGCTGGGTGCATTTTGTCTTGAGTGTTTTTTCGGTCCACCGGCTATAATAGTGGGGTTCCAGTACTCACATGGACTTATAAAGAGTATAGTGTGAAATGAGTATATTAACTAGAGATCTAATGAATAAGTTTAACCGGATTGTAACACAGCCTCTGCTATCTACATTGCTTGCGTGGTTTATTTGTATGATCCTGTTTGTATTATATGCTTTATTTTTTTACCTTAACTGCATGATTGCCTTACTCAATACGTAGCGTACTGATCACCCGTTTCATGGTTATTGCTCATTCCCATGAGTAGAGAGCCCTACTGAGTTTGTGCAGGTAGAAGATGTCATCTTTTAAGCCTATGATACTTATGAGGCGTCGAGCAGGGCTGAGAGTTGATCGTTGGACTTGGAATGGGGGCCCTGGACCGATGTAGACCGGACTCTCTTTTATCTCTTTGTACTTATGTTTTCATTTATTTCTTATTTATTTTATCCTATTGTACCTTTTAGCCCCTTTGGGAACTTTGACTATGTAACTCGTTTCCGGTTGTAATAACTTTTATCCACGCACTCTAATTCTCTTGTTATGAATATTTTAGTTTTCTATGGATCTCTATTTTAAGTGTGTTTAATGTTCTTATGAAATTATCCTTAACCTTATGGTTGGTACGAGACTAACCAGGAGCCGGGTTTGTACTGATCACAGCAGTAGCACCCTTATGCTTGTGTTTGTTTTAAGGAAATAAAAATTTTCAACTGTAATTTTTAGGGGTGTTACAAACTAATTCCAACTTTGACTCACCCATTAGGCATAACATCGAAAATATAATGGAGCTGTAACTCATCCAACAGAGTTACAAACAAAACATGGTGGATCGGAAAAAATCTACGACAAAAGCAAACCCTAAGACTTATGGTCTGTTTGTTTTGGGGTGGAAGGAGGTTAATGGAGGTGAATGAATTGATTCACCCCGTTTGGGTATCAGGTTAATAATTTTACCTAGGTGAATCGAGGTTAATGTTTCACCTCCATTCACCTCGATTAACCTCATTTTTATTAACCTCCGATTTCGGGGGTAACGGAGGTGAAGGTGAAAGAATAAGTAAATTTTTGACTTGATAGGACCAAAATACCCCTCAATATGACTTATTTATTTAATATAAAGGTATAAATATCATTTATTTTATTATTATAATCTTTATTCACCTCAATTTAAACGAAAATCTTAAAACATTCACCCCGATTCACCCAGGTTAGGTTAATATCATCCAAACAGAATTTTAAAATATTCACCCCGATTCACCTCCATTCCCTTCACTTAGGTTAATTTTTAATGTTTACCCCTACCTCGATTCACCCCAATCCAAACGGAGCCTTAGGGTTTGAACTATGATCTAGGGTTAAACAATAACCCCAAAAAAATTAGAATGATGTCAACATAACGTAAGTAATGACGTCAACTATGCTCTAATGTAAATAATGAAGATAATAATAACGTAAGCAATGATGTCACAAAGTAACAGTTGTGCTCTACGAACAACTCGTATAGATATGTGTGTGGAGGAGAATAAAAGATGAAAAAAGGAGTGGTGTAGAATAAAAGAAGAAAAACTGATTGAAGGACAGTCAGGAATGTTTTGGCTTTTATTTATTCTGTACCGTAATAATTATACGAAAGTATAAGCTTATCTCATTGTAATCTAAATAGTCAATAAGAGTAAGAGTCTTATTTATTGTAATATATTATCAGTCCAATAGGATAATGACATATGGCAGAGAGAGTCCGGCTTGTGGGCATTCCTCGACTCTAAATAGAGGCTTTTGGCTTAGTTATAACAAGTCGTTCAGAGTGCAATATATTCAGCATAAATAAAATCATCAGAGCCTTCTATGACATTAGTAATGCTAGATATGGCAGCCACATTTGTTTTCCCTGTTTGTAGAGTATATAAGAACCTACTACTCTTGAGAATAGTACGAGAAATGACACTATCTAAAAGACGTGATTTTCTACCATTCATTTTGAGATTGTCTCGAGCCATTCTAAAAGTGTAAAAATACATAATTAGAATCATCATAATTTTATTTATAATAAGAAATGTACATATCATGTATAAAATTAAAAGATGAAACAAAATGCAACATTATTATTAAATTGATATTACAACATAACATAAAAACTCTCTAATTAAACAAACTGTAACCATCAGAAACATCATTGAAAGAGAACCCAATATTAAGGAGATCCATAACATAATCCACATTGTGTAAACGAAAATAAGATGTGTCCAAGTGGGTATTCTTAAAGCTTCTAGCTTACACGAGATTGGTTTCATTCCTTTTTTCTTTCATGGAGTCTTGCTATAATATAACCAAGTGCGGGAGAGTACGACAAGCACAAGTCCAATACCTTGATGCTCCACACCTACAACAAGCATTGCTACATAGAGTTTCAAGCTTTTTTATGAATCATTTTTTACAAATTTTTGTTCTTTTATTTTTTGGATATTTGAGTTAATCTAGGTATTATCAAACGTGTGATTACGCTCATCTCCATATTCATGGCTAGGTGATCAACTATTATTTTGTCATCTTCTAAAGGAGTCAACATTCACTTGAGAAAATATTATACATTGCATGAGTTGTGGATAGTAATGTTGTACGAGAATGGAGATAAGGAAAAACGTAAAAACGTTATTTCTTAAAAATTTAAGAAACGATGATGGTAGAAAATGTCAAAAAAATTATATATTTATATACACATTGTGTGTGGAGGTGTATATATATATATATTAAAAATAGATCAAATCTACTTAAATTAAGAAAAAAATTAAAAAAAATTATTATCTATATTAATTAATTTTAATTATTCATATTTTTTAATAAAAAATTCATCAAATAATTTTAATATAAATTTTGCCACCAAAATTAGTTTTGATAGAGACCACGTCCAACTGCCGTGAGTTATAAAAATTAAGGATTACGAGAGGAAAGATAGGTGATTATAATAGGAGCATGAGCATTGTACCTTCACTTTTACCCAACAAGTTTTTATTTGAGTTTTATAAAAAAAATTACGGATGAGCGTCTTGTCTTAGGCTGGTTCACTGTTGCCACTTAACCTAGAGCCCTAACGGCTACAGCATTACCACTATACCAGCGTCGTGCTGCACCGCCCCTGAAAAGCCACCATTACTGTCGCTTCAACAGCAGCAAAACCCTTAATCTTCAGCTAAAGAAGTCAGCAAGTCTTATCCAAGCACATTGCAAAAATGCCCGTCTGCCTTCCTCCCCGCCACTTTTGTATCAAATTCCCCGAACTCAGTTCCAGAAAGGTCTGTTCTTTTTCATTTTTCTTCTAATATTTTGATCATTGACATAAATAGTTAATTTGTCGAAGAAAAGATTCCGTTTCTCAATTTCCTCGTTAATATTATTGATTGATGTTTGGCTGACGTCGGCCTTTTGGGTAGAAGATATTGGATTTTATACTGATTGAAATTCGAACTAACCTGGAGTGTTCTTGCGCTCAGTTGTTCAAGTTGTTTGATTCACGTCGAAGAGAAGTTTGTGTACTTCCAGTATCGTCGAGCTTGAATGAAGCTGCAAATTACATACCAGCAGCTCCTATATTACTTCCTGAGGGACCTTGGAAGCAGGTAAGCTCAAACAGGAGGCTTTGGAACTCGTAGGGTAGGTGTCAATGTCAATGCAGCCCGTTGTATTTCCTGCTTAAGTAATTTAAGCTTTGTGCCTAAGCAGCGTGACTTTGTAGATTCCTGGAGGAGTTACAGCTGCAAAGGGATTTAAAGCTGCAGGCATATACGGTGGATTGAGGGCCCAAGGGGAAAAACCTGATCTTGCCCTTGTAACCTGTGAGGTGGATGCCGTATCCGCAGGTTGGCTTATTTATTATTTGGTAATGTTAAACATAGGTACTTATTCATTGACTATTGAGGAAGTTTACTGAGAACACAGGGATTGGTTGCTTACGGATCTCTAACCTTTTGAAGAAAGAATAGCGTCCTTATTGGTTTGTCAGTCCCTGGTTGTTGTGTTAAATCTTTTTCCTTTGGACCTTCCCTAGTAGCTTGCTTGTTGAAAATAAAGTAAAATGCAAGCATTTGGTGATGCAGTTGAATGGGCTAAGATTGGTGGTGATGGAGCATCACCCAATTCAAATTGGATATCCAAAATCAATATTGAAATTTTAATTTCAATTAATGTATCATTAGGGTACCTCTTTGTGTGATCATGATTCATAATCATGCGTGTATTAAACTTGGATGTGCAGCGACAAGCAAGTGTGCTTGCTTTAGTTCACTTAAACTAAATCTGCTGCCATCTTAGGTTTCTTGAATATAAACATGGGTAATAAAGGAATGATAAATCTCTTGGTGCTCACTGTTTTGCATTTTTAATAGTTATCTGAAGGAGGAAGGTAATGTAGTGCTGATTAACTTTCAGGGGCATTTACTACAAATGTGGTTGCTGCAGCACCGGTTGTTTATTGTAAGAGCAATTTAGAATCTTCAAAAACGGTGAGTCGGATGTTTACATTATTTTATTATTTTATAATGTATTTATCAATACACGTCCATAAATTTTCACCCGAAAAGGCTATCAGCTCGAGAAATATTATGCGCTTGATGACAAGCACGTTAAGAACGGGACAGTGTTTGAAGGGTATTATGTGTTTGTAATAATTTATTGGGATGCCTTTTGACATACAAGCATGTTAAGATCTAATTAATGCTATATCTCTACATGTATGTGTGGTGAAGATTCTAAAAGAAATGTGATAGGCCCTTAATTGGGTATACTTATGTGAGGAAGGGTTTTTAAGGTACTACTAACTGAAAGAGGCCCTAGTTAAGTATTTCCAAGTCAGTATTTTCCTTATTTTCTTTACTCTGTAGTGCAAGAGTCTGTTGGCTAGAATTGGGAGTCACCAATTCTGTTAGGCTATGTCAATATTGTTACAAAAGGTTGTTATCAGTATATATTTGAGTAGGGAGAGGAGAGAGAACGGGGAGGAAAGGAATTAGTGGGCTGTGGGAGGTACCACGACCTCAAATCCCTGGCTTTATCATCCACTTTCTCATCATCTATCACATCTTCTCCTGCCCGTACTCCATACTTTCTCCATGATTCTTGCTTGATCAGTGCCCTTTTCTCTGCTGTAGTAGGGTGTCGGTGGACATGTTTGTAACAAAATGACATATAGTTATACACACGATTTTCCTTTTCTATGTGAAACTTATCGAGATTCACGTGGAGGTCAATGAACTAAGATGTTTAGGATATTATTCTGGTCTAATTTTCTATCCCAGTGATATTCCTTTTCTTTATCATCTTGCTATTGCAGGCACGGGCAGTATTGATAAATGCTGGTCAGGCAAATGCTGCAACAGTAAGTTTTCTTCTGTCCTTGTTGCTAACATATGCAATTTCTCAATATTAGTTACTAATGGTTCTGTACTTCTGTTGTCCATGGGTTTCAAGCAAAGATTTTTCCAATCATGATTGTGAATCATGATTAGAGACTATAGAACAATGTTAAAGCTCTTTTGAATAATTTCTGTGCATTCATTTTCTTATAAGTCTTGACACTGCTATCAGGGTGATGCTGGCTATCAGGATGCAGTAGAATCTGCTAATGCTGTTGCGGAGGTAATTTAACATTCTATTTTCAGATGCATCACCCAATGATTACTCATGCCTGTGTTTGCTTCTACAATACTGTATTTATGTTTGCAGCTACTCCAGATTAAACGAGAGGAAGTTCTAATTGAATCAACTGGTGTAATTGGTCACAGAATAAAGAAGGTGAACATAAGGATACATCATCTGATTGTTAATACTTGGGGTGCAATATAGCCTGTGATTTTTGGGTGTTCAAGATGATTTAATGAACTATGGACACACATGCTGAATACCTGCCTTATGAGTGGTGATTGTGTCAAGAGTTCTGTTTTCGGGTTTCTTTTTTCCCCAAACTATTAACGTACATGCGTGCCTGAATATTATCATTTGCAGGAAGCCCTGCTTAGTTCACTTCCAAAGCTAATTTGTTCGCTGACATCAACCTCTGAAGGGTATGTTATGTGTTTTCATTGCACAACAGGCAAGCTGACGTGATACATCATTATATATCCTTGCTTCTGGACATTTTAGGCATCTATGACTATGATACTCTCCATCTTCAACTGTTCCCACTCCCAGCTATCATGCTGAATGGAGCTATTGTTTTCACATTTACTATCATGGTGCCTATTTCCTTCTCTCTACTTTCCACTCTTCCTAGCTAACTTCTTTAGGCTAGTATTATATCTTTAAGTTAACATTATGTCCTCTGTAAATATTTAATTACTTGACCCATGTTGTAGGGGTAATTCTGCTGCTGTGGCGATCACGACCACAGACCTTGTAAGCAAAAGTGTAGCCATTGAGTGTAAGGTATACAATCTTGTTGATGTACATTGAGTTGATATTTGAATGTATGAGTTTGTATTCATGAGTGTTGATGATTATGAATATGACACTAACACCATTTGGTAAATTATCTATTGAAATGACAATGAAGTGAAATGATGCATTTTGATATATATTTTTTGTATATTTCTATTTTCATATTTTTATATTTGTTTGAAAATTCTTTGTAATTAATTATGATTGAAGGCGAGGATAGGTTTTTACATTTTCAAGAAGTAATTATCATTATCTTAAATAAAGTAATTGTTTGAATACAATGAAGTTGCCAAACATAGCCTGACAGCGCTAACCGGTAATGTAACCTATATCAATAATTTGTCTAGTCTGAGTTTTGATTGGAGCACTTGGACATTCATGTCAATGTATCGCCTAAATCAAATATATATTCCCGCACACAATTGCAAACCCTCAGACAACCTACACCAACACATACACACAAAGTCACACACACACACGCACACCCCATCTCATCTATCTTGAGTGGATTTACTCTTAGCTATTAATGTACCTTGAACCATCAGGTTATTATTTCAGCAATGCAATTCTTGTATTGACCATACAATGAAATATCAGTACTGCAATTGCGTATCGGCTGAAATCTTGCTATTTTTGGGTCAACATTGATACGAAAATTTTAAAACATAATCATTTTAAAAAATCACATATTTATGGCCACGATATTGGCAAAATGATCGGATGATATTCTGTCTATATTTACCGATATTTTTCATGAAAAAAAAAATAAATCACTTCACGACAACCACACTAATAAAATATTGTATGCGATACTGCAACACTGCAATCGCAATTGCAGCCACAACCATGGTTTTATTGCTTGGTATTGACCCTATCTTGAAGCATTTTAGAAGTTGATTTATCAAAGTTGATCCAGCTAACCAACATGGCATATTTATTTTTAGAAGCGTAGATATATTGGCCAATTTAATATGGTTTGGCTCCAATATTTACCAATATTTTATTCATATTTGCCGAGATTTAATGATATATGTCAATATTTGTTGTAAAAGGAAAAAAAAAATCAAACCACAACAATTAGGGATTAACGCAGTTTGGTTTGGTCCGGTTTTGACCTCAAATTGAGCCAAACTATATATTTGCTGAATGGAAAATTATTAAACCAAATCATATTAGTGGTTTACAGTCTAAAGTTGTTTCTTTTATGTATCATAAAAATCAAAAATCGATGCTAAATTATAATTGAGAATTATCATTTTTATAGCAATATCTAATGTGCTTTGTACTTATGCAGATATGATTCATGGTTTTATATATTTAAATGATATTTATATATAAGCCATGTTTTCAATTGTAAGACAAATATAACATAAGCATAGGTCAAGCAAGGCCCAAATGGTGTATTATTTTTTAAGCAACTCTCTAACTACTATAAGTATGGTAACGACAAAAAATATAAAATATAATAAGTAAATATGAATACTTTAAGGGATGTAAGAGTAGAACATCTTTATATCCTTATTCATTATAAATACAGATATTTACAATATAGTTACTAGCTAGGATTACACCTCATGATATCCCATTTGATATCAATACTATACGTAGATACGTACATATAAAGTTTATTTATATATAAGCCATATTTAAAATTGCAAGAAATATATAACAGAAGCACGATTCAATCAAGGCACTAATTATGTATTAGTTTTTAAGCAACTCTCTAACCACTCTATATATGTTATCCAAAATATATATATATATATATATATAATATAATAAGTAAACATGAATACTTTGAAGATATATGAGCAAACTCCCATTATAACAAATGCTTCATTATGAATACATATATTTACAATGTAGTTATCAGCTAGGATTACACCAAATGATATCTCATTTAATATTAATAATATATATATATATATATATATATCTAAGGGGAATGTCCAATGAGAACTAGCTCTCTCAGTGGGAACTAGTAACTGAGAATTTGTATTCTGAGTTGAAGAAACTACCCACAATAGGTGGTAGAAACTACTAGTAGTAGATAGAAGAAACTACTGTAAGTAGTTTTAAGTAATGATAGTATTTGAGTGTTAAGGGGGAAAAAAATGCGGTAGCAGTTTTGTAAATATTATATATTTATATTTCGGCATTAGAAACTACCTACTGTAGGTGGTGGAAATTACTCCTAGTAGATGGAAGAAACTACCATAGGTCTCTTAGGAAACTATAGTATTTGAGCGTTAAAAAAACGATAGCATTTTTATAAATATTAGGTATTTATAATTCATACCGGGATACTACCCACAGTAGGTGGTGTAAACTACCTCCAGTGGGTAGAGAAAATTACTTTAGGTCTCTCAGATTCTTATAGTATCTGAGTGTCAGAACAAAAAAATGCAGTGCCTTTTTTGTAAATATTAGATATTTATGTTTTAAATTAGAAAACTATTTACAGTAGGTGGTAGAAACTACTATAAGTATGTTAGAAAACTAGTGTAGTTCTCGGTTCTCTCTGTCCCCTATATACATACATACATACATATTTTTCAAAATGTAAACAAACTATTTTTAAAAATTCTAAACCAAATTATAAGTTTTTAAACTGGAAACCAAACAAAACCATAGAATTGCAGTTTGGTTTGTTTTGGTTATGTGTCTCTCCAACATTCTTTAACTGCCATGTCTTTAACTGTAATCCTCCATTAACCAATCCGGGCACCAACACTCTTCTCCGGCACCTAAGTCTGCCAAGATGCTGCCATCATTTGTCATCCTCTAACACAGCTAATCCTCAAAAATCATCAATAAAGTGTTTCATCAACTCTAATAGCTCCCATAATCCAGAAAAAGCAAAACCATGATGAATTCTTCCTTCCCACCTTTGTACCTTTTTCCCCTGTTTTGCCTTTGACTTACCTCTCCCTTCTTGTCCTAGTCAAACTCACCTCTGACTTCAGGAACCACCTTCACATAATTCTCTCTAATGTCTTTCAATCCTTAAAAGAGGGGATAATTATTGGTGTTGGAGACAGGCTGGGTTTTGGAGGAGGACTTATGCACAAGCAAATGTTCTTTTCCTTGTGCTCTATTGATCCACAATTATTGGCAATTTTCTAGATTGGAGATACACATATCAGAATGGGAGGAATGGCAAAAGGCTCAGGGATGATCCACCCCAACATGGCCACCATGCTGGCAGTATGTCTCACTTTATGTTCTTTTATTCCTCTGAAAAGGCACCCTTCCTTAGGATAATTCAATTCTCAGGTTGTTACGACTGATGCCCTCGTCAGTAGTGATGCTTGGAGAAAGATGGTGCAAGTTGCTGTGAGTAGGAGCTTCAACCAAATAACGGTAAGTAACAGTGTTTTATTTCAACCTTCACTATTTTAGATAAGTTGAAGGAATGAGGATAAATGGTTGCTATGAATAAGGATTTCTATAAGCAGGACCTTTCAAGAATGGATAGCTACTTGTATCGGTTGCTGCTTCATTGCTTAGTGGTTTTGTTATTGAAAAGAAAACACTCTGCTGTTAGGGACCTATTTTTTATTAGCTTTGAAATTATCGTATATCACCCACTGAATAAAAAACCAGACCAGACCGAAATAAAGGCTAATGTAGAAGCTCAGAGGGTTAATCGGGTGATTCCCATCTTGCGTACGCAAAAGTGGGATAGAAGATTATTAGGCTATGTGGTGGTAAAACTTAAGTTGCCTCTATCATTTTTTTTAATTAGGGCGGTTGTGACATAAAAACTTCGATTAACACATTAACAAATTCTAGTAATCTCTAGAGTTCATTAACATCTCTATGGCAATCAGTTGATCAAAGCCAAGTATAAATGAGGTTTATAAATGAAATGATGCCAAGAAAAATTAGAGTATTGGTGTGAATCACTCATAAAAAGGACATTATAGGTCGAAAGCTCACTTAGATTATCACCCTGGAAATACATACTGGTTTTGTTTCAGATATGCTAATGTGCTTTCAGGTTTGGTTGATTTTGTGGCCTTTGTACATTTCACTGTGTGAAGCTTTTATTTTTTGTTCTTCATTTCCTGAATTTTCATTTTATGTAATTTTCAATTTGTATGTTTCAATCAATTGGAGACACAATAGTATTAAAAACCAGGCCAATCCGGCTAGTAAATCAGTGAACCAGGTAGGTATCCGGCTTGATTGTATAATCAGACCAGTTCAGCAAATGAACCAGTCAAAAATTGGGTCAACCCAACAAAAACTGGTGAAAACTAATTAAAATAGGGGCTAAAAGCCAGCAAATGTGGTCTCCATTGAACTTCACAGTGCACTCATTCCTTATTTTCTCCTTCATCTCACTGTTGACACTGCAGTGAAGCTTTAAAGGCTTGGCTATCTTTCCGTAACAGATTCAACGAACGAAAAGTTGAATCTTAAACCATCGCAGTTATTCTTAGCTAAAAATATTGTGAAGAGAAAATTTGGATTGAAATTGAATGGGAGTGAAAGAGAGAAGGAGAGAGAGAGGAACGATAGCTAAAAAGTACCTGAGCTTGGTCTGGCACATTTGAGGAAGTTGCCGCTGCTGGCTGCACACAATGGAAGAATGGGAAGAAGTTCAAAACAAAAAACTCATTGGACATTCTAACACAATTATCATAATAAACATTTACCAGAAAAATTATCCTTATAAAAATGGTAGTTTATGGCCTCTAATACTTGAAAAAAATGGATCGGATCAATGCGGACTTAATTATGTTTTTGATTTTATTATATTTGGAAAAAAATTATTTTAGTATCTTGACATCCTATCTAATTATTTTTTGAGTACCTTTATATTCATTACCTAAGGAATTTAGTTATTTATTTTATAATAATTATCAAACCAGTGGCTTTTACTGGTTTGGCTTATAAACTACTAAATTAGTAATAATAATTACTGGTTTGATAACTGATTAAAACTACGGGAGATACCAATTGATATATCGTGTGCATGGTTCAACCGGTTGGCAAATATATATATATATATATATATGTATGTGTTACTTTTTATTCAATTTAATTTATATTTTATTAGGGTCATAAAAAAATATTAAAAATTGTGCCATTAAATTTATGAGAATTTCTCTATAATTATATACTTCCAGCTTAAAAAAAATATTATATAAAATAAAGTTATATGTTTTACCATTATTGTTTTGATGTTTTATTCTGAAATTGATTTTGTCATTGTTATACTTATATTTTACCACTATTGTGTTGTTTCCATATTTTACTATATTTTTCACCGATGTTAGTTGCAATTTTCGTGAGAAAATAAACTTGTGTTGTTTCACTACTATTGGGCTATGCTTCATCACAGTTATGCTTATGTTTCACCACTATTGACTTCATGTTTTACCATAGTTGTATCTATGTTTCACTATAATTGTCTCCATGTTTCACTATAGTTTTTATATTTTACCATTAAATAATCATTCACCACTATTATTAGGAATATTTTATCTTTATAACTATAGTTGTTTTACCATTAATGCACCAACATTTCACCATTATTTTTCTTATATTTTTTCATTGTTATTGACTGAAACTTTACTCTATTATTCTACTAATATTTTATTTTTATTATAGAAAGGCTGTCTTTTCACCATTGCTATACATATCTTTCACTATTATTTTTATTTAAAATTTATTTTGTGGTCATTGATTAATATTGTACCGATGTTTTACCATAAATTTTTTTTGCCAAAATTAAATCAGGATCCTTTTTTGTGAAGAAAAAACTCATGAAAATTATGAAATGTTTTTTTTATTGTTTTAATAATCCTATCAAGAGATTTTAATTTAAAAAAATGATGATATATGCATTTCGCACACTTCAACCGTTTATACTCTGATCTCTCGTGTGCTTTTTTTTTTCTCCTAGGTACAATTGATTGAGGTTAAAGTATCTTTTTTAAAAAAAATAAAAAAAATCAAACAATTGTTCTTCCTTTCCTAATCCCTCGCTTTCTACATATTCAGTGGTGGGTGAACTTTGCATACCAAATGTAAAAGATTAGCTTGCTAAGTGAGAATCGATGTAAATTTGGTGTTAGAAAGCTAGATAGAATGGCAATGAAATTTAGTTGCTTCCAATAATGTGAAATACGCTCGTACATAAAAAATTATGAAATATGCAAGTATCGCTAAGGTTATAAATGAGCCAAGTCAAATCGGCTCTACTAATTCAAATATATTAAATTGTGTTAATTCACTTTATTATAAACTCGATTATGAAGTATGAACCCAACTTATATTTACATAAGTTTTTTTATTTATTAAATCTAATATTATAATAGGAAGCCTCATATGTTAAACTCAATTATAGTTGACTAGTTTATATATAACATAATACGTAATTAAAACTAATTGTTGTATATGAATGCATAAACACTACTCGTATATAAAGTTGTATTTATATATGAACTTCTAAATAAGTCTCACACTAGCTATCTTGTGAACAATAGCAAGCTGAGCTGGCTCATTTATGTAAACAATCAAGCCTAAAACAAGCCTTTATCAAGTTAAGCCAAGCCAAGTTGACTTGCGAGCTAGCTCGGCTCATTTACAACCAACCCTCTATTGCGTCTCTAGTTGGCACTCTGCTAGTTGATTGCAATGTAATATATTCTATTTTTGAATCTTTGTAGTGTTAATACATAACTTAGTTTTTTTAGAGCAATTTGCACACTGTTTATGCTCCGAATTAATGTGGAGGAACATTTTTATCCCTTTACCTATAACCTATTAGTTGGTTGCCGGCTGTTGGACTACTTAGCGCTTTTAGTCCAGTGGCTGTTGGACCTTAGTAAAGCAATTTCCATGTATCATTTTTCTATTTATGTTGCCTTACCTCCGCTTTATTTTACAATCATTGGCAGACTAAGGGGGTGTTTGAGAAAATAAAATAAAATAAAATAAAAATAATCCCAAAACAGAGTTTTTGATAATTTGTTCAATTTTAATAAGTTTATTTTACTTAATATAGACAACCAGCTAACAGCAGTAGCCTCCCTACGACTTTCCTTAATACCTCTAATGTAAAAACGAAATGTACCAAAACATGCTTTAGAAATCAAACTGCCCAACAGTAAGGCCGAATTAGCATGAAAGTGTGGCATTCATGTTGATGTTGCAGGTTGATGGAGACAGTAGTACGAATGATACAGTTATTGCACTGGCTAGTGGATTATCTGGACCCAGAGAGATATCTTCTTTGGATGGACGTGAAGCAAAAGAATTGCAGGCATGCCTAGATGCTGTAAGCTGACTTGCCATCATGCTCTAGTTCTTTTCTTTGTTTCCCCTTTTCATGGATGCTTCTATTTATTATGTTTCTGCAAAGATGGATGAAGTGAAAAGTCCATCTCGTTTCGTTGAAAAAGGAAACGATAAACTGTTTAGTAAGATAGGCTATATGATAAGCACACATCCATGCAGATAGCCCCTCTTCAAATGACCTTCCCATGTATGGCTGTAACTGAAAAAACTTAATATGAACCTGATATCTTCTTCATGTTGAGAGTGGTTCCTCAAGAACAGGGGAAAACAGACCGAATATAATTGTTTTGTTAGGTTGAGTATTGTGGTTCTAGTTTTCTCCCTGTTTGATTGTTATTCTTTCTTCCTTTCCCTCTTTTGACTCAAAATATGGACCCCTCTTTCTGCTGTTCTTTGAGATTGTTCTGATTATGCATGTGTTGAGTCAGGTAATGCAAGGCCTGGCAAAATCGATAGCATGGGATGGAGAAGGAGCAACATGCCTGATTGAGGTCCGTGTTTGCTAATCGTAAACCATATTGGGCTCAATGTAGGTGTTGATTGCATCATCGTAAATGCTCACATATTTGTTAGTCATATAGCACAAGGTCTTCGGTCCAAATTATTAAAAATACAATTGCAGCCTTTCATGCCCTTCATTTTAGTTCTATCACTAGAATAACTAATCCTCTTGTGGGCACATTCTGGACTGTCCTATTTATTGAATTCCTCTATTCCTTCCTGGAAAGAACATTTTATCTGATCGGCTTTAATTGTTCAGGATATTACATGGACCGGACTGGGTTAGTTCCTGGCACAGGCCGTTTCTGAAGTTTTACACTAAGTTTCTGAAGTTCCAATTTTATGGTTATAACCTTTGGGTAGCCATTTTTGGAACTCATTCCAGATTTAAAGAACTGAGATTTAAGTGTGATTAGGTGGAAACAGTTTTGAGTTGTGTATATGCTCTGGTTGTTTCCTTTTGAGATCTAACATATACATCTGAATCAAATTAGCAGGTCACCGTAAGTGGTACTAGCTGTGAGGCAGAAGCTGCAAAAATTGCACGCTCAGTGGCTTCTTCATCACTGACCAAGGTAGAATGGCCGCATGGACATACTTTATGTTCTTAAGTCAACTACAACATATTTGATACCATTTTATCTTGAATGACATCTTCCAGGCTGCTGTATATGGTCGAGATCCAAACTGGGGACGTATAGCTTGTGCTGCTGGTTATTCAGGTGTTCCATTCAGTCAAAATCAGCTTCGGATATCACTGGGGGACATTTTACTGATGGATGGTGGCCAGCCACTTCCATTTGACAGGTAATCATGGAATCTTAACTGGTGAAGAAGTTCATCCTGAAACAAATAGATCCCATGAAAAGAAAAGGAGAAAGAAAGAAAAAATAAGCCTCAATCTGATAAGTGGAAAATCATTGTTGGAGTATAATACAAAACAGTCGATTGAACCAGCTTGAGCTTTGAATAAAATGGATACTGGACATATCCCAGCAATGGTAATTCTGTTTGGACCTTCTAGCTGGCCTTGTTGGATTCTGCACACAAGCCCCCGTCTGCCATGCTTGACAGTTGACACCATCTAAGCCCTTGAATTGGAAGAGCTTGCATGAATGGGGGTTGATTATGTAAAACATGAGGTCATATTTGTTCCCTTCAGCAAAGAACATACGGATCACTTCTGAAACTGTCAAAATCTAACTATGGGTTGTCAGGTACTACTAACACTTATCTTGCTGAGATAAGTAATAAATCAGATGATCTGCCCCGTCATTTTCCTCATCATACTCTTTTGATCATTGTTTGGAGCTTCTCACCATATCACAAGGTTTTACATTTGTTTCATACTTATTCCATTGGTCATGGAAATTTCGTATGGTAGATGGTTCTTATTCTCCCATCGCTGACAAAGGTTTGGTAAATCTATCTAGAATCAGTACTGTAAAGAGTGTTCTTAATGTTTCAAAGTTAACGTGGAGCTTCTTATCAATTAGTAAAAAATTGGGTACAACTATTTTATGACTCTAGTGGGTCACTCTGACAATTAGTTTTGGGATTAGATAGCAAGGACATTGATTTGTTAAGACAGAAGTATATTTAAATACGTAAATGTTTTGGGTTTGTTCCTATAAGACAACTATTTTTTAATTTTTTTATAAAAACCAAAATGTTTAGACTTTGTTTCCATCAATGCATGATGTTTTAAAACTTTAATTTTAGGTAATTCTACTCATTTTCATTTATTTCTTAATGAAACAAAGCGTAAACGTTTATTCCTCAAATTTTTATTTTTAAAATATTTATGTTTTAATGGAAATAACTCTAAATGTTTGTGCTTCTACAAAAAATTCAAAAACATTTATGTTTTATAGGAACGAATCTGAAACTTTTATGCCTTTAAATATACTTTTGTCAATTTGTTAACGATAAACATGGGAATAGAGCTTCTCATGAAGCAATGTTCTTCAATTACATTGGCACATGGATATGATGTACGTGATGAAAGAAAAACGTTTGCCACTAAATGCAAACTGATCAAAGCATTGTCACATGGTATGGCTGTTTGCATGTTATCATTCTTGGAATATCCAAAATATGCTGCCTGGGTGCAAAACGAACACAATAGGCATTGTACACATTGTTATTAATCACGAGGCCCCCATGTTTAGGATGACTTCTAGGAGTTATCTTTTGTTAAGCTAATCAGCCATTTATGTTGTTTGACATCCACCATGCTTTGTTCAGATTGGCGGCCAGCAACTATCTCAGGATGACGGGGGACGTGCACGGTACAGTTCATATATGCATCTCTGTGGGTAAGCTTTTCAAGTAATGCAGCATATCCATATTTTTTGTATCAACCGCTCTGGCATAGTCGAAACCCTGTAACAAGCTTATATTCATATGTCAGCCAAAATATCGTCTCATTAGTAACCTGTTAGCTATCTTAATTTAACCACAACTATCCATTTTCAATGAAAAATTAGAATCCGCACCCTAACTTTTAGTTTAGTAATCAAATTGTTTGATTATTATTATTTTGTTTCTGCAGGCATGACCAATTACATTTTTTTAACTACCCTTTCCTTTTTTCACAATTTACAATGGATTGATACATGTAGAAAAAGTTGAAAATACATACCCGTATTTTCATTTCATCTTCATGGCAACAAATTGCGTTCCCAATTGGATTAAATGTATCATAGTTGTTACTCATTTCTTTGTCCTGTCTTTTTCTATTCTGCTTTACAGGCAATGGACCTGGTAAAGGGCAAGCTTGGGGCTGTGATTTGAGTTACGACTATGTGAAAATTAATGCAGAGTATACAACATAGAGCGACTCTGAATCGCATCTCTGGCCGCCTATCATGCTTCATCTGTGATGAAAAGAACAGTGGGGAGGAAAGTGATGTGGGCCGCATTTCTTATGAAACAATATTCTAACCATGTCTTCTGCCCATCAAGGAAGTAAATTTCCTAGCTAACTGTGTTGATTTCATCATAGTGAACAAATGAGAGGTAATACTGTATTTCATTGTGACTGTAGTCTAGAGAATGCGGCTGTACTTGGTCTTGGCTAAGTAATGAATGGAGCTTTTTTACGAAATTAAAGTGAGGTATTTATTTCATCCTACTCGTCGGAAAGTTTAGAAAGCGGCCAGAGTTGGGAAGACAATTTCATCACCAGTCCCTGTGTTTTGAGGTGGACTAACGATTTTGTGTTTTGAATCCTCTTGAAACAGAGACAGGGAGGGGGGATACGGAGAAGGTGCCAACACTACTGTAAAAATGGGAGTTAGGGACGGTTAAAAACCAGCCCCAAATGGTTCCCACAACCGTCACAAATAAAAGCGTAGCGAACTGGTTAGTGATGATTATCTAAACCGCCGGTATATAATTTTTGGGACGGTTACTATATACGCCCTTATGTTTAAGTTTTATTGTCTTAACCGTCCCTGATTATATTTACGAAAGCTATAAAACGTCCCCAAAGCATCCCTTATTAGCACCTGGGTACTATTTTCCTCTAAGCTCCTGGTACCTATATATATCTACTCCTGTTCATCATTAATAAAGAATATCTACACTTGCAATTATAATATAATAAATTGGATCATTTGTACCTGTTAAAATACAATTAAACCATATTAATATCCATAGATGCATACAATGAAAGATCACGTTAGTTTTCCCACTACATTGAAATGAGATTCAATTTGACATTGCTTAATCACTTGTACAAGATCAAACACCAAAAAAATTATCAAATGATATCCTCGCTCAAAAAAATAATTTAAGATTAGTTATCTTTGTATGCTAGCTTCTCCACTATTTTGTCTTGAGGGATTCATCTGCATCACAAAGATTAATATAAATTACTAAGAAAATTAGTATGCTTAAATAAATTACAACTCAAACATGTATCATAAAGATATCCACCTTCAGAAACCATATCTAAGTCATACAACTACCACTCTACACAATAAGCATACAAAGCAACCATTTCAAATGGCTAGGTCATGTACAAGACAAGCATGAGACACAAAAATGCTACCTTCAGAGTCCATATCTAAGTCATACAACTACCACTCTACACAATAAGCATACAAAGCAACCATTTCAAATGGCTAGGTCATGTGCAAGACAAGCATGAGACACAAAAATGCTAGCTTAATAAAGTTGGGGGGATCATTTGTAGATTAATCGAGATATGTAGCATAGCAAACAAGAAGACTCAATTATATATCTGAATTAAGCTTCAAGTAGTGACATTCAATTGAAATGGTTTTTTCATGATAGAAAACTAAGGTTGTGTTTGGTTTCCACAAAAGTTATGAGGCAAGGGAAGAAAATTAAGAGGAAAATAATTTTTTAAGTGTTTGGTTAGTATAAAAATTAGAAGGAAAAAATACCAAATAAAATAATCATGAAAGTTATACACCCTTGTTTTCCTCACCCAAACCTGAGGAAAAATAAGGAACAGGCTGGGAAAATTTCTTTGGGATACTTCTTGATTTTTCAAACTCACTCTTTCTCTACGATTTTCTGGTATGACATCTCCTTCTTCGATTTTTCTTTCTTCCTCAACCCTTCATTCGTCCGTCTTCATCATCTAGGCCATCTATCTTCCTCCTATCATGGCTTCTCTAGGGCGCAACATTCATAGCGGTTGGGAGTCTAGATCTAGCTCTAAGCTCCCTGTTAGCAGGCCTCTGTCTCAACCAAGTCGTAGCTTACCGAATCCATTTGAACAGGTAAGTCACTTTTTGGTTATGGTTAGTTGCCCGTTGCATCGCCTAGAGGTGCTAGATTTCTATGAAATTTCATGATATTGTTGAAGTTTGAATCAAGTGATTGTTTTCGAACGTATATGAGTTCAGTAAGAGCATTGTGCACTTGTTGTCTTAAATGTTGGCTGGCTTTAAAGGAAATGTGCATTATGTTTTCTTTATTGTCCTAGATTTTCTTTCTAAAGAAATACATAAATATTGAACACTAAACTACTTATTATGTCACCATAGTTGGTGTGCTTGTATATGCATATTTATTATGATTTGCTAGACCATGCCTTTCTGTAGTCTCAACTATAAATATCAGAAACGGCTCCAACTAATACAACAACAACACTACGCCTATGTGAATGAATATTCATAGTTATACCCTCTATAGATGACTTTCATGTCCATCACATTTCTAATTTTCCCCAATCAATACCCATGCCAGTAAGGTATGACTTTTCAACAATGGTTTTCCAATACCTATACGAGTCCTTAAATTTTAATATTTGTGTTCATCGACATAAAAACTTTAAATTTTGAGCAATTCAAATTACAAGTTTTCTAGAGCAATCACTATGATCCAAAGGCTATAGGCAACCCAATGCCATTGAGCCCGTAATTTATGACTATCTTTTGAGGCATAACTTACAATCTAACAGTTTCAGCAACATGGCTAAAAGGCTATAAGCAAATAGTTTCAGCAAAAACAATAAGGCTAATCAGTAGTAGCTTTATAAGAAAAAGATCCAAGCTACTATCTTGTACCCCATATTCTACCTGACGCCACTATTCTATCTAATTCAATCACACTCTTAACACTCAATTAATCGGAATCAAACAAACAAAGTATTTTGATAAAGGAAGACAGAAAGCGGTCAGAAAAGGAAACCACAATAGAGACGGATATAAATTTAATTAATTAATTAAAAGGTAATAATAATCTGCTACTTTATAATTTAATAATGGTAATCTATTATAGGACATAATCTTACTTCTGAGCTCTATTTTTGTAAGTAGGTTTTTACTACTTTATGTACTAAGACAATCTTACAAATTATTTGTGATATATATATTTATCTTGCTGAGTTTGTTTTTATTTTCAATGTGTTAAGTCTGTTAGTGAAGAATCAATTCCGAGGTCAAGATCAGGGTTCTAACATTAGAGAAATTTGCCAACAACCCATCATGTTGATACAAATGATACCATGGAATCTGAAGAAAATAATGATGTAAGTATCATTTTATTAAGATAGCACTTCCATCATTATCTCCACCACTAATAATGTTCTTTTGTGTATTTTTGTTATTTGAATCATTCAGCTACATATATGTCATAATGCACATGTATGGTTACTTTCTTAAACTTTTTTTTCTTGATCATATGTTAGCCTAACTCGACTAAGGAGTAGGATAAATTAAAAAGATGGGCAGCAACATGTGTGGTCATATATGGAGCATATGCTGCTAATTTATTGTCTTTGGTTTGTCCTAATAATTATGTTGATATACATATTTTTAAATTGGAAGATTATAAGCGGCGATCTTTTTTAGATCGACTTACATTAAAAAAAGACAAGGATTGCCATAACCAATTGATGATGGAAAAGAAGGATTTTGCTAGGCTTGTATTAATATTAAGGGATTCTGGAAGACTGAGTGATACTTATTATAGCTGCATAGAGGAGCGAGTGACCATGTTTCTCAATATTATAGGTCATAATAGGAGAAATTGGTCGATAAAATTAGACTTTTGGCGGTCCAGTAAAACAGTAAGTCAACATTTCCACCAAGTGTTGAATGCTATCATTTATTTAGAAGACAACTTTTTGCAGCAACCCGATGGATTTCACTATCATCCTAAAATATCAAGTAGCTCAAAATTTTGGCCATATTTTAAGGTAAATGGCATAATGTTATAAAATAAATAACTAATTACACATTACAACTTGAATTTTTTTAATAAAAACTTTTAACATTTTGACACGGGATTGTGCTTGAGCAATTGATGGATCACACTTTCGTGTGAAAGTACCAAATAATGTAGTACAAATATATCATGGAAGAAAGGATTTTCCAACCCAAAATGTGTTAGTTGCTCACTCTTTTAACCTAACATTTTTTTATGTGTCGCGAGGATGGGAGGGGTCGGCATCAGATTCAAGGATACTAATAAAATGCTCCAAAAATTATAAATTTTAAAATTATAGTTAAATAAGGTTTTATTAGAAAATTTGATTTAATAAATTATTTTTATGAAAATAATAAGGGAATTAATTAGGGCAAATCAAGAAGAAATTTATAAGTATTTTAATTAGGAGAAATTTGGGTATTTTAACTAATTAAGGATTTTATTTTGAAAATTAATGAAATAAATTATTTTATTTAAAATAAGAAGGAGAAAATATTTTCAAATTAATATGAATTTTATAAATAATTTAATTGAATAAAATTAGGGTGTTTTGCTAATTAAAATAAAATTTATGAAAAACCTTTTATAAATCTTATATTAGCCTAAAAAGGGATTTAAATATTATTTTATTTAAATATTATTTTATTTAAATATTATTATTTTAAAATATCCCAAATACCCTAATCAATTTAATTAACCTAATCCATTATTTTTCCTTTTTCCTTTTCTTTCTTCCTTTTTCCTTTCTTTTTCTTCCTTTTCTTCTTTTTCGTTTTCCTCTCCTTTTCCACGTTTGGGCCTGCCCCTCCCATGGCCCAGTTTTTCCCCTCCCTCCTTCCTTCGGCGCAGCCCAGCCGGCGCAACCAGCCTCCTTCCTTCTCCCTTGTCGCGGCGCATTTTCCCTTTTTTCCTTCTGAAACACTGCATTTTGATTAATTATTTTTGCCGTTGCGCCTGATCGGTCTCCTCCCTTTTCTTTTCCTTCTTTTCTGCCCCGAACCGCCCGGTCTAGCCCCCTTCTTCCTTCTTCTTCCTTCCTCCTTTCCCGACGTCACTGACTTGTAACTCCGCCGCCATCGCCCTGGTTTTTCACTATCGGTTACGGCCGTTTTTTCTTCCTCTCTCTTCCCCCTGATTCGGCGACCACATAGACCAATCCATCTCCCCTATTCTCGCACAATTTTCCCTCCTCCCTAGCCTGCGCAACTGCCCTCTACTGAATTAGATTTTGGCTGGTTTTGTCTCCGCAGGCGAGCCCTAACCCTACTTGCCCTTTTCCTTCATCGTCCCACAGACCTCACCCTATCATTTAAACCCTATAAATACCCCTGTTTTGAGCTCTGTATCAAGCTTTGGTTGTTTACCTAGAATTCCCCGACCTTACCACCGTCGCCCCTATAGACGTTATTTCTACTGCCTCCGGCCAACACCACCGCCCGTTCTAGCCACTTGAGTACTCCTTGAACCGCCCTCTAACTACCTAAATCTCTCTCATCCATCGATTCTTCCTGCACAAGTCACCCCGGTTGTGCGAAGCAACCCTCCCAATCAACCCTCTCTCCAACCTCCGCCACCCTTCGCACCACCCTTACCCACCTCTTCCGCCGCTTCAGCCGCTCCTTTCACCTCTCATTCTGTTCTTCAGACCCTCCTCTACCTTTCCCTGCCTTTCTTTTCCTCTTCCTCCCTCTCCTCCTCTCTTTCTCTTTTTCTTCCTCCTTCGGCCACCACCACTGCCGTCGTGCGCCGCCACCTTTGACTCCGCCGCCACCTCCATTCTATTCCTCTCCTTCTGAGTAACTCTAAACACCCCATCTCCCACCTCCATTCTACCTATCCTTTTCCCAACCTACAACTGTTACCCTTTTCTTCTCTTTTTTCCGGCCACCGACGCCGCCGCTGCCGCCTGCACCACCGCCGGTGCTGCCTATCACCACCAGCCTGAGGTTGAACCCTAAACCCTCTCAATCCTTCTCCCTATTTTTATAAGCCTTAATTTATTTTATTTCATTTATTTGAATATAAATACTATTATTATTATTATTATTATTTCCATTATTAATATGTATTATTATTATTAGTATTAATATTTTTATTATTATTTCTGTTGAGGGCCGAAGCCCTATTGTAATTTTTATTTTTATTTTATCATTATTACTCTTATTATTTCTATTATTACTATTATTAATAAAAATATGTGATTATTATTATTATTATTATTATTATTATTATTATTTCTATTTCAAAATTGTTATTGATGTTGTTGTTGTTGTTGTTGTTATTCCATTATTATTACTATAACTATTTTACTATTAGTTTTTCTATTATTATTGTTGTTGCTATTGTTGTTGTTGTTGTTGTTATTAATATTATTTTCATTGTTGGTATTATTATTCTCTACAGGGATGAAACCCTATTGTGCCTATTTTGAATTGCAGTAGTGTTATTATAAATATCGAGTATTATTATTATTAGTATTATTATCATCATCATCATCATCATCATCAATAGCATTTATTATTCTTATTAGTGTTATTTTTATTATTATTATTATTTAATAAGTTTATTATTATTCATTGTGGGGTAGAAACCCTACTTCATTTTATCTTCAAATATTATCCTTACTATTATTACTATTATGATTATTATCATTTTTGCAATATTATTATGGTTTTTATCAATATAATTATTATTATTTCATTATTAATATTATTAATAAATTTTTTTACTTATTTTACTAATGTTATTATTAGTATTATTTTGGTAAAGGGGCCAAAGCCCTTATTTCACTATGTTTTTGAGTAATATCCTTTTAATTGTTATTGTTACTATTATTATTATTCTTATTTATATTCTCATTGATATTATTTTAGTATCATTATTATTATCAAGGTAAAGTATTTAACCCTATATTATCAACTTTTATAATATTTCTATTATTTCTTATATCTTTAGTAAAGTTAGAAATTTGTTAATGTTATTTTTATTAATATGTTATTATTTTGTCAAAGCCCTAAGGAGGCGTATGAGCGTGCTCCAAGACCGGTGTTGTTTTAGGTAAGGATGTTACTAAGGCCTATTGTGTGTTGATGTGCATTAAATGCCTTGTATGCTATGCATCCTATGTTATTATTGTAATTATTTGTATATGGTATGACATGGAGTTCAAGCATATTCTTGTGTTGTTATATGGCATGTGTATTATGTATATGAGATGATATGTGTTGTGACCCTATAAGACATGCATGTGAGGGTGTTGATGTGGTTTGTATGGGAGAAAGGATGAAAAAGGAGGATGGGTAAAGAAGTTAACCAAGTGATGTGAGTTGATCTAAGTATTTTAATGATCCATGAGTGGAAGAATAAAATGGGAAATTTTAGGGTTTCATGTGGAAGAATCTAATTTATGGTTTTTATGGGAGAATCTAATTTATGGTGTTATGTGGGAGAATCTAATTTATGATGTTATATGGAAAAATCTAATTTATGGTTTGTATGGGAGAATCTAATTTATGGTGTTATATGGGAGAATCTAATTTATGGTTTTACATAGGAGAATCTAATTTATGGTTTTATATGGAAGATCTAATGTAGGGTTTGGTATGGATGAATCTTTGGTTTTATATGGTTTGAATTTAGGGTTTGGTATGGATGAATCTTTAGTTTTGTATGGTTTGAATTTAGGGTTTAGTATGGATAAATCTTTGGTTTTGTATCTTATATGGATGAATCTTTGGTTTTATATGGTTTGAATTTAGGGTTTGGTATGGATGAATCTTTGGCTTTATATAGTTTGAATTTAGGGTTTTGTATTATGGAATCTTGGGTTTTGCATGAAAGAATGTAGGGTTTTACATGGATGGATCTAGGGTTTGCATGGTTGATTATAAGGTTTCATGTGGGAGTTTTAGGGTTTGCATAAAAAAGCTCTAAGGTTTGCATGGGGAGGTTAGCGTCTGCATGGATATGAAATTTATGTGTGGAAAGTTGATTTGGGATGTGAGGAAGGTAATGTAAGTGTTATTTGGGTGTTTGAACACTTTAGGTGAAAAATAGTACATGGAGCAATATAAGGGTACGTAGGAAATCGAGCTAGGATTTGTGTGAATAATTAGGGTTTGGTGTGGCTGCTTAGGGTTTTTGTGGTATCATGGGTATTTGGTGATTAAAGTGTAATTATGAGGGTGGAATCTATGGTTTGTGTTGTGTGGAGTGTTAAAAATGATTTGAGTTGTGTGAGGTGGAGTAGGATGGGCCATGTAGGCCTAAATGAGGGTTTCTAGGGGAAAACCCTAGAGTAAGGAAATAAGTGGACTTGGAGATGTGTTGTAGTGGACCTTGACCCACATATTTAGGTGTTGGAGTTCTAATGTAAATTTGAGTATAGAGGAAAGGTCATTGGGCAAGTTAAGAGGTACATGATTCAGAGGATGTGGAATGAGTCTGTTGGAGGATAAGTGTAAAGGGAGTGATTCATGCATGTCTAGGGCGAAAGCTTCTAAATAAGATACTTAAAATATTAATCACTTAAAGTGGAAGATATTGAGACAGGTCCAGCCAATCCACTGGTTATAATAGTGGTTAAGACATGATGCTCTATGTGCGACCGACCCACCGGTTATAATAGTGGGGGATCCCAAGCTTAATAAATACAAACCAGAGTTGCTAAGACACTTAAAAGATACTAATTACTTATAGTGGAACAACTATGCAAGTAAGAGCCGAACCGATCCACCGTTTAGGAATAGTGATTAGGGTTTTTACCCTATATGTGACCGATCCACCGATAACAATAGTGGTTAGGGCATGATGCTTTATGTGTGACCGACCCAGCGATTATAATAGTGGGATGTTCCTGTACTCGCATAGAATTGATAAAAAGGCATAGTGTATATGGAATTCCGATAAAATTTAATTAAATAACTAATCCGAACTATAAATGGGCCTTTATACTTTTACCTAAATGGTCATATACATTTATGTTATCATGTTGGTCTTATGCTCTATTATTATTCTGCATTATTTATGTGTTGTTATGTGTTGGCTTTAGTGTTCAGTTACCTTATTCAGTATAAAGCGTACTGATTACCCTTTTCATGGGTACTGCTTATTCCCACGAGTAGTATGCCTTTCTGACTTTGTGCAGGTGGGTGAGACATCCAGCGGGGCTAAGTGTTGAGCTTGTTTTGGCTCAAAGTTCGAGAGTGTCATAGTCGTATTTCCTCTTCATGTGATTTTATTTCATTATGTTATTTCTTTTATATCGCATTTATTCTTTTATGATTTATTACCCTGTATTGAATATTTTAAATAAACCTTTTATGGATTGTAAGATTATTCCCTCCGATGTTTTTTGATTTCGCACTTTGATTTCTATCTTATTATTGATTATAAACTTTTACGCATACTCTAATTTTTAATGTATGATCTTTCTAGTTATTTTATGAACTATTGGTTTGAGTTTAATGATTATCTTTTCTTTTAGCATTAGCACTTGGTACTAAAACAGTCGGAGAGAACCGGTTTAGTACTAAGTATGATGGTAACATCCTCAGAATTCACTGGTTTTAATTTGATTACTTCCGCTTTAAAAAAAATTGGTGAATTTTGGGGTGTTACAACTAAATAATGCTTTATCTAGAGACATTGACAAACTGGTAGTGCCATCAGGTTAATTTTACTTAGGCGATGCAGGTTTTTAGTTGAAGAATGGATTACACTATATCATAGTACTCGATACCATATCAAGGAATATAGCATTCAACGTCCTCAGAATGTAAGGGAGCTTTTCAATCTAAGGCATGCTTCCTTAAGAAATGTTATTCAAAGGGCATTTGGTGTTCTAAAGAAACGCTTTCCAATATTAGAAGGTGGAAATGAACCATTCTATCCTGTTCAAACTCAAGCAAACATGATTTTAGCTGAATGCATTTTATATAACTATCTTATAGGAGTAGATCCAGATAAAAGATTAATTTTAGAGGTTGATTGTGAGATAAGAATTATTAACACCCAAGTAAACGTTGTGCCATCAAATTTAGTAGAAGAATGTCAAGAAGTCGAATAATTAAGAGATGGAATTGCAACTTCAATGTAGAGAGATGGTTTAAATAGCTAATGGTAGAGATATTATTATTGTTAAATTCACATAGGAAAAAAATTGTATTCAACAAGTGTTCTAAGTGAAAATGTACTTAACATCAAAATACTTATATTAATTTTTATATTATTTGTGTTATTAATTATATAATAAGTTATGATTTTAGGATGGTTTATAATTTTTTGCATAGGAACCTATTGGTAGTGACACACCATCAAATGAGAAGAAAATTTGACTTGGGATGAAGGCATGGGTACATTTCTGATAGATTTATTAACTGATCAAATGCACTTAAGTTAGAAAATAAGTGGTTCATTTTCAAGAACATCATATACTAATGGTTCATTTTCAAGAACAGCATATACTAATGTTGCTCAAGGAGTTAATGCTTAGTTTAGGCTTGGTTGCTCGGTTAACCATATAAAGAACCGAATTAAGACCCTAAAAAAGAATTATGCCTTTGTATCTACCGTCTTATAAGTTAGTGGGTTTGATTTTAATGAATCTATCCAAATGGTGGAAGCTAATGCAACAGTTTGGAAAAGGTATATATTGGTAAGTGTTAAACCTTCTCACTCTTGTATATCATAGATGCTACATTTGTATTGATTTTCCTTCATCCTTGTGGAATGTTCTTTCTTTATTGTCATTGCTAACTATTACTGTGTCTAAATTTATATAAATTACTATTTTTTTCAGGTTCATCCTAATGCCAGACCGCTTCGCTATAGGCCTATTCAAATTATCATAGGTTGGATATTTTATTTGGTAAGGACCGAGCAATTGAAATTTATACATTGGTCTGAAAGAAAGGAGTATGTGCTTACAGAGATAATAACATGAAAAAACAATAGCTAATGATCGAAGCACTGAGTAAGAACAACATAATGAAGTAATTTCTCCTTTAGTCGGTGCATCTGTATAAAGAACCACAAAGAAAAGAAAGCTGAGAGATTATTTATCAAAAGAGATGAAGGCTCTAAAACAAGGGATAAATGCAATTACAGCAGCTCTTGATAAAAGAAATCCACGTAATTTTACTGAATCTGAACTATATTCTGCTTAAAAAGGTGAAAGGGTTAAAGAAAGTTCCAATTATAGAAATCTATACTGAGCTTACAGCAAATATCAGTGTCGCTCGTACATTTATTGATCTTCCACCCGAGGATAGAACCATATGGTTGTGTGTAGAGTTCGGTTCTAACATTTTTGATCGTCCTAATATATCACTCTGACTTGTTTAATTAATAACTAATAACTATGAATTGCTAATGCACTTTAATTTTTATTTTATTTTTTTGGAGATCTTAATATATTAATGTTTATAAGCTTTCTTGGTTTGCATGAATTTTGGTTTTTAAATTCTTACATTAGTGAGTAAAGTATGATGATTTATTTTATTTTATTTTTACTTGCTCTATCTCTTATTAGTAGAAAGTTTTAAATGTTATTGATATTTTACAAATATTTTTTAAAAAAAATATGCTTAATTATGCATATAATATTTTATAATTTTTCTAAAAAAAATAAAACTAGTATTAACTTCATACAATTTTTATAATTTTATTATAAACTTTCTAAATTTTTTTGTGTATTAATATAATATTTTAATTTTTATTAAGTACATAAAAAAATTAAATAATAACATTCAACTTTTCGTAAAATTTTCCTTCTATATACTAAATATTAAAAGCATTTTTCATAAATTCAATTTTTTACAAAATTTTTTCCAACAACCAAATAAAAGAAAAAAAATTAATTTTTATTATTTTATTTCCTTTATTTTTCTTCTCTTCTCATTTTCCTTTCCTTCTTACTTTTCTTAAATCAAACACGGCCTAAAAACTCTTTGAGTTGCAAAGCTTCAACAAAAATTCCTTATGTTCCGCCTAACTTCATTATATTATAGTCCATGCCCGTAAACAGTGGCAAATGCAACAGTTGCACAACCCACGCCCAAAAAAAAAATTTCTAGTGTATATCAACAATTATCAGCTTAGGAGCTAAACTAGACTTTTGGTAGACTATTGCTAGCTACCTATGTATTATTTGCTCCTCTCATCCATTTCATTTGCTTGGCATTGCTGAGACACAAATGCTTCATTTTGTTGATTCATAGCAACAACAATTTGTTCATATTTCTGCATCACTGTAGTCATAGCTGCATCATGTTTTTGCACCATGGCATCTTCAAGTTTGTTTGTTACGGAAGCCAAAACCTCTTCATGTTTTTGTTGCACGACAGTCATGGCTTCACGATTAGACTAGCGTACTTGTGGATTGCATAACTCTAGCTTTGACGGAGTAGCACCATGTCTGCATTAAATGCTCTACCACTAATTTTTTCCATATAAATTCAAAATAGCCTCTTGTTGCATCTCTATGTTGGTCTCATTCAAAATAGTCTAAATCAAATCATTAGATACATACGTACTTTGTTTTAAATTAGCAATGAATGCATAGTTAGATACTATAATTTACTTCATCTAGAGAGAACCAAAAGTCAGCCAGCTTGACTTATTACGCATGAAGAACTCTTGCTTTTGTTCCATTCCAAAAGGACGACTTGTTTTATTTCATTTGGGAATTCATACATGGCCTTCAGATCATGTCTTCTATCTTTTACTCTGATTCCAATCTTACTTAAGTAAGACTTATCCAAAACATTCCTTGAAGGAAGATGAAACTTACTCTATATAATTAAAAAGAGATATAAAAGTCAAAACAACAACAACAAAGTATTGTGATAAAAAGAGGACTCAATATTACCCGAACTAAGTCCTTCAAATCATTCTTCTATGAGTCATCCAACTTACGCCAATCTGTTAAATCATGGGGACACAATTCATATTTAGTTGCTAAACTAGCTAGCCATTGGTTGAAAATCTTCCCTGACTTTGAAATAGGTTGGAATAGGTGATTAACATCAACTATCAACTTCTTACCATTTTTTAGGTCCCATATATCTTTCTTTGTGACCTTACCATATTGATGTGTTATCCTTCCCTCAGAATCTACACACATCCATACATACATACATATATATAATCCATTAAATTAGTTAGTTTCATGAAAAACAATGAAGGATATGAATACAAAAACATCAAATGAATTCAACAAATAATAACCAATAAACTCAAGAAAACCATTATCAAAATTATGTCTATCACTTCTACTTGATGTATCAACATCAAGTTGATCCTCATGAGATTGCTCCTCCAGTGGTGGTGGTGTGGCAGAAGAATCGTTTGTTGGAGAAGCAATAGACATAGAACTCATACCAATCAAAGTTTGACCATGTTGATCAGCAACTGGTGAGAGTAGAGAACTAGTATTAACTATCGCACGTTCACAGACAGGACTAACAATAGATGATGTGGAAGGAAGTGATGAAGATGCATGTAGAGAACATCTCATTCTTTTCTTTGTTGTTCTAGAACAAAAATGCCTACCAAACAATAATCTACAACATATTCATAAGTAACTAAAAGGATTTATCATAATAGCTAAGTAACAACAAAAATAATACTTATATAAAAACAAATATTCATGGCGTACTAAGGTCATTGCATATAATAAAAACAACAAAGAAGTATGGCCAATAAAACACAGTGGATGAAAATATGGAGCTAACATACACACCTATAGTCCAAAAGTACTTCATATTCATCATAGTTAGGTATGTTAATAATCAAAAAGTATTAAGTGGAGTAGCAAAAGAAACAACTTGAGGATAAAGATGATCATCTTCATCATCATTGACTCCTGGCTTGGATGCTCCCAACTGGTGGTTGTCTTTTGGGTTTCAATGATATGAAACCAATCTTCAAACTACCCATCTTTAACAATAAAGACTTGAGATGCAAGAACAAATGGATCATCTTTCGATGCCTTTCCCATGTGTATTAAGTGGTTAAAATTACTTAAGTAAAACCATTGCCATCATGTTTCAGCCCTTCACTCCCTTCACTTGAATGAATGTTACCCCAATCACAACGAAATAAAACAACTTTACAACAACCATAACAATCCAATTCATCAATCCCTCTAATCTTTCCATAATATTTCCTTCCTTATGTTATACCATCACCCCCAAAGTTTTGAGTTTTTCTCCGCTCATCATGTTTTATTCTATGAAGTCTATGCCCCCTTGTGATGAATGAATTCGTTCATCTAACTAAATTATTAGGTCCTCATGCCAAGCCTTCAGGATTTTTGCAGCTTCTATGTCACCATCAAATTGTTGCACCTATAATGACATAATAAAAAACATGTTCACACCTAATTTAATATGTGATTTTTCATATATATTAATTCAGTAAATAATTTTCGATATACATGATGATTAGAGTACCTCTCATCATATTCATCGAGGAAACTCTTCAACTAGCCATTTTCTTTCAGTATTCTCATCAGGCTTAATGTTTCTATTAGCTCGTCGCTTCTCATGCATGAATTTTCTAGGATGATATAAGAGAAATTAAATTAAACTGAATTAAAACTCCGACCAAATTAATAATGTTATGTATAATATTATTGTCGATGTAGGTCAAAATGGTCATGTTGGAGTAGCACATAGAGAAGAGCTTGCCTGAGAATTAAATCATCCAAATAGGGGAAATAAATCTTACGGTCGTCCGCTTGTGTTGGACAAGTACTTAACAAAATTTTGGACAAAATCATCATCACTTGATACCCAATTATACCCACAACATACCCAAAATAACAAGAACAAAATGTCAAACATTCATGGGTATTACATCCTTCTACGATAGAACCCTCAAGATAAACTCTATTACACATGTAAGATTTTAATGTCACCAAGAACCTATAAAATAAAACAAAAACACCAATGATTTAACTAATAACAAGAATCATGTGGATAAAGAGAAAAAAATGCTAACTGTTCAATAGGATACATCCAAATATATGAAATTGGGCCACTAAATTTCACTTGATAGATGTACAATCAGATGGACCATACTTGTAAAAAAAAGCTTTGAGGAAATATTTTCTCCGTGTGGCACAATGTTAGACCAACATGTTGGTGTAAATTATTAAGCTCTAGCAATTCAAGTTCTTTACCACAAGGATTTGAAAAAAAAAATGATAAATCCGATATAAGACCGACAACCTCTAAACTTATTGATGGTCTTAATGCAATTAGAAGCAATTCTTGCATCAATATATGACCATCGTGACTCTTAAGGTTAAACAACCTTTTATCTTTCAAACAAACGCATCTTGAGATATTAGATGCATAACCATCAAGAGCCTTAGTCTTCTAGAACACTAACAAGAAACGAACATTCTCACTGGGATTCATTGCATAACATGCATTAGGAAAAACATATTTTTCACGGACAAGTTCCATCAGGTGTAAGTATGTTTGTATCCCAATATCCTTTAAATCCATGTGTGGCTTATAGTTGTCTTTCAATTTCCTATTAATAACTAACGAGGTCCCCAAGAAATTGTCAAATATATTCTTCTCTAAATGCATTACATCCAAATTGTGGTGAATGTGTATGTTTCCAATATGGAAGATCAAAAAAAGGCTTATTTTCTTTAAGTTATGTTGCGCATGATTATCATATAGAATTTTCTCATCATCATCATCATTCTCGTCATCTATTTCCTCCTCAAACATACATACAGGCCTTTCAGTAGGTGCAACAGACCTTATAGTTTGATGTGGAAACTTACCATATACATGATTAATGCAATCTATCTTCCTACAAATAAAAATCCCAGTAGGTGTGGTTGGAACACAATCACTCTCCGTTGTTCCATCAAATAAAGATGGTTGAAACCAATATATGTGATCCTCCGTCAAACATCTATGATGACACATATAACAAAACTTCTTACTATACTTTATTCATTTGAAGAAGTAACACTTGCACAATAAGGACAAGCTAAATCATCTTTTGTACTCCACCCACACAAGTTTACATATGCTAGAAAATCATTTATACTCCACTTAAAAGCTGCTCAAGGATGAAAGTTTTG
Source organism: Tamarix chinensis (assembly GCA_030549775.1). Taxonomy (NCBI): domain Eukaryota; kingdom Viridiplantae; phylum Streptophyta; class Magnoliopsida; order Caryophyllales; family Tamaricaceae; genus Tamarix; species Tamarix chinensis. The sequence goes on from CM060172.1 coordinate 94,922,183, forward strand.
TTTAGCAACATAATCAAAAAATGCATTAACACCCACCTCCAACTTTCTTAACTCATGTATTAGAATTTGCAAATACACATTAATATCGTTTTCTAGACCCTTCCTCCCTAAGATAATCATGGATAAAATAAGTGATGGTTATTTCATATACATCCACGGTGGGAGATTATAAGGAACTAACACCACTGACCAAGTGTTATGACTGGTACTGAAAGTCCTAAATGAATTAAATCCATTGCTAGCAAGTTCAAAAGGAACATTACCAGGATTGAGAGCATAATCCGGGTAACGAGCAACAAATTCTTTCCATGTCAAACCATTAGCCAGATGTATTAATTTTCCATCCCGCATATGACCACTATCATGCCTTCTCATATCTATAGCTATTTTTTATGACATATAGATTATTTTCAATATTAGAATCAAAGAAAAGTACGTAAAACTTTCTTTTGTTTTTTCCCTATATTTAAATCTTGTTCACCCTCATTACGACACCTCCCTTCAATTGGAATCTCCCAATGTGAAGTGGTACATACCAAAAACCTATCAAGATTTTTCCTATTATTTCTGCCATCATTCCAACATAGCATGCAATCATTTGGGTATGCATCAATCTTCGCATATCCCAAACCCAATTCATTAATGGACTTTTTGCTTCATACCAAGATAATGGAAATGAATACAACATAGGAAACGAATTTTATGACAGTTCTAGTAGCACAGTATATGACTTCGAAGACCAAACATACATATATTTCAAATGACACAAATGCAGAATGAACGATAACTTTAAATAGTTCCTACACCCCGAATATAACTCTTGTTCACAATGCTCCATTAACTTTTGATAGTGAACCTCTTCATCAATAGGACAACTATTAGGTTGACTTTCAAGTAAAGTATCATTTCCATGGTTATCTTCATTAAATTCAGTCTCAACTCTCAAGTTCTCTTGGAGATTCAATTGTATTATTTTCAATTGATGGTGATCTAATACTTTAAATGCATCCCTCAACGACCCTAGAATTTGAACCCTATCCTAAAGAGTGTCCTAATGCCATCCATCCTTGTATATGTTGTAGATACATTACCAATCATTTCTCAGCTTCACTCCCCGTGAAGAACCTAATTGATGTATTTGTTCGAGAAAGCCATCACTAATAATATGGGAAGCAACAACATCAATAGGTTCATAATATCTATTATAACACTTCATAAACACTAAATTTGGCCATCTATAGCGGCTTTCGAAGTTGCAAATATTAAAAAAACATCAAGTCTGTCCAAAAACTCCACACTAGTCCAATTAAATTAATCCAACTTTTATCCAATGCAAATAATATACCAAAAATACCTGTGGTATGAAAGAAGATGGATTGATTGTAAACATATGCCACCACTCACAACAGCTTGACAAGTCACACATTCCATTCATGAGGGTGAATATCAGAAGGCGTATTCTAAAACTTCCACAATTATACCAAATCACATGACCATAGTTCAAAAAGTACCTAAAATTTCACATCACTGTATTTTTAGAGAACTATTACAATCAAAAAAAATTGTAGCATCAAACTTGTCATTTTATATAGGAAATGGTCAAAAAAACTATAGAAACCCTTAAAACCTATTATGCATCTGTCTACCAAATTCTTTTCTTTTTTTCATAATTGATTCAAATAAGTACAGTAGTACAAAGCCAACTCCAGAACAAAGGGACGGGTGACAACACCCTACCCAAACAACACCAAGCCGAAAGCCAAGTCAAAAGAGAGAAGAACCTGCAATCCCCAACAGGCGTAAAGAGCCGCATGAAATAAGATAGAAAAATGAGCATAAAAGAACGTGAAAGCAGCTTGAGTACACAAAAACAACTAAGTCCAAACGAAAGAACCAACAACCCAGCAAACAATATCACAGAATGGTCGGAGCACATCTGGTCGATCACAATCCACCATCGAAAAGAAAAAAACAGACCTCGGTATACATAATTACATCATTCAAAACAGCTATTAAGTCATCCATGACAAACAAGATAGCAATCACTTACCTGGAAATCTTAGCTCTGAGAATTAAAATGCGACTTCAATATCAACGACCAAACCACCTATGAATTGCAAGGTAAACAAAAGAATGAGCAGAAACAACCAGAGTACCGAGTATCAACTGAAGACAAGCAATACTCTTTGGTATACAACTTACCACGACTGAGGTTGGGATTAATTAGGTATTTAACTCCGATTTTTGCAAATTTCGACAAAATTGATCCACGGCTGTTTGATTGGACAAGAAAAGAGACAAATGAGAGAGGTAAGAAAGCTAAGAGGTGAGTTGAAGCCTGAAGGATTCGGCAACCGGAAAGGGGAAGAGAGAGGGTGGGAGAGGGGTAGAGAGACAGAGAACTGCTCATCAATTTTTTTTGTGTGCCACTAGGTGTGACTTGTGAGCGCAGCCCAAGGAGGGAAATAAAATAGGGGAATTTTTTTTAGTTGTGTAGACAGCTGATAATGGGCAGCAGTCCAGGGAATCGCCCAATATTACTTGTCCCTAAATCCTATTTTTACTTTAGCGCAATCAAGCTTGTGTAGAAATTACGATATTCTAAATGTTTTTGGATAAACTTTTTATGTTCAAATGGATGTTTTTTAAAATATATACTACTTTTGCTCAATTTATTTTATAAATAAGATAAAATAGCTGACAATAATAATTGATAATTATTATTTATTTAAATATATACTAGGATGTATCTTAATCACTATATTTGGATACTCTACTTTTTAAAATGATGGATGAATTGGAGCATGTGACATTGCTTGTTTTGTGGTTGACTAATCTTGTATTTAGAAAAGTGTTTTAGTCTGAAACAATAACTTTTTTAATAATTTAGTAAATTTACATTTTTATATAATATAACAACAAATACCTATAGCAAATATCAAACAAACAAATGTTAAACATGTTTTTGTATGGAAGCCATTTGCCATCATCTCCAATAATATGTTTGGCTTAGGCTATCTAGAGACTTCAGTCGTGCTAGCTCATGTTTTAGTTTTTCTTTATAGATATTTAAAGATTGTTAGAACTTGGAAGAAATAATTGTTGTTTTCACATGCAAGGAACATTTGAATCTTTCCCATCCATTATCATTTATGATAGATAAGCTTTAGACATGCATGTAGGAGGGAGAAGTTGTAATTTGAGGATGTGATCTTAGTTTTAAGTCAGCTAGAGAGAACTTTTTAGGGAGACCTAAAGAATAGCATCTCCCTCATAGGGTGTCAAATCTATCGATGTAATTAGGGAGATGGACAGGGGTGGAGCCAGTGCTTTCATATGGTGTCCCAGAACACCACAAAGCCCTAATGATGGGGTAGTAATTGTATTTATTTTTCAAGCATTAAATATATATTATATGTAATGCCCCAAAAATTTTAAAACCTAGAATTTAATAAATAACTCTTATTTGGGATAAATTAAAATATGATGTTAGCCATTCATATAATATTGAAATGGAAAAAAAAACTTCATAGAACGCAGTGCTCACCAATATGTAGTAACTCATGTCTTGCAAGAAAAATATAGTGACTTCATTTTTAGGACCTTAAATTATGTGTTGCGCTATTAAAGGTAGGAATGAACTACACGCATTCAATGAGTAATATGTGAACAACACACAGTAACGGGTTGCAATGACATAACTAATATCGGACATTTTCATCCAATGTGCCATCGAAGCTGACCCTTCCGAGTGAGCAATAGTATTGAGAACTTGATCAACGCTGTCATATACGAACACATTCTCGTACAACTACTGCCTTGCCAATATTTTGTGATATAAGTCGGTATGAATCTAAACCCATCGTTCTTCATCTCCTAGTATAATAGAAGATAATGCTCTGAAGCCACGGTTCCCATCTCCTAACACATTACACCAACGACTAATATAAGGAACTATATGTCGATTTATCTAAGTCATGTACAAAAATTATAATTGGCCTGATGACATAAATGCCGATTGTTATCCTCAACCCCAACCACGACCCCAACGTTGTGTTGATCTTGAACGACTACAAAATTGTTGTTCTATATACTCCCAACTAGATTTTTTCCTTCCGGTGGAGTTCCTTAGGCAACCCCTATGCTGTCGTATCGGTGGCTCATGGAGAGGTGTTCTTTGGGGAACTACAATATTAAATATCTCTCTGACGAACTGATTCTGTATTGCTGGTGGCTAGCTCATAACAGCTTCCATGAAAATATAGAGTAAATGAGATGCAACCTCTAATGGTTATTGGAGTGTTGGTGGATTAACTGACACATCTATGTTGAGTTTCTTCCAAAATAGATGAATAGCCACTAGGGGATTGACATGTAGTTATGAACATATGTCTTAATCTCATACGTACATGGTATTTTGTGCGTACGACGTATGTAACATCCGCATAAATCACTATCGGCACCTACATAATCAAGTCTCTGACACTCTCTGTTTTGATTACAACTTAGACGAAGAGGTAAAATTTATTGTTGGTAGGCTTCGGCATAATTTTTCATTGGTGGGGGGAGGGCTTTGGTACTTTTTATCGGTGGTAGGGAGGGAGTTGGGCAAAATTTACTTGTGGTATATGGGGAGCTACGGCAAAATATGTCGTTGCTTAAAATAACAAATCCGGCATTTGTTTTCCATATAGTAAATTTGGTTTTTCCAAATAATAAAACCCTAAAAGAAAGAAAATGGTGCGGTAGTTGTTACCATAGGTAGTCGGTGTTTTGGTGGATTTTGCCGATGGGTAGGGGAGGTTTTGGAGATTTTTGTTGCAGCTAGGGGGTTAGAATGGTGAGTTTTGTTGTAGATAGGGGTGAGGGAGTGGTGATTTTTGCTGCATCTAGGAGGGATATGCAACAAAGGCTTCCGGTGCTTGGGGTTGAAGTGTGGAAAATGTTTGCCGATGGAGGTGTATATGATTCAATTGGGCTCGACGATGGGGCTGATTTTTGGGTTGTTTGGGGAGTAAATTTTTGACACAAAATGAAGGGGTGTAGGGGTTAAGAAGATGATGGCATGTAGGGAAAAGAGGAGCAAAACAACGAGAGTAAAGCAAGGAGGCAGGAATCGTGCATGGCAGGGGAGGGGTATGGTATGAGGGTGGCACGAGGGTGGTGTACCGGGGTAGAGGGAGAGTAGAGTGAGGTAAGACAATAGAATAGAGTAGGGGCAATTTATTTAGGTACAAAACCGAACAAGTATCCAGTTAAAAATTATCTAATTATCATAATAGGTTTATTTAACGAAACGGATACCCGTTACGACCCAAACCTAGGTTTAAATTTTAATACGCACCCTCTAGTATATTTTAGCCTAATAAAATTTTATAACTAATAATTAATAGTAATATTACACATATTAATAATATTTTTAGTACATACCCTATAATAGTTATTATAACTAATATACACAATCGCCGGTTATAATTATTAGGGTTTTCTAAAAATGGGGTATTACACTACAATACAAGTTTGGTCAACTACACAAAATCGGCAAGTGGCAAGGCTCAGCAACAAACAACACAAGATCGGTAGGCTACACAAGCTCGGAAAATAGCAAGAATCAACAAAATGCAACATAGGCTCAACTAGTAGGGGTTAATGCAAAGGATAATGGTACACAAGCTTTGCATGCAGGCTCTTATGTAGAGGTTCGATAATGCAATGTGCACGCTCAACAACAAGCACTATAAGCTCAGTAATGCAAGGTGCAACCTTGACAAGCAATAAATTAATATCTTTACACACAATATAAGCTCAACACACAAGGGTCGCACGCAACACACACTCTACACACGAAGAAGGGACGTTGAACGGGGATTAGGTGCATGGAGGAACTACACTAAATATTGGGGGAGCATGGAGGTTGAACGATGGTAAAGGAATACAATGCAAAGTGGTTACACAAGTAGAATTGAGTTACGTAAATGCATGTGGTGTTAGGCTACAAAATGGTTAAGAAATATTTGGAAAGAGGTCAAGGGGTGTTGCACAAATGGCAAAAGTTGGGGTAGTGTTTGGTTGGGATAATTATTGCCAAACAGGAGGTCATGTAGCACAAAGGTTAGTGGTGTTTGTGTTGGTAATGTGCATTTTGGATGTTGGTTTTAGGGTAATGTTTTTCTGCAAATATGGTAGCACAACTGAGGAATAGTTTTAGATGAAAACTAGAGAAAGTACAAGGAAATAGAGGGAGAATAAGATTTCAGTTGGGGTTGCAAGAATGATGAAATAATTAAATGGGAATGGAGTAGTTGTAGGGTTGTTTCGTACACAAGGGAGGATACATCATATATGAGGGAGTGATTAGTCATAGTGAAATGGAGATAGTAGGGGGATTTGGTGTAAAAAAAATGAAGAAGGCAGAGGAATTAGGGTAGGCTTACATGAGAAGAGAGTGATAGAGAAGTGAAGTGTGGGTTTGGAAATAGTTGGGTGATTTGGTTATAATGACCAAACCAAAACAAATTTGGTTGGGCAAGGTAAACAATCATGGTAGGAAGGCGAGGGTAGGAGAAAATTTGAAGAAAAAAAAGGGTAAAATGAATGAGGGGTTGTGAGTTAGAGTCAGGGTTTAAGTATATAAAGAGATAATTAAGCCAATATTTAGGATTAAGTTTTTAATATATGATAAATACCCAAAAATAAAGGTTCATAAAATTTTGGGGTGTCATAATGATAATTAAATAATCACCTGAGTTAGTCTTATACTAGTGTGTTATTGATTTTGCAATTGTATTTGATTCATTTTCTATCGCAAGTGAAATTGCTATTGTATTATTGAAATCATGTGGTTATTACCTTAACCTTATTATTCCATATGGATTATGTGATGTTTATATCATCATTTTCTATATTCTGCTTTTATGTGCATCATGAGACAATTACATACTTAAAGTTGATTTGATTTACTAAACATGTCTCGTATTGATGCTATATATGCATGAATATGGCCCACAATGATGTCCACTACTTTGTTCAGGGGAGTAGAAATCCATGTACATGTGGCATACAATGATAAGGATTGAAATCTTATTAGTTTTTTATTCGAGAGTATAGTTATCTTGTATGTTGTTCGTGAGGCACTTTTGTATCTTATTTAGATATTTTGGATTGTTGAGTCTCACTTTCCTTTGTATTTTATCTCTTATGTCACTCGTGTGTTAATAATGTATGATGCCTTAAATCACATATACAGACATTAGAAGATTCAGTAAATGTTATTCAAATGGAAAAATAGAATGTATAACCTTGATTTTAGGCATAATATATAATATAACCATAAGTTTTCATAAATACATTATATAACCCCGAGTTTTGACACTTATAATATAGCTCTTAATTTTGATAATTACTCACCATATCACCCTACGTACACTTTATGGACTGATTTAGTATGACCCTAAGTGTTTAGATAAGAGGTCATATTATCCATGAAAATGTGAAATTAGAGTTACATTGTAGATTAGGTCTAGACTTAGGGTAATTATAAGACCTACATTTTTATGAATTGTTTTTTTTGTTACAATGAGTTTTACAGAATATAGCATAAAAAAGGCATGGTGTTATGCCATATCAAACATAGATAAAGTATTCCCTATACCTAATTAATGTCATGTGCAAGGATAAAAGTAAGTCATATCTGGAGATGAGGTGTGGGAAACACGTGATCCTATAATGATACACGATTATGAAACATGAGATAAGAGATAGAGATGATAGAAAATAATACCACCCTAAATAAATACTCATTGTAAACAATTGCATCAAGAGCATCGAATCAATATATATTTGTGAAATGGTGCAAAATGTGTTTGTGGATATGCACAATAATCATAAAAATGATGATTGATATGTTACATACCAAGGGCCTGTTATCCTCATCTTTTTTTTCACCCTATCATATCATATATTATCATATCATATTAGCAACATTTTGAATATTTTAAAATAAATGTAAAATTAATGATAAATAAATCATAAAAATAGTGGAAATGATAACAATAGTGGTAATACGAGTAGGAAAAATAATAGTCACAACATTTATAATAGTAAAGAAGAAATAATAACTTGTTGAAAAATTTTAGTCATATTAAATCAAATTAGATCATAACAGCAAAAATAAGGGTGTTTTTTTTTTGTTTCAACATGACTAAGTAGATGAAATATTGTAATCACTTAATGTTCAACCCTAATATAGTACTCTCATCGTATCATGAGCATATATTCATGTATAATATCTATCTTTTATTATGATTCCCAAGTGTTATGCATACCTTAGTATATTGATGTATATTATTACCTTACTAGGGGTTTTCTACAGCTTATTTTTGTTATTATGATCTGAATTGAGTTGATCTGACTAAAAATTTTCAATAAGTTATTATTTCTATTTTACTATTATTCATGTCGTAACTATTATTTTTCCTATTTGTATTACTAGTATTGTTATCATTTCCACTATTTAAAAAAATATAATTAATTTTATAATTCTTTTAATATAATCAAAATGTTGCTAATATAATATGACCTGATATGATAACGTGCAAACTAATATAAGGATAATAGGCCCTCGCTAAATGATACAAATCAATCTATCAATGGGAAAAAGATAGATGACTTCACTAATATTATATTATTTACTATCTTATTTTCTCTAGAGATGGGAGAAAGATTGCCAATATCACCTACGCTATTACACACGAGGTAAAACACACATGGGCCGTTAATAAATCACCAATCTTTAAGTATGTGTACCCTCTATATGGTGGTGGATCGTACTGATACATAGTAGATTAGGGTCCTATAGTTCCAACATAACTATACCATTTTCATTAAATCATTTACAAAACTTGGAATCACTTGATATTAACTTCCGCGGTCTTTCACTTTAAGTATTATTGTCTTACTATTTAATTAATCAATACTTAACATATAATAGTGCATCACCCGACTTACTCATCGTCTCACTTATATTACCGCAATCTTATCACATGGAATGCTTCTATCATTGTTACATGGAATGAAAATGATCACGAGATCCATATCAACTACTATTAGTATTTAAAACAGTTAGAAATACATCACGATTAAACAAATCAAAATGTTATAATCATGAAGTGATGATAACACATAAATAAAGACAATATGAAACATTACTTCACAAATCTTATCTCACAAACTAGTCACAACTCACAACTTCATTTATAAAAGTCACCCACTCACCAAAAGCAACAAAAACTCCAACATGGCATACTTAATAACACATTTATAAATAAAGATTTAACTCAAACACTTTAAACATAAAATATCAATAGTACCCCTTTTGTTACTTAGCCTAGTTTAAGCCATTTTTCTCATAGAATCATACATATTTTACTCATAATTGACCCAAACAATTCACATATCACACTTATAATATTTTAACCAAATAACTCACATATATATTTTTTTTCCAAAGTTAAACTCAAAACGATCAAAATACCCCTATGTTACCTGAACGCCTCCAAACTTCTTATCGACATAACTTACTCCATAATCAACCAACCCTATTATATTATATATCAAAATTTATGTAAAATCTCAAAAAATACAATGATACACTTAAATACCACAAAACTAACTAATTTGACCATAATACCCCTTAACTACTTTTAGTACATTCTCTTAAAATATAGTTTGCACCAAACTTTACCAAAATTTGACACCAACTCCCAAATAATATTAAACACCAAATTATGTAATCATGTTAAATTAAGTTATCCTCAAAACACCCAAAATTTCCATAGATAAAAACACCTTTAGTGCCTAACAAGTTCAAAAGTTTAACCATACAAGGTATTATATAATAATATTAAATCACACGAGAGTACAGTTAACAACATGTATATTAAGAATAATAAAATACAATATCATGCTAAAAAATTTAATATAATACATAGCATGACCTAACATGGTAGTCTCACGTAGAATTATAAAACACACACCACACATGAAATCTTGAGATAATTACATGAATATAAGCTTTAATAATATAATCATAATTTTATAAAATATGCACTCCAAAATGGTACTTAAATTAAATTAACATATAACATCAAAATTACTAAACTAGAGATATGAATTTTGCCCAAAATCACCATTCATTTAGCAAAACTACTCCTAACTTGATCACTTATCTCACTAATGAAAGCGAGGTTAAGAATTCACCTTTTTCTAAACCTTAACTTTCTATATTTAAATCTAGTTTTTAATAGTTAAGCTAAACAAAAATTAAAAGGGAAAGAGGCAAAACAAAGAGGAGAAACAAAAGGAGAAAGTTTCAGTAACTAAGGTAAAAATGCAAGAACAATGCACATGTAATACCATAAATTTTAACCTAATCCTAATTCCAATTAATTAATATTTTAACCTAATTATAATTATGGAAAATTGATATCTTTATATTACCATAATTTATTAATACTAAATTTAAACCTATTCATATTACTAATTTTAGGTACTTAATATTTTAGCCTAACCCTAACCTTAGATGGTTGATCAATTATTTTTTTCTTATTTTATTAATCTTAAATTTAAACCTAACCCTAAATTATTTGTTTTATTTTCCCTATTTATTTCTTCTTTTCCCCTTTTATCTCCCTTCTCCTCTTGTCTCGATCAACCGTATTGTAATACCCCAAACAATTTTACAAAAATTAAATAGCCCTTATTTGGAATAAATTAACTTTTAAATTTATTTAATTTAATTATTTTGTGGATTTTTGAGCATTTAAAAAAGGGATATTAATATTTAATAAATTACAATAAATATTTGGTTATTTTATCATACTCATTTTATTTAAATAATTTTCCAAACTAATATTTTACTAAAATTTACTTTTTTAACCGATATATTAATAAATTAAATTATTAAATTAATTTGTCTATCAAAAATTTTGAATTCTATTATTTCAAAAATTATTTATTTTATTTTCTCCCCATTTCTCTTTTTCTTCTTTTCCTTTCCTTTTCCTTTTCTTCTTTTTGTCTTCTCCGGGCCCCTCCTTTCCTTTTCATTTCTTCTTCTTCTTATCATTTTCTTTGACCCCCGACCAAACATACCTTGGCATGCCATGGCTACCTCTTGAAGCTCCTCCCTGCCACCTGCCTCCCCCTACAACTCAACTCTCTCTCCCTCTCTTTTTCCTTCCATTTTCGGACCGAACATGACATGCAACTCCTTTCCCCGCATGCTTTCCTTTTTCCCTTCCTTTCCTCTTCTTCCTACCACTGTATGCCATGTGCATGCCGCCCCCTACACCTCCACCTAACCCATCCACACTCGCATCCTCTCCCTCTCATTTTCTCCTTCTTTTCTACTTCATTTTCTCCCTACTTGATCCCACTCCCTTCCCTCTCCCGACCCCTTCTTCTCCCTTTCTTCTCCTCTCCTTCCTTCCCCTATTTTGCTTCGTCAACCTCCACTACCGCTTCCACTGCCCTATCAACCACTGGCACCACCTCCTGCCACCCCTACTACCACCCTGCACCACCAAGCCACCCCTTAAGCCCCTACAACCCCTTCTTCCCCTTATTTTCTTTTCCTTCTTCTCGGCCTCTGCCTTGCTCCTCCATTGCCCACCGTCGTTCCACCTCCTCCGCAGCCCCCAAGCCACCAACCTACTCCCTGCAACCTCCTATACCACCCCATGTCCTCCTTTGGCAAAAACCTAACCCTGCAACCTCTCATTTTTCTCCTTCCTTTGCTTTCTCTACCATCCCTGCAGTCCACTTCGCAGCCCTTAGCCACCGATAAACCATCCTCGACCACCACCTACATCCCCACTCTACCCCTGCACCTAGCCCTTACCCTAACTCCCCTCTACCTGCCCTCCTCTTAACCCCTAAAACCCTTAACCGAACCACCCTCTCTTTTCCCCATTTCCTCTCTTTGACCCTCCTTCCTTCCTTATTCTTTTCATGCAGCGTGAGTTTGTTGTCCCCCTTCGATGGTTTTGGCTAAATATTGAGGTATAATAAGGGTTAATATTAGTATATATTTAATTAAGCTTTTGATAAAAATTATTCCTTTGATTTATCCTACTTCTATTATGTTAATTTTTGATATTGTTATTAGGGATTGATTTTTTCTAATCAAAGTTAAAGCCTTTAACGGGAGTACCAATAAGGTTTGATTTTTGCGAGAAGTAAGGTAATCGTTAAACCTTACTTAAACATATGCATATACGTATGCTAACACATTAGGGTTTTTAATATGTTTATATGCATAATATATGTTGATAAGAATAATATTTTTAGTTGTATGTGATTGATTGATAAAAAGAAAAGCATGATAATTTATGTGCCATGAGTGGAAATAATGCTTAAGGAAGGAGTTTGCTGTTAATATGGCCATTTGGTGCATAAGTAATGGTAATATAAGCCCTAGGGGCATTTTGGTAATTTTTACATGTACAAAAGGTGTGGCCTAAATATGTGTGTGGTAGGTGCTAACGTTTGTTAATGTTAATTAATAAGAATCGGTGGAGTTTGATGATGAGTATGAAGCATTAATATTAATATTTTATGTAGAGTGGATATTTTAGTAAAAGTGGTATAATAATGGCAAAATGGTAAATTGTAAGAGTAAAGGGGGGAAATGGTAAATGGACAAGTAAGAAGGGAATTTTTGTAATTTTACATAGAAAGAGGATAACTTGGTAATTTTTGGGTGTAAGAAAGTATTTTGGTGAACTAAATATAAAGGAGTCGGGCCTTTTTGGTAAATTAACACAAAAGTAAGGGCATGATGGTAATTTAATGAAGTAGAAGGGTATAATGGTAATTTAGAGTAAAGGATGAGTATTTTGGTAGTTTAATAAAGTAGAAGGGTAAAATGATAATTTTATAAGTAAAGGGGTGATATGGTAATTTTATAAGTTAAGGGGGTAATATGGTAATTTTGTAAGTAAATGGGTGAAATGGTAATTGTGTAAAGTAAATGGATAAAATGGTAAATTGGTACAAAAGAAGGGTAAAGTGGTAATTTAATAAATTAGAAGGGTAAAAGGGTAAATTGGTATAAAGGAAGGGTAAAATGGTAATTCAATAAAGTAGAAGGGTAAATTGGTAAATTGGTGTAAAGGAAGGGTATTTTGGTAATTTGTAAAAAGAGGGGAAAATGGTAAATATACTAATGAAGAAGGAAAATTTAGTAATTATAATAATAAAGAAGGGCATAATGGTAATTATAGTAATGAAGAAGGGCGATTTGGTAATTTAACTAACTAAAAGGTAATTTAGTAATTATAATAACGAAGAAGGGCAAAATGGTAATTATAATAATGAAGAAGGGTAATTTTGTAATTCATCCAGCTAAAAAGATAATTTAGTAATTATAATAATGAAGAAGGGCAATTTGGTAATATAACTAAACAAATGGAAAATCTAACAAATATAACAAGTATGAAGAGTAACTTGATAACCTAATAAGCCTAAAGGAAATTTGGTAATTTAAATAAGCATAAAAGATAATACAGTAATTTAACCCACTAGAAGGGTAAATTAGTAACTTAACAAGTATGAGGGGTAAAGTTGACAATTTAATAAGTATTGAGGATAATTTGGTAGGTTAACCAATACAAGACGTAATCTAGTAATTATGCAAACACAAAAGGTAATATGGTAAACTGGCAAATAAAAAGGAATGACTTAGTAATTTTATAAGTAAGGGGTATTTCAGTAAATTTGTAAGGATGATGGAGGTAAAGGGGTAGCATGCATATAACATGTCGAGGTGTTAAATGAGTTTCCTTGATAAGACATAAGTAATATTGAATAATAAGATAAGAGTAATTGATCAGTCAGTGAGTGTCACAGGAGAGTATCATAAGAACATGGTATAACCTAGGGTTGGATGGATAACTAAAGAAGGTGATATGGTGTTATGTCATAATTATATAAGGGGTCCTTCGTAATGAAGTATGCATGGAAATGCGTGTTAGATATGTTTGAAGTGCGTGTTAGGGTTTTGTGTATGCTGTGATTCTTAATGTGTAATACTTGATTATATGGCTAGTATATCTCATGTCTCTAGATTTGTGACATTTCCCCTTCTCTCAAATCGAATAAATGGACCTTTGAATAAGGCACAGATAAAGTATTTATTACGTAAAAGTGAAAGAGTATTGAGTTGGGCCTATACCGATCCACCAGCAATAATAGTAGTCAGGCGTAAGATGTCCTAGAGACCGATCCACTAGTGAATAACAGTGGTCGGGTGCATTATGCCTTGTATGTTTTTAGTCAACCAACTATAATAGTGGGAACTACTAAGCTCAACAAACCAAATGTTAGATATTATTAAAGTATGGGAAGATAATAATCACTTTTAGTGGAATGCCATGTGAGTTAGGGCCAGACCGGTCCACCGATAAATAATAGTGGTTAGGTGCAGGGAACTCTGAAGACTGATCTACCGGTGAATAATAGTGGTCAGGTGTGTTCTACCCTGTATGTTTCCAATCCACGGGCTATAATAATGGGATTTCCACACTTACATGGATATAAATCGAAAAATGATGGTTGAATAATGATTCATTAATTGCTTAAGGCCCAAAAAGTATTGATTCACTTTATGATCTATTGATATGAACTGATTTGACTTCAATGTTTATCCCTGCTTAGGTATGTGATGAATTTGCTAAGTGTACAAATTTTGTGTTACGCATTTTCTCATTGTATGAAATGTTGCCTTATGTATTAGCCCATGTGTTATCATCCTATACAGTTTTTGTATTATGTGTTGCATGTGGGCCTACTTTCCAGTTTGGTTTAAAATGGTTACTCAGTACCATAGTATTAAAGGGTTCAATTCGTGGGCCCTTGCCTATTCAATAGGTAGTGCCCCTTACAGATCTGTTGTAGGTGCTAAGTAAGTGGGCATCGGGTAATAGCATAAGGTTCATTTGGGAATAATTCAGGGTTTTTCCTTCTAGCATTTACTCTTTGTTGTAATGATCTTTGTTATTGTATCCACTAGTAGTGGATTTTTCCTGTAAAGTGTGTATAACACTACTCTCATTTAAATAAAGTATGATTTTGAGAAAATTGTATTTTGATCTTTTAGCCTTGGCACATGGTACTGGAATGGTAGGAGAAAACCGGTCTGGTACTAAGTGTGACGGTAATATCTCCGAAATTTAAAGTTTTCAATTTTTGCTTCTGCTAAATTTTAAATAAAATGAAAATTTTTAGTAGTGAATTTTAAGGATATTATTACATTTATAATCCTTTCTCTTTAAGCCATACCTCTTCCTCATGCATGGTTGTTTGTTCCCAATACCTGCCCCTACGACCTAGCTCGCATCCATTAAGCCAACACCATCATGTCATGCTCATTTCTTTCCCAATTTGCATTGCATGGGATGTCTAGGCCATGCCTCCCTAGACTTATATCTTTGTCCATTTCCTCGTTCGCATCCTCACCCCTTCCTATATAAATACCATTATCTCTCCACTCCTTACTTCACTTGGCACCTGGTATAAACTCTCCTTATACTCCTTCTTCTTGCCCTCAATTATTCTATTCCTTGTCTGTCATTGTCCACCATTTTTCTTCTAGTGATTATTTGTGTAGTTTATAAAATTTCATGCAACTTGGTTCTTGTAACATCAAAGCCCTATGCCTCTTAGTATTAGTTGTGTCAACCTTCCACGTTTCACCACCCTTAGCAACATGAACAACCTATGTTATGCTACCCCTAGCAACATCCCCTCTTCACACCACCTCAAACGACCAATGTGAGGACCTCACAAAACAACCCTCTAGTTGTGTGAGTCTCTTATAGTGCACCCCATCTAGTTTCACCAAATCCTAATGCATCTAGTTCCAGCCTTGCCACACTTTTCCCTCGACTTGGTTTGCTTTGGTTTTGCTCCATTTCCCACCCTGTTTGCATTAGTTTGTTTCCTTGTTTTTTTTCTTAAGTTATAATTATGCATTACTATTGACTCTTAGGTGATATTTTTACGGTCTTTAAGAGTCTTAGGGTAATACGTAGGGATGGCAATGGGGCAGGTCGGGGACGGGGACCCCATCCCCATCCCCGAACCCGACCCGATCCCCGTTATTTTTTTATCGGGGATTCCCCGACCCGATCCCCGATCTATTTTCCATCCCCGATTTATTCCCCGTTCTTAAAACCCGACCCGATCCCCGAAACCCGACTTTATACCCGATCCCCGATCTCATCCCCGATCCTCAAACTATTTTTTTATATTATATTTTTAATTTATATTCTATAAAATATATATATATATATATATATTATATAATTATATAAAAAAATATATATATAAAAATTTCGGGGCTGGTTCGGGGATGGGGACCCCAAACCCGTCCCCGCCCCGTCCCCGAAAAAATCCCCGTTAAGAATCCCTGAACCCGAACCCGATCCCCGAATTCTCTCCCCGAATCCGAACCCCGAACCCGCCCCGAAAATTGCCAACCCTAGTAATACGTACTGAGAGACCAAATACGTTTTTGGTAAAGATACATGTCATAATGCTATGTGTATTTTATGTGAAACCACATTGTTAGTATTATTATGATGATAGTGTTATTTTTTTTAAAAAAAATTGTTGTATGTTGATGTGTTATAGAATCTATAGAAAGTGTGAATGTGCAAAGAGCACGAACTTATATGTTGCTGTTGCGGTAAGTCTTATTGAAACCTTAAGTGTGTTAATATGACCTATGGTATTTTAATGTCATTTGACCGGGTATGAAAAGTAGTATATGAATGCGGAAAATTTGTATCATGATGATACATATTATAAGTCTAGAGCCAATGATATCAGACATGCAGGGTTTCTGTGAGAATATGGGCATATTATTTATTGTAAGGGTATTTTGAATCAATATGGGTGAAACATGGAATATATGGTACTTAAATATGTTAGTGGGTTCAAAATATGCTAAATACATTACTTGGGATACTTGGAGTAAGTATAAGTGGCATAAGTCCAATAAAAGGATAAAACAACTTGAAATGAGGGTAATAACCCTAGAGGCAGGGTTGTTAATGCATATGTAAAATATTAGAGTTAGACCTCAAAATTTGGATATGATGTTAAAAATGATATTTTTATATTGTGCACTGAATTCGGTGGTCATATGATTCTTATGAGAAAAGATATGCCTAACTTGTGAAATTAGGGCTCATAAGAAATTAGGAATTGTGACCCCAAAGGTAGGTTATAATCGCATATGTAAGATGTTAGAATTAGAACTAATTTTTTTGATATGTTGTCAATTATAATATCTTAGGAAGATATGCTAAAATTGATAGTTAAATGAGTATTATGGAAGAAGTTATGCTTATCTTGTGAAATTAAGATTTCTTATGGAAAATGTGGCTCTTTTCACGTGAGACATCTGATATTCATGTGGTCATGTTTGACATATTTTGAATAATCGTGTTAAGTTGGATTTTGTGCATTTGCATATCCACATGTATGTTTGCATGATGATCTTGAGATAAATAACCATAAATTATATATTAATCATTTAAATTGAAAAATCACGTGAGTTAGAATTGAGGTATGTAGTATGTTCCATAAGCTTAATAATAGCTGTCAAGTACATTCTGTCCTGATAGGTGCTTCATACTATTTTATCGGTTTAAGAATAGTGGTTAGGAGTGTACTGTCTTGGGAGGTATTAGCCCCCGACTTTATAATAGTGGTCAGACATGCGTTTGCCTTGGGAGGTATTTCAGTTCATTCCATTAGATTAATAATAGTTAGTTCCTACACTCAAAGTAAATAAGAATTGGATTATGACTATACCTAATAATGGAATGCTAATTCAGCTCTTCTCTTGAATTGTATCCTCTTTAGTCATTATGCATGCTTACTCTTCTACAAGGCTTTATGTATTTTGGGTAATCCTATTACATATGTATTGTTGTTTAAATCAATAGGTAACATACTAATCATCTGTTTAGTAGGTGCTGCTAATTTCTATGAGTAGGTGCCCCATATGATCCTGTGTAGGTTGATGAGGAACTCTTATATGACTTTGTTGCTTATAATGCTTCGCTTGGGGAGGAGTGACCATGCTATCTTTGGAGTTCGAGACATAGATCCATTTTATCTTTGGGGTTTGGGACGCAGAGTCATGTTATTTGGTTTACAACTTTAGTCCATATATCTTTTGGAATTTGTAATAAGAGTTAACCTCCAAACTTTTTTTTATCTAAGCTTATGAATCTATATCATCATCTATTTCATCTCATCTTAAGTGTGAATTATGATGCTTTGTATTTTATGTAATGATGGTATGGTAAGTCAAACTTATTTCAAGCACAGTGGTAGCACCCAATTATATTGTTATTACGCTTCTGCAAAACATAAAATTTTTTAATTGTAAAATTTAGGGTGTTACAACACAACTCAAGAACAAGAAAAAGTGTAACGGGAGAGATGAGAGAGCAAAGTTGAGGTTGTAGGAAAATTGCTAACTATGGAATGAAGGCTGAATTCCTTAAACACCTTATACAGGAAGACCAAAAGGAGTTAGGGGAGTGATTTCTAATCTTATAGTTTATTTCAAGGCATGGAAAATAGTTGAGTACGGGGGAAAATAGTTTGGTGGTATAGGAGTAGGTGACAATGGGTAAAATAGTAAGATGATTAGATTATGATAGGATTTGTGGTTGAATGATAAAGGACAATGTCAAATATGATATAGGATGTATGCAAGATGAATTTTTTGGTCAAAAAAGTCAATGATTGATCAAAAATAATTTTTAGATAATTTGTTTGAATAGAAAGTCGATTAAATAGGAATTTATTATAAAAAATAGCACATAAATAAAAAATGCGTGCAATAACATAGAGAATCCAAATATATAATTTTTTTGGGTCAAATGATTGATTTGGAATTAAAAGAAAATAAATAAGTTAGGACAAAAAAATGCTTAGCTCCGGTTGACCGCAAAGGTTGATCAATGGATTGACGTACCTCCTACTCAATGATCTCTATGTTTGTAAACCACAAGAGAAACTAGAGCTAGGATTTTAAAGGGTAAAAAGGTAAAAAATGAAGGATTTAGAATTTGGGTTACGATAATTAAATAGTATTTGAGGACTAAGGTAGGGATTAAGAGACTAATCACCCATAAATTACAGTTAAATTTTATCTGGGAATTATATTGTGTATTTCTAAAACTTAGGGTTATATTGTATATAACACTTAAATTTAGGATTAAATGACACATTTTCCTTATTTAAAATTTGACTGTGTTGGTGTTTAATCTTAATGTTATTTAAAATAATTGGTTTTACAAGCCCTGCATTGAACATAAGACACGTGGTTATTATTTATTTTATGTTTGGTATGATAAGAATACACTATATGTATCTCTTTATCTTCCATAAATTTAATCCAAAAATAAAACAATTTAGTTGAGAAAAAAATTATTACACTAAGACCAAACTAATATCCACCATTAATAATGAAAAACCAAGAAAGTAGCCAATAATAATACTTTAGGATACTATCGTACGGTGAAAAATGTTATATACTATGAAGAAGGAATCTAGAATATATTTGAAAGAAAATAGGTAAATATATTTGTAAGGGGTTGCTTTAACGAGGAGATGATTTGCCAGTAAAATTCTATGAATGTACAAGTAGTTAATTCTCCTCCCCTTACATATATAATGTTGAAATTCATTAATACTTGCTTATTAACATATTCATTCCATTTCTATGCAGTATATAAACATTGAATATGATAATTTTTCATAATTTTCTTTCCAAAAATGCATTTCTTAATTTTTTTTTCTAATAAATAATTTAAAATAATAATAATAATCACAATTGTCGACCAATAACAACTATCCCGAATTAGGTCCGAAGATATCTCTATAGTACTTAATATGAAGCCCCGCTGGTCTACGTAGCCACTCATCATAAGTGGGCTTTATCCAAGTTAGAAAAGCATTTGAACACGTGGTCTTATTTCATTGGTCGTATAGCGGGCACGCGGATCCTTATGAAAAACATTATGTACCGTCGATTAACATTAAATCGAGCGATCACCATTCATCATCCGCAACCGCAAGGTTTTGACATCGTCCAGACCGGATATAAATGCCCATCCCTGCGCACAGCATTTTTGCACATCTCCGGTCCAATCGAAGCAACGAACAATAATCCTTTCCCGTTTCCTTTCGTCTTCATACATTCGCTAAGCGTGGTCGATTCCCGGCGGTTCACGGCGAGAAATGGATAGCACTGGTAAGGTTAAGAAGGGAGCCGGCGGCAGGAAAGGCGGCGGCCCAAAGAAGAAACCGGTTTCTAGGTCAGTTAAGGCTGGTTTGCAGTTCCCTGTTGGTAGGATCGGGAGATTCCTGAAGAAAGGAAGGTATGCTCAGAGAGTCGGTTCCGGTGCTCCTGTTTACCTTGCCGCCGTCCTGGAGTACCTTGCTGCAGAGGTAAGATTAACTCCTCTCTTTCGATATTTCAGCTGTGTGGTGGTCAATTAGCTAGGTCCTCGTATTTAGGGTTTTTTACTGAATTATTTGGTTAAATATGCTTATCTCCATGTGATTAAATGCTGTTCTTCTGGTTTTTGATGTACCGTGTTTGTTTGGAATTTACGGGTCTTTCATGAATAATAGGTCATATTAGCTGATCTTTTTCGTTAATTAGGGGATCTCTGGCGTTACCTAGATTTTGTGGATATTTCATTGTTCCTTCTACTTATACGAGCTTGCTGGATGCCTTTCCGATCTGATTTTATGCTTTGCTAGATCTGCATTGTCACGACTTCCTAAGTATGAGTTAGGTCATTGATTATGTCCTATAAATGATGTTCACCGTGTGAGGGTGAGCGAGACAAATATAGATCTATGTTCTTAGGTGCGTAAACCTTGAAATTCATTTGTTAACGAACTTCATCTATCAGGGTTGTTGAATTTGCGTATTGTGTTTTTGTAGGTATTGGAGCTGGCTGGGAATGCAGCAAGAGACAACAAGAAGAACAGAATCATTCCAAGGCATGTGTTACTCGCAGTGAGGAACGATGAAGAGCTTGGTAAATTGCTCAGTGGAGTGACGATCGCCCATGGTGGCGTTCTGCCAAACATTAACCCAGTTCTTCTTCCCAAGAGGGCCGATAAATCAGGAGCCAAAGAACCCAAGTCTCCATCTAAGGCCACCAAGTCACCCAAGAAGGCCTAAGATTTTAACAATGAAATATGTTACTGTTATTTTAGATGGTCGCACAATTTCATAGTTCTGTATGTAGTTATGATGTAATTGGTGGTTTGTAGGAAGGAGAAGGAAGAGGGTTTTCAGTATTTTTCAGAACCTAGGATCTGAAATTTGTGTATTTTCCTCCCTTTGTTTGAATTTTAAACTAGCACGATCAATCAACTTGTTGACGATTTCATTTCTGCCATCACTTTGGTTGGATGTCCAGATTTTATGTTTGTGTTTGATTTGTTTACTCTCTTCCTGGAGATTTCAGTTGGCAGAAGTACACATTTTGGGTTGACAATTGGGATGAAAAATTATTCCGTGGTCCAAAACTTTCTTGGTATCCCAAATTGGTTTACTATTTTTCAACCAGGATGATTATGATTTAAAAGCTACGATCAAGACATGATTAACTTCTATGAATTTCTTAAAACCAATGATAAGTACATGGCAGTCTGTTGATAAAAGCAGAGCATAAATGATGTAATTGTTCAACTTATTCGACAAATGACCTACAATACGAAATATCACCAAAGCCCAAAATCTTTCATAAAACTTTTAACAAATTTCAGTACAATTAGAGAAGAAATTATCCATATAACCCTAACATGTCATGGATATTGCATAACCTAAGTGGCAGTGGGGTACACATTAGTAAGGCGAATGTACCAAATGGACATGTAAGTGCCATTCTTTTCTTGGTCTTTTTGTTGTATGAATTTGATTGTAGCTACAATAACTATGAAAAAAAATACAGTAGTAGAAATGTTTTGTTAGTCTTTTGAATATTTAATTAATGAATTAAATTATGATACTAAGCTTTCTATAGTTAATGTGTACTTGTTATCTAGTTACCATTTTTTGTGGAACAAGCTTATTTTATTCATTGTTCAACACATTGATCCTTAATTTATTTTGCATTACTTGAATATTCACCACCTATTTAGTATCTAATATAGGGTAGATAACTTTAAAATTCAAACACTTGATGCCCTTTATTTTTGTTGTTTCTGTCATAGGAGGATTAAATTTATGTTGGTAGGTTTTCTAGTAAGCTTAGCTCATTCATTGAAAAGTATGCTATGAACATACATGATAAGGTTTATCCTATTGATGTTTGATAACATCTAATCAATAGTTTTTCTATGAGCTTGAAAGACTTCTAAAATTTTCATTTCGTGCTCTTTTGTCAACTTATATAATTACTGAAAGAGTTTTGCTACATCTCAAGTAGGCATAATTTAAGCGATTCGATAATTACTTGAGTTCGAATGTAGGGGCCTAAATCACATAAGATATAGACTTGTTAGCAAATAAAATAATAAAAAAAGCACAAAATTATACTGATATAGAAGTTTGGTCTCCTTGTGCGCCATGACAAGCATAAGATGTGGTGAAAATAACACATCTATCGCAATCTCTCCTCCCTTTTCATCTAGTCCTAAGATTCTTACAAGAGTAATTGCCAATGGAACTTCATCATGTGCTAGAACATCAATGGTTTCAATAGTATAATTGGCAATCGTCATCCATTGGGTACCTCATGGCATTGAAGATGACGAAGCTTATAACTGCATCAAAATCCATTTTGAGAGAATTGGTATAAACATTTATCTTTATGCAAACGATTCTCACGAAAGGTATTCCCAATTCAAACAACATCGGGCTTGTGATATCAGCCATGTCCATAACATAGGAGTCCTCCAAAAATAGAAGTGTACCAACCTTCACAATAACATATTCTATAATCTCCTTGGAAAATGCGTTAGATTGATCAACAAGTTACATGATAGCATTATCATTCTTCATCTATCCTAAACCTAAGGATGGATAAGTAGTACATCATATGACGTTAATTGATGCATCTAAGTCTAGTATGACATTTTCAAATCTATTGTTGCCAATGACACATGGAATGATGAAGCTTTCATGATTTTTTCACTTTGGAGGTCGCTTCCTTTATATGACAATAGATAATTGCTTACTCATCTTAACTACTTTTTTCTCTCTTAGTCGATTCCTTATAGTTTACAACTCTTTTAAGAATTTAACATATTTAAGCATTTCCTTTATATCTTCTAGGAGTGTGATGTTGATTTGCACCTCCTTGAAATTTGCCCAATATGGCTTGGTTGTTTTCATCGTTATTTGATTTGAAAAAACTAAAAAGAAAAGGAGCAAAAGAAATATGGTTATTCATAACAAAATTTGGATATGTAGAGGACTTACCGATTGAAGAACTCTTGGAATTCTGCAAAATATTAGGGCATACAACCCCTAGATGAGTTCCATTCAATTGTCGGTGACTGTTGTTTGACTCTTTGCCTATTTTCACTTTTTTATTCTTAGGTTTGCATGATCTTCTCTTTTTTAATATTACGGGATCTTCCTCTAACTCTTATAAGGTCACTTTAGACTTGTTTAGGGACATTCTCACTTGTTTGGCCACTCTTTGTCACAACCATATTAGTTGATTCAAAAGTTTCTTTGGATTAGGTATAACTCTACTTGGAAACATCTTAGTGACCACTTCTCCCATTTGGTGCTCTATGTTTGACATCCTTTTTTCCAATCTTGATTGGTTTTGTGTCAATTAGTTTTTCCCTTTTGTATATATATATCAAACATGTTGTTACAAGTTGCATTTGTTTGGGCTTAAAATTGAGAGGATCCTCTTTGTGGTTTTTGGTATAAACCCGATGCCATTTGATTGAAATCTATAGGACTAAGACCATTGTTATTATCTTTCTAACATAAGTTAGGATTGTTAGACACACCTGATTACAAGTGTTCGATAATCTAATGACATTAGCTTGATCATTCTCTTCCCCTCTATTCAATTGTGGACATTTTTTTAGTAACATGTCCTATTGCTAAACAAATTCCACATGGAGTAATGACTCCAGTGGTTGTGACAATATGGGAAACAAGAGCAATGATTTGGTTAAGTCTATCTTCAACTTGACTTACATTTAACTCCTTTATTCTTGCATATTTTGAGAGGTTGTCATATTGTTGTATGACGGAGGATCGGTTTTTTAATAGATCTTGGGTTGAAGTATGGTCTTTATCCATAAAAACACCTCCACTAGGCACATCCAACACGTTCCTCTCAAATTGAGTAAGTCCCTCATAAAAGTATTGAAAAAGTTATCCCCTTTCATCCTTTGATGTGGGGGCTATGTGAACAAAGCCATATATCTATTGTATTAGGTGTGTAATGATTTAATAGACTCTTGTTAGATCATGATGATCATCTTCATTAGCACTATAACACGTGGACATGAAAATACTTGTCCTAAAATTCACTAGCCAAAGCAATAAGCATCCCATGAATAAATCTATCATGTGGGAAACTCATAAAGACAATCTTTAACACCATCAATAAAAGCAAATGAGAATGCCCTAAGCTTCAAGATTTGAATATCCACATCCTTAGGGAACATGGAGACACATACAGATATGAACTCTTTTATAAACTTGTTGGAGTCGTCACTAGGGGCTTCACAAAAAAATGGGGATTCGATGAAATATGCTAAACTCGATCTCAAAATCTCCTTCCTTGCCGTAAGTCGGATCATGATAACCAATACATGTAGGGATGGATTTTGCTAGACTATGGGCCGCCAATTCTTGTAAACTCCTAATAGTTGCCATAGGTGATAAATAGATAGGTACTTTTTTCTATGTTGTAAGTGAGATAGAGGACTCTCCTCCTTCTAATTGAGATAAGGAAGAAACAAAAACCTCATCCTCTTCACTTGGTGATGATGAAGAATTAGAAATATTTAAGATCCTAACATCGTGAATAGATTTCTCTATCTCAAGGTTCAATGGTAAAGGCTTTTTTTTGGGTTTCACTCTTGTATACATTCAATGAAGAGTAGCTACGGAAAAGAAAACCCAAAAGCGAGTAAACCACACCAAAGATAAAGTAAGCCTAAAAAAATAATGACTTGATAAAAGAAACAAATACAAAACATGTTGAAAACACATAAAAATACTAGTAAAACAAGACAAAGTTATCAATCCCCAACAACAATGCAAAAAATTGGTGTAACCATAATCGACATGTAATTTAAAACATATTTTTGTAAAATTTTAGTATTGGTGAGAAGGGTATTGTTTCAGGCTCTAGATTGAGATGACTCACCTAAATCTAGTTGGCACACATATAATAAAATAAAAGACTAGATCACACAAGAATAAATAACAAGAAAAAATAATTATAGGGTTAAAATAGAAACTAATACAAGTAAATAAAATAAAATAAGAAAAAAATAAAGATGAATGTAAATATGACAATATACTAAGGAATCAGTTTCCATCACAAGATTAAGTCAAGATAAAGAACATAATTCCTATATCACCTATTATTCACGAGAAAGGAATGAACCAAGTTGCAAGTTAGAATTAGGTTTACGCTATTTATATTAACTTCCTAAATCAATTTAATATGATAAAGCATCAATACTAAATCTTATTGAATTCTAGTTGTATGGTCACAACAAATGATTCCTATATCTAACTAGATCCAATATATTAAGAATAGGTGGAAGGATGTTAATTTAAATATCAAAAATAGTATCTTAAGTATGTGTAGTCGTATTCCTTTCATTTTACCCACACATATATAAATTTTCCACTACTCCATTTGGAATCGCAAGTTAGTTATGTGAATTGTTATCTAATATAGCTGCAATTTATAAATATGAAATCTAGTATGCTTGTGTGTCCACCTAGAGAATATATAACTCTAAATACTATCATTTTGAGACAACTAGAATGAGTTATGCACCATATAAATTATACTTGATAGAATTACTCTTATAAACGATATCAATAAAAATATAGTCAAATGATAATTAAAAAAAAGATAATAATATTAATACCTTAAACAATAGTTTATGGTTTTAATCTCATACCTAAAAGTAAGGAATTTAACTACTCATCATATATAAATTAATTAAAAAATTTATATAATATGGTAGTAAAAGAAAAGACTAAAAATCAAAGCAAAAATAAGCGAAACCTAGGGTAGATGACCTTCAGATAAGGCTCGGTCTACTACCAATCACTAAATTTTCTTCTTCCTTGTGCAAACAACCTTTCTCCTTTGATTGAATGTTTTATAAAATTAGATGCTATTTTGTGCAATTATTAACACAATATCAACAAATCAAGGGTTTGTGAATATGTAATTGATGATTCCATGGTTTAATTGAAGCAATTTAAGCACGTTTTGGAAGAATTAAGAAACTGGATGGATTTTTATGGATCAAAGACCCTGGATTGTAAATCTTATGACGGAGGCTAAATTGATTGAAGAGAATCATGAATTAAGGGTAGATGATGGATGAATTACGTGAATTACAAATGAATTGATCTATTGAACCACAACTTGATGGATATGAATTTGTGAATTCATTAGGGATATGATTGAATGATGTCTATATAGGTGTTAAGTGGGATAAAAATTATTGGGGATATAAGATAGATGGTAGGAAATATTTGGAAAATATTCCCGTGAAGGTCAAGGCTGTCATAATAGGATCAGTGGCTTCGGGCGATCCCCATATTACCAATGGTTAACCAGCAACATATATATCATCCACGTCAAAAATCCACAACTAATACTTTGAACCAATCAAACATATCCAATCTCTTTCTTATACAACATATATTGTAATACCCCATTTATTATATCCTTCATTGAGTACCTTATGTGTACACAATTTATTTTATGTGAAAGTAAATATAGAAATTATTAGAAGATATTGCATGTTTTGTGTGTTATTTCATGTGTATTAATTTTGTGGTAAAGTTTATTAATATCATTAAAATTAAAATATAGTAGAAATAAGGTAGTGCAGTGGTTAACATGAGATTGGTGGTCAGACGATTAGAGGTGGCATTTGGGAGGATGATATCATTAGTGGACCGACAGATGATTGACGATTGGCTGGGTGCAACCATTGTCGGTTTGTGAGTTTTGTGTTGTTTAATTTGTTTTGGTTTCAATTCAATTCCTTTGTTGAATATTTTTATATATTTGGGTTCTTAAATTCATTCCACATATTTTACTATTTTTTAATACATAATTTATGATATTTTTTCCTATGAATACCCATTCATTCAACTTTATACCCATTTTTAACCATCCCTGGCCATGTTTGGCCATGATTTCATGGTCCCCATTTCCGTATGACTAGATTTTGTACCAAGTTGAGCCTTGTCTCATTCATTCAACCAAAATTTCATCCAAAAATACATACCCATACCTAGTGTTACTCCTTCTTACACACTTTACTTTCATGTCTTAAATCAATTGTATTGCAATATTCCTCCCCTACCTCCTTGGTTATATTTTGAGCTCCTCCCCTTTCCTCTTCATTTCCTTATTCGATCAATTAGCTCCTCATCTTTTGTTCTCTCTTCTCTCATTAAGTTTCTCTCATCTTTTGGCTTCCCACCGAGATCCTCCCTCCTCTTTATCTATATTTCTCTTTAGATCTCTTCTTCTATAATCCTTAAGTATACCATGTCCTTATTTTTAACTAAGGGAAGGTTATGCTCTAGGCTGTTTGTGAAGAATTATAAGTTCTTCCCCCCTTTTTTTATCCTCTTCACAAAAATATTATGCATTCTCTCCTTTTCTTTTATTTATTTATCTTTTACCTCCTTTACCTCTCTATCTTATCTATTAGCTGGTATTTGCTTTGGGTTTATTTGATTTTGTAAGGTTCTCAAGAAGGGTCTTAAGCCTAAAGCTTGGAAGGGGTTATTATGTTATTTTTGATTTCGTCTTGGACGTTTGGTGAATAATTATCCTCTTTGTAGGATTGATTTGTTTGTATTCGTGCTTATAGTTGCAAGCATGATTATTATGTTTAATCTTTACAAACATGAGTTATATTTTTCTCATGATTTTACATGAATCATGCTAAATTAAGGCCCTAGAATTTCCACTCTTTTGTAGAACAATTTTATATGTGCAGGGTTGGAATTTTTATATGTATATGGTGCCATAGAAAATTTTAGGATTTCTAGTTTATGACACCTTTTTTGAGACTTAAGAATATTAAGTATGTAGAGCATTATGACCAAAGCCACGAGAAGTGTCAAATATGCGGAATGTTGGAAAATCTATCACAACTTACAAGCCCATATAAAATTTTAGGATTTCTAGAATTTTAATGTATATCGATCTATTTGAGGTGTTACATTTTTTTGTCCACGTTAGAAGCCTCATGTTAAGCCTATGTATCATTGATGCTTTAAAAATGAATAATTGATGACCTAGAGGTAATTTTGTCTTTTTATATGATTTCTGAAAATTTTCCAAAACTATATTATATGGTCAAAATGATTATTGGCCTATGTAGGAGTGCTTTTTAAAAGTGTTTGGAATTAGAATGACTTAAAATGGAATAATAGACATATAAGAACGTTTTAATCATTGATAACTTAATACGTGTAGTTGAATAATTAGATATAGACTGACCTTTATGTTTATCATTGACTTTGACTATTGACCTTAGGATTAACTTTGAAAAATTATATTTAAAGGAGGAAATTGCTAAGCGTGAAGTTGTTATTATATGTGTCCTACATGCAATTGACAATTACTCTAATAAAATATTAATATTTAAAGTGAAAGATTTTGAGTAGTAACGGGATACTCTGTAGGATTATCTACCTTAGAAATGAGGTGACAGTATTGATTTGGTTTTGTGCCTTTTCGAATGCCTCAACATTTTGATCAAGGTCCTACGTCAATTCTATTTAGTTCTTTGAAATTCTTAGAGGGTAAGGATTGGGTGATCTAAGATGGGGGGCGGTATTATATTGTCTTGTGTGTGAATATGGGTGATCTAATATAGGAGGTTATTATATTATCTTGCGTGTTAATATGACCATGTTACGTAAGTGTCCCCAAGTTATAAAGGTTAAGGGTATTATGTTACTTTGTGCGCTAGTATGTACGAGACACGTAAGTGGCCCTAGGTTGTGATTGTATTCCCTCAAGTAATTAAAAATATAAAAACTTTTGTGTGTGCGGTTTGGTATTTGTCGTAGCTAATTACCATTTTTGTAATTACAAGTAGCAATATGGTGGTTTAATGGAAATGGGCTTGATGTGGTGGTTCAATAGTTACCTCAATGCACTACCTATGGTTTAGTGAATATGTTTTTAGTATGCTGGTTTGGTAGTTGCCCTAGAGCATTACCCTTGTTTTATAAAAAGTGGTATAAGTATGGTTTGGTAGTTATCATTGTGTACTACTCTTTTGATGTGAGTTTGGGATTGACGGATTAGCCGTTAGTTAAATGTTGTATTGATTTTTTTGGTGTGTAAATGTATGCTTCATATGTAATGTCTATTGTATTATTGTTATTGCATGTGAATTATATGTAAGAATGATTATATATATCCTTATTCTTATGTGTTTCATGATATACTTGCATAATTTCTTGCTTAATCAACAAGCAATTAGGACATTGTAAGTTTTGTTGACAGAGGTGACAACTTTGGGCCTAGATCGAAGTGTAGGTCTATTTGGTGTAGCATTGTGGTCTCCAATTTATGGACTTTGTATTTTTGGTTTCCTTATTCTTAAATTTGATCGCCATTTTGGAATATCAAGTGTTGTAAATACTTCAGTGCTGTATTTAATATTAATCTTCGTTTGGTCTCATCCTTAGATTAATCTTAGATTACATTGAGTGGTTTAAATCTTACATTTAACATAGATTAGATATTAGTTATACTTTTCAATGTGTTAGATGTGGCACTAGGCTTCACATTTTTTATTTTAACTTCCTCAACTCTATATTTAAGCAAAAATAGTTATAGTTAGAAAAATGGAGGTGGTACTTATATAATCTCAATGATTTCTTGACTTTCCTACCCTTTCTCACCAGCCTCCGAATCCATCCCTCCTCACAACCAGTCTCATGTTTTCTTTCCACTTTCACTTCCAGATCCTTCGAGTGCATAACAATGGCTAATGTTAAGAAAATGCCAGCAGATAAGCAACCAAAAGCCAAGAAGAAACTTCTGTAGGAAAGTAGGAATTGATAAGAAGACAAAAAAAGCTAAAGAAGAGCATCGAGACCCATAAGATTTACATTTTTTAAGTTTTGAAACATATTCATCTCGATATTGGAATTTCTAGTGAGGCAATGGGTATTATGAACGATTTTTTTTTTTTTTTTGAGAAATTGGCTTAGTAATCTTCCAGATTGGTCAGGTATAATAAGAAAACAACGATTACGTCCATAGAGATTGGATTGGTTAAGAATGTTGTCAGCCAGAGAGAATTTTTCAATAATGAAACATCCACCTTCTGTTTTGGCACGAATTTTCTGGTCATTTGTTGTTCAATCGAAATGAATGTATTGTCGGCCAATGATAGCTTTAGAATCCTGGATTGAATCGTTTGCAGTAAGGATGGATGGAAATCAATTTCATTCATTGGTATCTTCATGCCAAGGCAAAGGCCTGCCTTCAATACGTAGAAAAAACAATGGCACTTTCTGGTGTCAAACAATAGACATGCTAAGGCCCGTCTTCAATGCGTATAATAAACAATGGCAATCAACGAGGAAAAGACAGGAAACTGAGATACCAAGAGCCGATGGATGGTGTAAAAGGACATCATAAAAACTGCAGTATTGTTGTACGGTTCAAAAACAACCAGCAAGATTTTTATCGGAGTTTATATCATCACGTCTCAGCGAACGAACACTGATAGAAATGAGCATCCTGCTTCACCATCAATAATGTAAACTGCATAAGCATGGTGGAGAAGGTTTTGTCCAATATCCATATCAAGCAACTCCAAATCTCGCAGGCGGGTATGGTGCTTCCAGAAATGCAGGAACAGAGAAATTGTCTCCAGATCCGAACCAAATCTGATATGTTTCACATGTGCCAAACCAATGGCCATCAACTAAACCCTGGCAAGATCTGAGTCAGATGGACATACGATAGAAGGATGCTCATTCATTCATATATGATAAAAAAATGTTATGAATGGAAGAACCAGTAAGCAAAAATAAGTGATAACTCCTCTGTCATCCATCAGTAAAGTTGGGATTGGGGGAGGGTATTATTAAAAAGCTTTCATCATGAAATCACTTGTTGGAGAAGTGAATTCTAGGCAAAAACCAAAATTGGTCGAAAGCAATGGCACGGGCAGGGAGTGTCAGCTGCAATTTTATGTACAAATATACTTAATAGAACAAATCTTATCACAAAAAGTAGTCAAGACATGTAAGCATATAGAACTTCAACAAGACTGAAAAAAATCAATTTCTGTTTCCTTATGTTCAAGTGGTAAACCAACTTTCTAATCAACAAACATAAACAGAGAAGGGGAGGATTCCTTAAGGCAATATGCACAACTTGATTCCGTTTCCTGGTCCGAGCATCTTCATTCCACTCTCCCATGCCCAAGCATATGGCCACAATGGGACATACAAGCCAGAAGTAGCACCCTTTCATATCCGTGAACATGAAAGAGGAAGCTAAATGCAAATACTTCCCACGCCCTGTCATGGATGTATAGAGCTCACGTAGAAGCTGTTTTTCTTGAGACCTAAAGAGGTCGATGAAGAGCCTTAATGTGATGACAGAGTTTACCCTCCTGGCCACACATTTGTGCAGTTGAGTTTGACATGCAACGAACAGCATAATACGGTAATATTGCTTTTATTTCAGGTCAGTAGACAACTGAGAGCATGAAGAAAGCAACACAGTTTCAGCTCCATTAAAGACTTCAGACACTCTGTAACCTTCCTCCTTGACTACTAAACACCAATAAGAAGCAAATCTCACCTATGAAGTATAATTTCATATAAAATTATCCAGCTGTATAGCGACCTAAAGCAATACCACTTCCCAGAAATATGATACATAATTTTCTACCGAAAAACACCACTTAGACCAAAAGAACTGTAGTATTTTCAAGCTCTTAAAGCACTCTGTTTCCTATTCAGTTTTCGTATAATCGGTGACCAAAACAGACCAAGATCATCGTAAGCAGCTATAAGATGTAACAAATAAGGCCAAAAATACTGGAGCATAAGGACTGAGGGTGGGGTGTGGATGAAATCACAAACATGAAGCCCATACAGGATTATCATCACCTCTTGTATGTATTCTTGAAGGAGGCAATCTTAAACACTGAGATAACTTTTCAAAACTCCAAGGATAAAAAAATGTTAAGTACATACCAAACCTCAAGCCATAACACTTTTCAGTACAAGCCTCAGTAGAAATGTTTCTCTGCACGGGCCACCAAATATGACTTCAAAGAGAGAGCAGAAATATGCTACAACTGATGACTTTATTTGATTTACAATTACTCTGCAGCTAATGACGTCCAGACTCATACAGTTTTAACATTAAAGAGATACTGAGTACTAAACCTGACACAAACCCTACACCTTAAGCCTTGAGATGCCTCACCATGAGTCAATACAAATCCCAGGAACTCATTCTAACCAAATTAAAACTATACACAGTCAAACACATACATTGTCCCAATCCTGAACACCAAACTCATCTTATTACAACTTAGAGAGCATTTCACCATCACCTAGCATGGAATTCATTTCAGAACACATTGTGGTCAGATCTCCAGAACTAATAGTCAGATTCACAGCAGATCAATCAGACCACAATCAGGACAACAGAAGAATCACGTGAATCTCCAACTCATCCAGTATAGGAAAAGGCTAAGGTACAAAAGGCAGCCCAACTCGCTGTGGGGCAGCAACTCAGGAGAAATGCTCAATGTCTGATACAATACAAGCTTGATTCTCAAGTCAAGTAATTGACAAATACTGATAATTCAGGAACTCAAAGCCCACAAGTTAACATGGCCATCCAAAGCATATTAAGATGCTAAACACAATCAATTTATCTTCAGTCTAGAAGTCAAAGGAACCTGTTAATAATGCATCCTTTGGTTCAGCAACAAAGGCAATAAGAGTGTAGCAGGCTTAAGAAAGAAATATACCCATACTGCTATATCTAATTGACACAGAGCAGACAACATTACTAATGACATCCTAAGCCTCCATGCAGAGATAAACTTTATTTCCCTGACCTTATATTTTAGAGTGATAATATTGGTATTTTATTCACTCTAGGTCATGTTTGATTCTGCATTTGCAAGTTAGCAAGATTTGTTGCATCATATTTGATATGGATGAATGTTTACCAGCTAATTACCTGTCACAGCAAAATCCATCGGTTCTCAGAAGAACCCAATGGGTGACTAATGCGATGCTGCTCTTGCAGCAGAACAAGTGATTCAAGCATTTCAATTCATTAGCTTATAATAAGATTAACTATGCAAGAGGGAATGCCAACAAATGCTTCACACCCAAGCACTTATATAAAGGTCTAGATTGTCATTGTGTGGATGATACCAGGAGTATACATAATAGCATGTTTCATGTGCAAGACCGGCTATATCCCATCATTTGGCAGACCCTTGTATCTCAACATCTCAAGAGAATCGTAAAAGCTATGAGATGGCGCAGACTCAATACCTAAGGAGATATATCAAACTGATTACTGTTTTGGCCATAAAGAAAGCTCTCTGCCACACTTTGTTCGACACCTGGCTTATCTATTTTCAAAAATTTTGGTTCAGATAATATACATTAATGTTTTTATAATTGTTTCACACTAAAGTCCAGATATTGTGTTTTCCTGCACGACATGTACATGTCTTTGTATTTAATTCCATACTACAAAAACATAATTACTCTAATTTTGAGCATTTTCTGGCAATTCAAAACAAATGTAGTCCCAAACCATATTAGCAACAATTAACATGTGACTAATCAAGCCACACTACTTTTTTTCATTTTGATAATAGTAAGCCACACAAGCTGAACTACAACAACGCAAATAGAGGCGAGCCAAGTCCTGGTAGTCTTTGCTGTCCTTCCCCCAGAATCACCCACCCACCCACCCAAAACAATTTCAGGCTGCTTGATGTCAATGGCCTATCTCCTTTTGAAGGTAGAATAACAAGAGACACAGATGAACAAGTCCCGAAGCAGGAATTCCCCCCCCCCCCCACCCCTGACTGTGAAATTTGAAGCAATACCAAATGTTTGTTGAGAGAAGCATATGGAAAGGATTCAATGTTCCAGATAATAAAGACAGAAAATGAGATGCGATGCGAGAGGAAGGTAGTGATATTCTTGCTAAGTAAGCCAATGTGATGTTGTTGCTGGTGTTAATACTTCCTGCATGTGGCTAAGCATCAGAAGAGGCTAAGTAGAATAACACACAAGACAAGATGCAGGGAAAACAAAACAGTGAGGAGCATAAGAAATAAAGCATATCCATGAGCATTAATGCAGCCAAATGTCTAGTAAGTTAGCCTAAGTACTAGTCTTGAATTCGGCTTGCGTCCATTTCTTAACTATCCAACTTTAGTTGGGCTCCTTTTATATGTGGGTGGCAGTTGTTGGGAGGAAAAAAATCATGGCATAATGATCAGGGTAGAGAATTTCACCTCATAAGATGAACAAAAGAAAGCTGCCTTTTGGTGTTTGATACAGGGGAATATGCTCTTTGCCTCTTCCCCAAATTCAATCCCATCACACTTTCCTCTTCCTCACTGTCCAACCTCCATCTAATGACAATACTAGTTTCCTGGTCGCCAAAGGTCCTAATAAGCCTGTGATTAAATACACATTTGTAAGAAAACCTCACATGGCTGCTGACAAGGTTGCTGAAGAATCAGACTGATATGATGTAAGGAAGGTTTGGGCTGGCATTCTGTTGCCAGAGTGTCCTTATCGTTATTTGCTGTGGGAGTTCTGTTGCTCTTTATTGCTGAATCATTAGGAATCTGTTAGGGTGAGTAATTATGGTTTGTTGCTACTTTGCTGAAGTCTTTTCCAATAAATAGAGGAGACAGGCAGTGGAAGTAAGATAGGAAGATAGCAGTCTCACTGGGAGGTTTCCAGGTCCTCTAAACCCCAAAAGTGTCTTGTAACAATTGTAATTGGTCCCTCAATATTCTTCCCCTCCAACTGCGTTATCTCTTTCTGTATCCCTCCTATGCTGCACTCATCGATGGCCTTTTTCTGTACAAAGAAGCTAGCATTTAGCCCATTTAGGTGGTAGGTGGTTGTTGTGATGTGAAGTTTATGTGTATGGCACATGACCTTATTCTTCACTGTATCCTAAATTCCAGTAATGTATCACCCTTATATTGAGGTAATGTTTCCCAGTCCATCTTTTATACCCTGTCCAAACAAGTGGAATGAGCCTTAGACACCTGTTCCCTGGCCCCAAGGGGAGAAAACCTTTTATCCTGTTTCTCAATCAGTCCAAACAGGGCCTTATCTAGGGTAATCTATCTACTACTATTAAGCAAGGAGGTGTTATGGTACGTAAAACCTAGATAACTAAAATATTGCTTCAAAATTATGCCACAGACTCACAAATCCTTCATGCGTAAACATGTATCCACAACAATCTGCCACACAATCAATACCACCAACCTTCAATTGCTACATTAACCTTCAACCAGTTCCCTACATTTCAGTTACCTTTCATAGCATATCCTATCTTCCATTCGCCGACCACCCATCATTCCATATTCTCTTTCTTAACCCTTCTTATGTGAATAATATAAATTTCAGTTGTATCCTTTTGATGCGTATACGATTAGAGGGTGTAAGATAAACGGTGGTTTAGGGTTAGGAAAGGTGGAAGGCGGTTTAGGGCTGATGGAAAGATAGAAGGGTGGTGAAAAGGGTTTGGATGGACGAATGGAGTGACGGTTTGGAGTAGGGTTTTCGGTGGAAAAGATAGAGGTGGCGAAGTAAAAAAAAATAAAAATAGAGGGATAGATTAATCTTTAAGCCACACAGAAATAAAGATTAAAGTTTTTCGAAACAAATCGTTCACAAAAATAGAGGGATAGATTAAATAGATTGCACGTTCATCACAAACTTCACTTTTACTGAAAAATCAACAATTCAACCGCTTTCATCTATTATTTTAACAATCAAAACCCTACATTCATCTGGTATAAATCAAAAAATTTGAAGCACAAACTTACTATTATTTACAATGCTAAAATAGTTCCCACTCTTTTACTCCAACAACGCTCATTCCCTCTCTTCGAAAACATTAAAAGTATACTACCAATTATAAGAAAAATACAGTTAATCACTTCCCTATTTAAAATTTTTAAGTATGAAAACAAAAAATCTGTCATCGCTTACTTAGCCTCTTCATATCATATCTATCAATTTTCCCATGGCATAATAATCCCACTAATCTCTCCATCTCTCCCTCTTTTCTCAATTGTTTATGCTTATAGAGGCAATGCATTGAGATAGCAGACAATTTAATGTTCACTAGATTCTCTTTGCTATATGACTTTTGAATTAAGCTCCCCAAAGCACAAATAGTAGGAAAGTGTAAGTTATGAAGAATATTTAACAGCCACTATTTATCCTCTTAGTTATTTTTACTTAAGCTTGTATTCCGACGCATGCCCTTTTCATTGCTATTAGTTTCCCTTTTATATGCAGTTACATATATTTTCCAATCTTGGAATAAATGCAATATGTAGATTGAAGATTGTCATCATTTATATATTACTTTACAATTAAAAGGCACAATGTTAAATATTCTTTTTAATTCTCTATCTAGTGTTTTGCAGTGGTTGAAAGGCCTATTAAACAATGTGAATTTTCTTATGTTTTAAAATATTCAAGAGAAAAGATTCATTATTCAAATTCATAAAATCGAGATTTTCAAAAGATTATGAATTGCATGAATTCACTTTTACTATTGTTTTGCGACTTGCCAGAGACATTAATACTGCCTGCAATGAAAATCTAATATCATTATGTGCGTATCATTGGTGCTGACATCATAATTAAACACTAATTTTCAACAAATAAATTTCATTACAATTGGACATAAAAGCTGTGCGCACCGACTGTTATAAAAATTGAGTATTTGTAATGTCAGTAAAAAAAATCATCTTTGCACTCAATATTTCCTATCTTCAAACAAACCCAAAATGGTTAAACATCATTTGTTGGGTGACATCTAATAAATGATCCTATATGACTTGACGATTTTCAGAAATTAATATATAAATAGCAAGACCATGAAGAAAAAAATCATCCAACAATAGATATCGGTAACCACCACTTCTACGTCATTAATTTATAATTATGAGTGGGGAAATGTAAAACCCTATAAATATCAGAAGGCATTAATCATTTGTTACCAGGATATAACTAATGTAGTGAGTGAAGATGTGGGGATGTTAATGTAGATTCGGGTTTCTCGTCCATCATGGACAGTGCGGCTATACATTATCTTTATCAACTGCATTAATTTGTTTTCCTGTTGAAGTGATTGCAGGTAATTGTAAGTAGTGAACAAATTTAGGCTTTTTCTTATTATTTTTCTCTTCTTTACTTCAGTTCACGAAAACACATTTACCATATTGAGGCTTCCTGTCATTTGGTATCTTAATTCTATGGAAGAATTAGTTTGTAATTTTCTGGATTCTAATTTTCTAAACTTTATAATGCACTGATAAGTGATATAAATTATTTTCGGCATTAGCAAACAAAACCTATTTATTTGAAGTACTGTTAACTATGGTGTAGTTAGTTATAACATAAAAAGGATCAAATATTTTACAATGCTTTATATCATAAAGTATTGTTTCCTTTGAATTTGTGGGCTTTATAAATTTTCCTTAAATCAATATGATTCTATGTGTTTGTAAGAAAAATTCTTTTATGATAAACTATTAAAGCATATTCGTTTTTTTTTGCTTAGTTCTTATATAACCTAAATTGAGCACAGTTCATTATAAAAATTATATGCATGGCATGTAACCAAAGTATATTTGTTTTTAACATTTATGTATGGATTGAAACTGATCTAATATTATTTATTGACATCAATCATGGATGCATTGCGTGCTTTCAAATGATAGTTCAAAAATAAGGTGAACAAGATATTAAAGATGAACTGAACATCCAGAAATAGGTCGAGGCGTGCACCAACAGGACGTTGGTGAAAAAGTTAGGATAACCTCAGAGCAGTAGAGCAGAACAATCCATGCTGCTAATCCAGGCCATTTCTGGTTCAAGCTAAGTAGTGCAGCTTCACTAGTCAGCTTGACCTCTATGCTCCAGATATCAGAGCATATAACTGAAGATAGGAGGAACAAAGAACTTTAACATAAAGTAGCCCACTAATTTCCAATAACTATCTTAATCTCTACCACACAAGTGAAGCAACTTAAGTTGCAGTGCACTATACCACCATAATCAGGCATCATTAACATATAGCTACAACGTCCAAAACATGTAGTGTGTACAGCAAGCGTTGACCCAACATGACTTTAATGTACAGTTATGATTCAGTTCCTATTGCAGCTTTCCCCTTCTATACGCTTAAATTTGACGAGCCTTTCATCATCTCCTGCTATTAGGAAGATTTAGCTATAGCCAAAGCTCACATTCAAACTTCAAACAAGGGGAATAAAAAATATATATCACTTTATCCCCAAGACGGCAAGGAATAATTATTACGTGACCCGGATGCACCTACATTTTGGTGTACATTTATACAAATATACTAAATGTACACCAAAATATACTAAAAATATACCACAATTGTACTAAATGTACGAGTAGTTTAAGTGCCCACGGTTCACGTACTAACTTCTAGCAAGCAAGGGCAATATTCGTCTTCATTCGTCACGTTTCAATTCTCTGTACCTCCACAAGTCCTACCATCACATTGTCATTTCCGCGTTTATTTCTGGTTTCCACCATTGCATTTACCCACAAGGCCAACAGAAATCCATTCCGAAACCTCTACAGCTCACTCAAACAATAACCATCAAATATTTGCATAATCTGAATCGAGCTGAGATTAAAATTCTGGGCAGGTGAGCTCAAATATTCATGACTAGATTGCTACGGCATATCCCTCCGTATTCATCTCAAACTCTATATCGATAACCAACTAGTATAATGTTGCGAGCTACAGCATAACAATGGATGGTTGATGAACTATTCGTTATTTCAATGACCAAAAAGTCAAGCGGCAATCGGCAACCGTTGTCAACAGTGGATGAACTACAATAATTCCATAGACTCAACCTGATAAGCATCTTTCCAACAGCAAAGTAAAAAGGTAAGGAGG
The DNA here is from genome assembly GCA_030549775.1 of Tamarix chinensis. Taxonomy (NCBI): domain Eukaryota; kingdom Viridiplantae; phylum Streptophyta; class Magnoliopsida; order Caryophyllales; family Tamaricaceae; genus Tamarix; species Tamarix chinensis. The sequence goes on from CM060172.1 coordinate 94,961,722, forward strand.
GGAAGGAGAGAAGGAAAAAGGAAAAAAGAAAAAAGGGCAATAGCAACAAATGATAAGCGTCATCAGACAAGGAGCAACACAAGTACCTCGGAGCAGCGAGGTTCCGATGAAGAATTCGACTACGACCAACATCCCCATTTTCAATCAACTCCTTCAGCCCCAAATTCCAAACTTTCTCTTCTTTATCCTCCGCCTCTTCTTTATCCCCTTCCTCTTCTTTATTTGCCGCAAACCCACCAGGCACTCTTTCAAAATAATTCCCATAAATATACTCAGGCGTATAACCATTCTCTTCATCAAACAACATAATATGTCCATGCCACTCCCATACCCGATAATCCGACTCGGTCTCTTCATGAAACCCAACACAAATATGATGCTCCCCGATCGTAACGGCCTGACCAGAATTGGGTTTCAGGGATTCAGTCTGCCCACTAAGGATGATCTTGATTATTTCCTTTTCAAGCTTGGATTCTTCTCTGGCAAGCTGGGTTTTGCTGTGGTCCTCATCGTCATTGTCATCTTCAGAGGAGAGATTGTAGGCGGCGCTAAGGAGGAGGTCTTCGAAGGATTGGGAGATGAGAGGGTGCTGGGCAGTGGTTGGCTGCGGTGGTCCGCGGATATTAAGCCTGCCCATCAAAGTTTGGAGCATCAAGTTTTCGAAGCTTGGCTTGCTGTTGAATGAACTCATCTTTCGGATGGATTGATGGACTCCGCAAGTGCGACGTCTGAGATAAATCTTGGGAGGGAGTTTATGCTGGGTTTTGGGAAAGGTTTTATGCGATTTTCAGCACATTTGAGCATTCGTCCTCGTGTTGTAGATATTTACATCAACATATATAGATCACTGTTTTTAATATATATTAATAATTTACGATAGCAGGCAGACAATTTTACAGACAGTTTTTCTATTAGAAATACTAGAAATAGGGAAAAAAATTATATAATACCACCGACCAATACACACACTAGTTATATGATTTTAGGTAAAATAAATAAACAAAGTGTTAACAAGTATTTGAAGACACTTATTAAGCAAACCTTTTCTTCTAAAAATAAACATACCATTTTTTATTTAATATGTATTGTTTTAACCATAATTATAAAAAATATGGCAAACATTTCTCATTTAGTACCCTCATATTATCGTGAGTACATGTACAATTTTCTAAAGAGTGGCATGTTTATTTATTTTTAGCTCTAAGATAAACAAATATAATATAATATACACCTATGATATATATACAAACAAAATACATTTACAATTATAATCCTGATGATATTTCCTTAATACAAACATAAAATATACTTTTTTCATGCCAAATAAAAATTTATTATAACAATTTTTATTCATTTACAAGCTCATAAGACTAATCTTAACATGTGTGTGTCTATATATATATATATATAGATATATAGATATAAAATAGTGGAGCATCAATTAATGCATAGATCATAAAAGAGAAAAAATAAATGTTAAAGTGGAAGTTAAATGCTTAAATTTTTCTAAATGACATGCTATTTTTTGAATAAAAATTAAATCCTTAGATAGCTTTTTCTAAAAAAGAAAACGGATGGAATAATACATTCACTATTTTAAAATATCAAATGTAATTTTAAAAATTAACATTTAATTAAAAGTAAGCATTTAATATGAAATTAAATTATGATGACAAAAATAGATTACAATGATATTTTCATTATTATAATTTTTTATATAAATTACAACAACAAAATTTAACTAATATACTTTGAGAGAATTATATATTTACTAACAAACTTATATTTAGGAAAAAGGATCATCCTTTCAATAACTAAAATTCAATGATCAATTTAATTATGATTATAAGGTCTATTTTATTAGTTAGGGAATATTCAATAAAAAAATAAATTATGTTTTGATAATTTCTCAATATAGGTAAGAGATAATAATTAATTAATATATTAGTACTTAAAATAATATTACTTTTATAACCACAAATTTTCAACATTTTATATCTTCCTCACAAAATCTGATTCTTACTTATATGACTCTCACATTTAAGCTTCATAATTTATGACGTAGTCATAAATAAGTTGTAATTAAGGATATGTTAGTATACGGTTAAAATAAAAAATATTACAATTTTTTTACAACTATTTTATTAAGGGTGAGTCTACATAAATGGGTTCTACATATAAGATCCACATTTTGTGACATAGTTGTGAATAAATGGTAGATATTTTATTAATAAAGTTAGCATTTTTTTTAGAGATATACTACCTCATATTCAAAATAAATGTCACCTTAATAAAGTATTCTATCGAAATTATATATCACTTTGGATTTTCAATGCAACAATTATATTATTTTCTTGAATTATCTCTATACATTAAAAGTTATTGTAATATCTCGTATTTTTCTAACTCTGGTTTCTAGGTGATTAGCTTCATAATCCATCATTAACCTTCTATCCTTGATTAATCATCCTACCCTTGTCCAAAATCTAATTATTTTATCCCTTAACCCTTTTAAACCCCTATTTTCTTCTCTCTTGACCAACGATCAACTGACCTATCCCTTCGGTCAATCGAGCGTTGGGTAATTAGCCCAACCTCGTTTATTTTAATTCTTTTTTTATTCTAAAATCAATTCTTATGTCCAATATTTTTCTATTTTTGGATTTCTAAATCCAGTCCACTCGTTTTCCTAATTTTTCTCAATTTATTTTTGGATTATTTAAAATATTTTCTCAATTTATACCTAACTATTACATATTCTTCCTTAAATAAACTATTTTAATTGATGGTGACCCTTTAGGGTCAGTGTTGACCACATAAATTCCCTCCCATACCTCCTGAATTAGATTTGATCTTTTCTTTTGGTAATCAACCACAAATATGGCCATAATCTTTTCCTTATATATCTTAACCACTTTCTTACAACCCATCACCCCTTCTAATAAGACTCCATCATCCTTTGACTTGCAAGCAACCTATAATTATGACCTCTCCTCTATCTTTCTCCCTTTGGACGACAACCCCATAGTGGGGGGAATACCTTTGGCTTTTAATTTTCACACTTAGCCAATTTCAAAATTTCCTATTTTTCTCCATCCTTTATCCTCTTGCATTTTCTCTTATGTTCATCTTGTTCTTGTTGTCAAACCTTTCTCTTCTCCTTCATTTCTTTCCCTTCATACTTCTAAAGACTTGAATCGTAATCAACAAGTGCTTTAATTTAAGCAATATTGGATTAAAGTTTAAAGATTGGTGAACCTTTGTTCATATTTGCTCAATCCATATCATCTCAAGACAAGGGTTTTCATCCTTCCCTTTTTAATATATTTTTATTGCCTTCTCTCCTTGTTATTCTTTGTTGCTAATCTTACCATTTTTGTTTAGGTGATTAAGTCTTGGGGTGAAGGAAGTGGATTTTCTAAAGAGTAGTGTTTACCTAGAGACCAGTGCTAGCTAAGTAACATTTTCTACTTCTCTAGACTAAGATTTACGTGTTATATGTTGTTGCTAATTTTTCCTTACAGTGATAGTGTGATTATTTTTATTAAAGTGTGATCTATGTTTTAAGGAGCTTGTATTCATGTATTATATGTGAATTTATGAGTGCGTGATAAAATTCAAAAATTCCATGATAGGTTATGCTAAGATTTCCATATATATATATTTTTCACGATGATTATGCCTTGATTCATTTTACTAAGCATGATTTTATGTGTTTTAAAATATGTTCAAGTGTTTGGATAAATATTATGAAGTTGATCCGAGTATTAGACATTTTCCCCTTAGGAGGCATTCGTCCTTTTGGCCTTTGGCTTATATTTTATTATTATTTTAGTTTGTGTAAATTAGACCTTACTATATCTAATAGCATGTGGAAGTTTATGTATGATTTTGGTATGGCTTGAAGGAGGAAATTTTTGGGAAAGTTTGAAGTATAATAAGTCATAAGGGTATTTTTATCATTTCATAAAGTTTTTAGGAAAATTGGGTTGACCATTGTGTTCATTAGGTATTTTACTTAAATTTTGATATATAACATATTAGGGTTTGGAATTGTTTGGTTTGTGTCATGATTTTTGCAAGTTTAGATATATTTTACGTGATTAAGGATAATTTTATCCTTTTACATCAATTCTACAAATTTTGGTTTTATGAGTGTCATTTGAGGTGAAAATGTGTTAAATAGATTACTTGGGTTAATTATAATTGATATAAGTTAAGATGAGTGAAAAGGGCTTCAAATGAGGTTAGAAACTCTAGGGGTATAATTGTTATTTTAAGTGTGAAATTTGTAGTTATAATTATGTTTATGGGCGAGTTATATGTAATATGATGTTAGAACAAGATGATCCTAAATCTACTCTATGTAAGTCCAACCCATTAGTTAATAGGGGGCATGCATACTTAAGGATTAAATATTTACATAGTGGCGACAACGAGTGTTTTGTCTTAGTTTGACTTTTATCTTCCATCCGTAGAGGAAAGAGGAGTGGGAGTAATTTAAGTAAGATTCCTGTTCTTAAAGTGATTAAGTAAATTTTAATTATGTGATCACTAAGTATGTATCTTAATACAACTTTTCTTTTAAGCTACCTTATATCGTAAGTAATGTTCACATATGTAGTACTTATTGTTATCGCATGTTCTAAATTATTGTATTATATGCATGATCATATGTGTCATGCATGCCTTATCTTTTAATGTGATGGTGTTACTCATTATGTTTTGTACCGACTACCTTATATGGTCACTACTTATTCAAATGAGCATGCGCCACTTTTGTTGATGCACAAGTATATGATGATTACTTGGATGACTTTGATATACTGAATGCGAATGAGTGATGCTTGTTTCATGGTTTTTTTGGCATAAATTCATAGTTATTTGATAGTAGTAGCTTTTGTTCTAAATACTTTTGAACCTCTTAGATTCATTTACACCATTCGTCGTTTTAGCTGTATAATTAATATGAGAATGGTACAAAATCATACTTGTATTGAATACCTCTGTTATTTTATGTATTACCTTCCACAAAATGAAATGTTTCCATAATAAATTTGGAGATGTTATAACTATCTAATATAAATATGACTAAAAAGGTATATTTAATAAGGATTTACTAACACAATGTTCACCAATTTATATACCTTTTCCATTTCTCTAACACGTTCCATAGTAATTTAATTTATTTTCTAAAATAATATTTATCTATATAAAATGTAAAGTCATTCGATATTTACATTTTTGTATGAAAATTCATTTAAAAAAAAAGTTAAAGCCTACTTTTTATTTTTACATTCATTTTCCCCCATTATCTATGCATTGAATAGTTTGTTGTTTTTTTAATGAATGGTGTAAGTATGCATATTGATAAAATAAATTTATCTTTAATACGAAGGGAGTACAATTAATGTATTAATTACACACATGTATGGTAGTTTGTGTTGTGAATTGTGTTTTTTAAATAGTAACTTTAACAAACACCCCCTAAGGGTACATGTTAGAAAAACTCATACTTTTTATATGCGTGCAAAATAGTACAATGAGATTTATTTTAAATTGAATAATTAGCAACTAATTAGGATAATAATTAATAATAGTATTAATTAATAAGGATGATAGTTATTAATCTACATATCAAATGCATAAATTATGTACTTCACCATGTCTAAATTATATGATGTTTTGACCTATTAAATAGGTACTAATATTATTTTATAATGGCTAAAGAACCCTTAATTAATAAGCCATTTCTATTTATTTTTACTACATTTTTTTATCCTCTTTCTCTTTTTTGCTCTCTTTCTCATGTTGTATATAAAACTACTACTCCTTTTATCAATGAGTAGGAAGTGATGCATTTAGCAAGAAGTTGGAAAGTGGAGTAATAGGAAGAGAAAACATCTACTACTATGTCATTTTATATTAAGGGTAAAATAAGAAATAAACCACACATGATACCTAGACTTTAAGTGTCTACATCCCTTATAGGTTTCGCATAGCTCCTATAAAGTATAAACGGGTATTGTCATTGCATGCAAGAAAGAGTACAAATATACAATAATGAAGGCATACAATTGCTTAACCCTACCCCGGATACTATCATGAGGCTACTTGCTTACATCTCAAACTCATTTTCTCATAATTAGTATTTTCTAATCATTATCACAAATTATGTAATATTCCACTTTTCTAACTCTAATTATCCTACAGGAGTAGGATCTATATTCTTTGTATAATCATTCTAAACTTGTTTATCCATTCTAAAATTTGAAATTCATCCTTTCTTTCCAAATCATTAAATTGCTTCAAAACTTATTTATGTGATGAGATAACTTCAGTCATTTTCATCCATTTTAATACGTTTGGACTTCAAACAATTCTATTATCAAATAATTTTATTTATTTGGATTTCTAAAGTTATTTCACACACTCCCCTAAATTTTTATACTTTTTGAGATTTATTTATTATTTCCCCTCATAAATTCCTATTTTCTAGCATTTATACTAACTTTTATTAATCAAAACATTAAGTAGACAACTCCCTAGAACCTTGACCATCACTCACATCCTATTTACATGGAAGATCTAGTCTTTGCCTCTCTATTTTTTTTGCTCCCAAATTAACCCTAAACTTCACTATAATTGCATCATTCTTAATCTCACCAACTTTTTTACATTTCAATCACTTTCTCTCAACCAAGTATGGTGTTAACTAAAGCTTACTCCCCACTTTTAATTTGTGACAATTTTGGTAGGGAGAGGGAGTGTGATTCTGGCCATTAATCCCCCAAACACAACCTCTTATTCACTCCTTCATTTACCAACTTTTTTCTAAATGTTATGCATTATTTTCCTTCCCTTTCTTTGCTAGTTTGTTGAGCATTGTTATTATAACACCCATACATAATATACATTAATTTTAAACCTTTAATAAGCTTATTTTGTGGGAAAATAAAGTATTATTTTTTTAATAAAAAATCTTACTTTAACCTATAGCTTTTAGGTTTATAATTATACTTTAGCCAAAGTGATTGTTACTTGGGCTTATAATCACGTGAGTCAATTATTATTACTATAATAATAATAAAAATAATAGGTCTTAATCATTCTACAATGTTGTCATATGTTTCTATATCCTTTCATGTTGATCATAATTCTTTTGATATATTTTCATTATTATGCTTATATTACCTTTTCTATACTCTAAGGATCTTGAACTTCCTTTATGCATTGGATTTTTTTTGAGGAAAAAATGCTAATCTTCTAGTTATTATAAATATCTTTTAATTATTATAATATTTAGAATACTAGGAAATATCTAACGTTTGATTAGATGACTTATATATATATATATATATATATATATATATATATATATATATATATATATATATATATATATATATATATAATATACAGGTATAGTCGGAAATTCTCAATCTATGAACCATTAAAGAGACTTATACACTATCATATATACACACAAAACCCATTCATATTTTTTGCATCATAGATATTATTTGGAAAACATATATTTAATGTGTAGAAAACATTTGGTAATAAAATACGAAAATTACTGCTTACTTTCCCAGTGACTTCAACTAAAATAAACACGGTCTTTTCTCTTTATTATCCTTATGATTTTACCCAGCTTTCATACTCTCTCTTTAATTTAAATTCCTTATCCTATCCTTACTCAACTTTCGATTCAAAGAGGATTATAATATATTAGTTAACTGAAAGCTTTCTCTTTGTTATTATTTGCTAGCTTTGGTAATTTCTACCGATGGAGGTGGGGAGGCTAGGAAATTTTATTAGTGGGGGTATGGATATTTGGTAATTTATGCTGGTGGATTTGTATGTTTTGATGTATATACTGTTATCTACATGGATCTGTTGTTATTTTCCCAGAGCCTAGATTTTCTCGTTACTGAATATATTTTTCATGAAAAATACTTATTTCGTCAGGTTAGACTGGTTAGGGTTGGCGAGTTTTGGGAATTTTTGCTGGTGGGGGATGAGGGCTTCAATGGAAATCATCGATGGAGGGAAACATTTTAGTATGAACAATCGGTGGTGGGGGTGAGAGATTCATTAGAAACCATTAGGGGGATAAGAGCTTTGGTAGAAACTGCTGGTGGGGGTAAGGGCTTCAACCTTTCTGTTAATGGATGGCTCATGAAGTGTATATATTAAGATTTGTGTAAGGTTATTTATGAATTTTAGTTTGTTATATTATACTATTTTTGATAGTTTATTGTGCATAATTACGAGTAGCAATTAGTGTTAATGTATTATGAATCTATAAATACTTAGTTGTTATCTTAATTAATATAAATAGAGGATTGGTTTATGAGATTATGTAACTTTGAATTTAATTTGAGATAAGTGGTTAATTAGATGTTATATATATATATATATATATATTGGTTTATTAGGTTTATTAAGATTTGTGTAATATTATTTTGTGATAGCGAGTACGTATGATTTTTGTTGAGTTTGTTATATTATACTATTTTTGATAATTTATTGTGTATAACTTTGAGTATCAATGAGTGTTAATGTGTCTTGACTACATGAGTGCTTAGTTTTTATTTTAATTAATGTAAATAGAGAATTTGTTTATAAAATTATATAATCTTTCTTAAATTTTGGAAATTTTTTTTGACACTTATAAAATAAATTGAATGTTGCTATAAAAAAATGTGTAAAATGTAAGAGATTAATAACATTTTTAGTTATAGATTTGGTATATATATATTTTTAGCTATCATAATATAGGTTGATACCATAATATATAAGGATTACATTACTTTGACCTATGTGTTTACTTTTTGTTTCTATACTGACTATTTATATGCCATTCATGTACTTAGTTTTAATTGGCGTAGTTTTATTTTTGAAATTCAGATGAGTCGTAAACAAGACATCGTACTAGATAGGACAAATGATCATCTTGTTATTGCTTATTCATGACATAATAGAAATGCTACAAAATTACACGCTTCGATGTCTCATTTGAGAAGTCTTAGAAAAAAACTCTTACTAGAGGATTATGACGAGGTGAACAAGCTACCCAATAAGAACCAAAAGAAGCTGCAAAACAATAAGAATATGAAGATGTTTATGAACAACCAAGGTTTAGTCACTAGGCTCCTACCATTTCAATATTTGCGGACTATGTAGGTTATCCATCATTTATGACTGATGTAATCATTTTGGGGTATGAAGGTTCGAGGTATAGAGGTTTTCCATTAAATACGGAATATATAGATATACTTAGATCACCGACACCAAATCCCATGGGTCTATCATCATCCTCAACCCACACAACCGTTGTGGGTGGATTTTAGATTATTATTAGATTTGCCAGCATCCTTAACCCACATGATGGATCAACCATCCTCCTCGACATATGTACATTGTGATGTTATTGTTGTTGTTGATTATGATAGGGATGATGGTGATGCTAGTGAAGATGAACGAGGTATACAATTGAATAATGAATGATACTTGCTTGGGTCATGTCTTGAATTGATCCCAAGCTTTGGTGGTCACACCGCTTTAGATTTATGGTTTGGGAGGTATGTTGAGCACATTTGTAACTCTATTTCTTATTTCATGTGTAAACTATCATGTATTCATTACGTCCTTTTCTTTTGTTATTAAGGATCATGGTTATCCAAAGATCCATACTAGATAAAAGGTAATGAAAATTTATTTTTTAAAGCGTTTATCAATATATGATCACTATAATACTTAAAATTGGATTGTCACACCTTTTGGATTGCACATTTGAGCATGTCAATGTGTTGCTTACATCAGCCTTTATAGAGAGATGGCAGTCGTACACTAAAAACTTTTATATGGCATGGGGTGAAATGATAATCACCTTTTTAGTTGTACATCGCATACTAGGGCTATGAGTTGATGGTGATTTATTATATATATAGACGATAACCGACACATGTGGCCATCTAATTGGCGTATTTGGCGATTTGTTTGGTATGGAAGAGGAGAAAGCGAATGAAGTAACTTGAAAGGGTGGACTTCCATTTAAATGACTTAAAGTTGTGGTGGGATTCTATTTAAATGTCTTCAAGTTGTATGCCAATCATATTGGTTAGGGGATGAGGCAAAAACAATTGGGTATCTATTATAGCTGACCGACCTATCATTATTTGTCGATAAGTCGGTTGATAAAGTTAATCCATATTATCTCATATTCTTCGGGGTCTTAGTTTATGCACGGGATGTGACTACACTTCCTTTTCTATATATATGACTTGGTATGATATTTAGAGTTGACGATGCTTAGATGTCGGGATATGACACTCTATTACATGTTTGGATTCGTTAGTTATAATTCTAACAAACTAAATTTATAACAAACATATATATATATATATATATCTTGGGGGTTTGGAGTGGAATGATCTCAACCAACCTCACTGTATGAGGTGGTTTTGCGGATATAAATTGTAGATGCTCGAGTACTTTCAGGCTAAGATTGATTTTATGCCTGCATCAGGGTATACTCAAATTATCATACTCTTGCTATATTTGTTATATTGATATATGTACTTTGTTTAACTGTTTTGTGACAGGTCATTTGGGATCCATATAGAGTATTTGATTCATATAGGCATTGTTCTATGGCATTATTTCATGGTTGTTTACACTGTTTAAAGAAAGTGGAATCGTATATGATAGATTTAGTGACACGCTAGTTTTAACATGCACAAGTGATCCCTACAGAGACTATCAAGCTGACTAGGAACACATACAAATTTCCTTCCCTCAAGAAACACAAAGCTCATTACTCACACATGCTTAGCCAATGGTTCTTGAGGCATGAACATATACCGGGAGTAAATTTTTTTGGACCACCATCTCAATACCCATGGGATGTGGCTCTTGACTATATAAATTAATATGTTGCTAGAACTCATAGTTATGTGTTGGAAATGACGGGATAATATTTGGCCAAACATCTAAATGATGAGAAATTCTAGCCAAAAGATGCCTTAACGAAGTACGTAAAACTCTTTGTCATTTCCATTGGAGGAGTGTTCCAGGTATAAATTACCAAAAACTAGTTACATGCATTGAATTATTTTGAATGATTTATAAGTTACTATAATTAAACTTGGGTGTGGGTGTTTTCATAGAGATTGATTTATCACTGTATGGTTGTGTGCTTTGATTAAAATATGCATGTTATAATTATATAATGTAGTTTTTATTTTATTTCATGATTAAGAAAATATCATCCAAAGAAAATAGTGAATGTTACAATTATACATATACTTTTATTTTATTAAAAAAATGCATGTTACAATTCTAAACAAAAGTTTAGTTTGAAGATAGAGGATGCAATTTCTACGTGCCATCATGTACCAAAAAACGCGATTGTTTGAGTCTTGAAGAATATACTGTATTTTATATTGAAACGTTGCTATCATAGTATCTATTCCAATTTGTATGCAATGAGTGTAAGATTATCCAAGAGATATACTTGTCAAAAAATTTATCATAAGAACCATCATTGATATGATATCGATATAGAAAAAAGACAAAAAACATCAACATACAGATATGTAGTGATTCATATCTTGCAAAAACCGTATAATCAATGAAAATTCATCATGTGCATGTTTCAAAGGTCGAACACAAGTAAACTAAGAAGAAAGTACAAAAATAATAGAAAATAGTTGAATCCAAAGATAGAGGCTGTGGTTTTTGCATATCATCATGTACCAAAGAGTGCCGCTGTTGAAATATTGAAGAATATAGTGTATTCTATGTTGAAACACTACTATTACGGTATTTTTTCCAATTTGTATGTTGTGGTGGGAGAAAAAAAATTGTCCAAGAGATATACTTATAAAAAAATTGCTATAAGAACTAAAGTTGATATAATATTTATATGAAAAAAATACATAAAACATTCACATATTGATATATAGTGACTCATGTCTTATAAAAACCATATAGTCACTTTATTTTTAGGACCTTGAATTCCATGTTGTAACACTAAAGGTAGGAATTAATTGCACGCATTAAACGAGTAGTATGCAAATAGTATATAGTGATAGGTTGCAATGAAATCATTTCTATCTAGTGTGCCATTAGAGCTAACCCTTCCCAATAAGAAATTGTGTTGAGAACTTGATCAATGTTGTCATGTACAAACACATTGTCATAAAATTGTCATCTAGCTAGTATCTCGTGATATAACTAGTATGGATATAAATCCACCGATCTTCATCTCCTAGTATAATATATGCTAATGCATTGAAATCATAGTTCCCATCTCCTAACACATTACACCAAGTACTAATATATGAAACTATATGTCGAATAATTTTATTCACCTATGGAAATGGTAATTGGATTGATGATATGAATATCGATTGTTGTCCTCGAGCCCAACCTCAGCCTTCACCTTGACTTGAAGATAACTTACCCTGAATTTGTGTTGATACCAAATGACTTGAAGATTGTTGTTCTGTATACTCCCAACTAGATGATTCCCTTCTAGTGGAGTTCTTTGGAAGACCCCTATGTTGTCATACTAGTGCCTCTTGGAGAGGTGTTCTATGAGTAACAACAATATTAAATATCTCTATCACCAATTGTGTTTGTATTGCTAGTGATGGGCTCATAACAACCTGTATGAAAATATTGAGTAAATAAAGTACAACCTCTATTGCTTCTTGCTGTGCTGATTGATTAATGGGCCCATCTATATAAGTTTCATCTAAAACAGATGAATAGGTGACAAGGAGATTGACATATAGTTATGAATGTAGGTATTAATCTTGTGTGTACATGGTATCCCATGCATACGTTGCATATAACATCCACATAAATCATTATCAATATCCACATTATTACTTCTTTAACGCTATTTGTTGACCAACTTTATTGCATATAAATACACACAACTTCTCAAATTGGCGTAAAGGAAATTGGTAGCAAAATGAAGAATATTGAATCGAGACTTCTCCACTGATACTTTGATCTCATTATGTTGCAATTCCAGGACCTTGAGCATTTGTTTTAATATGGTGTTGAAGCTACCCCATGATGTCTCTAGAAACCTATTCGAAGATCCATGAGCACCTTCAATCCTACTAATAAAAAAAATAGTATATTACTTTATCAGCCTAAAGAAGTAGAAGAAACTATAGTAGGAGATATATTATAAACCATACATGTATGCTGTAATTTGATGGATGAAATACCTCACCGAAGAAAGAAAAAATGATTTTGTGTTTATATGGCTGTAGCTCATTCATCTTTATGTACAAAATTAGGCTAGATATGTTTTTGTAATCTTCATCCAATGACACGAATTGTTACTTGTATATTTCTTCATCCATGGTATCTATCATATTTTCCATTGTGACATAAAATTACATGCAAATATGAATGACTAGAGACTTTCTTATACCTTTCATCTACATTCTTATTTACATGACACCTACATAATACATTTTTTGAAGTGGGGAAAATACGTTCCACATATGAAATGAGAGCAAGTTTTTAGTCGGTAATAATGGTAGTGGGAAGCATAGATATTTCCATTAAGGTATTTAACCTTTCGAGTACCCACAAATAGTTTGATTCCTTTTCAGATGACATATACATATATGCAACATTGAAATTTAACTATGTTGGTATTAGTCCAACAATTTCAAGTAAGGAAATTCTATATCTATTCATATTTTATGTACAATCCATTTGTAAAACATGCATGTAAAATATTTATATATATGGTATGTGCAAATATATGCTCGCTTATTATATTTGACTATGGCTCACTTCGATGCCACTAAAAATAATAATTTTTAACTAATATACTCATAACATGTTATAACATTGTCTCACCATCCATTTCTTCAGACCTAAGCTTCTGTCAAGAATTATAACTATGCATTCTTATACTTACATTCCATTTAAAATATTTCTAAAGAAGCAGTATGATTTGTCATAGATTTGCATTAGCCGTGGTAAATTCATAAATAAATTTGATTTCATTTCATCAACAATTTTAACTTTATTTTTTTTGTCAAATTACCTAGAACAACATGTCCTTATTCATAATTTGTTAATTCGTGATTGTATGTCCCATTTCTAACTACCACTTGCTATCATCCATATTGTTTTCAACTCTAACAATAAAAAAGGGACAATTAATCTTTTTAGAAATCGTATTACATGCACCTTCACTATCCATAGATCCAGTATGCATGTATGTTCCACTTCTTTCACATATCATAAAAACTCTACCTACTTGGATACTATTTCCTTTTCTAGAACACTTTATGATCAAAATCATCTTATGACTTCTACCCATTTATTTAACCCATGCTATAAGTTATTTACGATCAAAGAATATTTGATTCATCATAAAAAATCTCTAATAATTTTGGATCCTAAAACATGTATTCATATGTTCCATATCTTGCAAACCGAGTTGAGCATAATAATATGATAAGAAGAAGTATTAATTTTATCTAACCAATTCTATTGAAGCAATTTACAATAATAAAATAACTTATTTTACCTCTTCGCCAAAGTTGTAATTAATGTTTGGGGAATACATTTGTAATTCCTCTGCATATCTATAGCGTATCTAGATTTTAAACTCACCATTATAGTTTCTTAGGATTTTAAACCCATTATCATAGTTTATCAAGGTTTCAAACTCATTGTAGCTTTTCGGAGCTCCAAACTCTTTATAGACCAAAGGGATTCTAAGTTCATTGTTTATTGTGAGTTTTTAAAAAATAATTAAATTAGAATCTTTATTGTATGACTAAGAAGTGAAGTTGTTTTTTGAAAAATTTAAATTGAAACCTATTTTGATATTTGTGTTACTGAGAATAAGAATAAAAGAATTTTAAATAGAACTTCAGACTACACAAATAATATAGTGGTGTATTTGTTCTCAACAAAATATTATCTCCTACCCATACTTATATAATGTCCATAACTCATGATTATATATAATCATACCCTGTATTTGTTGCCCATATAGAATATGTGCTACCCACACTTTGTATTTATTTATCGTGCAACTTAAATATTCGTCACATATAAAATAATTTTTGTGAAATTGCGTGCTTACTCAAAACCATTAAATATAATTAGATAGGAGAGGAGGTAGGGAAGTGGTGTTGATGGTGGGCTTGGGAACCACAAAATGTGCTAGTTCTAGGGAAACGACAAAATGTGCCGGTGTTGAGGCTAGGGAAATGACACAGTGTGTTGGTGTGAGGGTTGGGGGGACAACAAAATATGCTAATGCAAGGGCTGGGGGAACAACATAGTATGCCAGTGCGAGGGCTATGGGAATGACAAAATGTACCTGTGTAGGGGGTTAGGGAACAACACAAATTGTTGCTAGGAGGAATAATTTAGGGAAATATTTTATGTCGAGTAAAATTTTATTTTCTAAATAATAAAACCCTTTTTACATTTGTGTGGTTGTAGCGAGTATCCATCGATTTATTTTTGTCATTTTTATATTTATTTTCATCTTAAAGAGCTATTGGTTAATCATCTCGATGATGACCTTTGGGCTACCAATTGTTGCACCATTACCTATTTCAGTAGCCATCACTGTATCTTTTCTACAATACTTTTGTCTATCGTTCCTCTCTTTGGCTAGTTTAACCACCATTTTTCAACTTAGATAATATATTAATATATAAAATCTTTAGATCCAAAAGGATCCCTTTCTAACTCATCAAGATTCATACAATAACACAATGCAGAATCATACATGAATTTATAACGCGGGAATCACCATACTCTATTGCATTTGAGACAGTAACTGACATGCGGTACTACGATCTTCTAGATTAGACACACAATCATCAATTTTTATTGACTTATGGGAATAAAATAGGATGAACTATATGTCACCAAGGAACCACAACCCTATATATAAACAACTAACATGTTATCTATCGGGCAATTCTAGTTCGGTCCATCAACAATCTAGAATACTCAAAGTCTTTGCACATGCAGTCCACATTTAATTAGATAAATTAAGCCCAAATAATTTATACATAAATATTATTACTTATATACAAGCTTAATTTATACGACAACCCACAATTTGTATTGTTCACATATAAGCCCAACGTCGGATAAAAACCCAATAATCTTCCACTTGGCCTATATGTGTGATCTTATAATCACATATTACAAAATAATTGAATGAGCTCAATATTGTTGCCATTATGAAAGGTATCTATAACCAATCACGTCTATTAGTCACACCAATATAGGATCAAAGCAACTTTCATCATATTTCTTTGCAAATAAACCTTCAATAGTCATGCATACAGATATAACTAAACAACATGGATCAAGATGTGGATGTGTATCATAGAAATTTCATGTAATGTGATCTTAACATACCTATTTACAATTGGTCCTCCTTAAAAATTTTGTAATATCAAATTAGAAACAAAGATAAAAAGGAAATAAACTGAAACTTTATTTCTAAAGAAAAAACATATGGTCAAAATGTCCATAAGCCAAAATAATGTGTCCATACAAAGAGAAAATGAAGTAACACACTCCCATTGAAAGTAAAAATCATAAGATGACATAACACCCATACAAGCAACATGCTCGAAAAACTGTTTGGGTGGTAAAGGCTTAGTGAGTGGATTTGTGCTCTATATTATATAATTTCTCTTTAACAACCAAGTGTTTAATATTGATAAATTTTATTTTTTTAGAACTTACATTGTTATTAAAATATTGAACTACAACCTTATTGTCACATAAAATCTTAAGCGGTCTTTCAATACTATAAACTATATGTAGCCTTATGAATTTTTTTTACCACCATATACTACAAGTGGAAGTCATATACTAGGGTACAAATTATGCTGCCATAGTGAAAAAGGATACAACTGTTTGCTTAGCAATCTTCCAATAATCAACGTCTTCACTATTAGATAAAAAAAGAAAAATCAAATGTAGATTTCATGCTATCATGGTATCTAGTAAAGTTAGAGTCAGAATATCCTATGATCTTAAGCTTGTCTGACCTCTAATATGTGAGCAGGCAATATTTTATTTTTTGTAAGTGCCGCATGACTCATTTGGCTATTGTCCAATGGTCTAGTCCTAGTTTACTCTAATATCTGTCAAGCATCCCAATGATGTATGTAATATCTGGATGCGTACGCACTTGAGCCTGAGCATGTATTTGACTTTACATTTTCTTTCTTTCAAAGTCATACTTAGGGCATTGAACAATACTAAATTTCTCTCCTTTAGTAATAGAAATGTTTCTTGGTTTATAGTTCTACATGGAATACCGCTTGAGAACCCTTCCAACATAAGTCTTTTGCGACAGCCTTAGGATACCTAAAAAAAAATCCTAATGTATCTTTATGCCCAATACAAAATAGGCATTACCAACATCTTTCATTTCAAATTTTTTATCTAGAAATTTATTGGTCTCATGCAATAAACCTATGTCATTACATGCTAATAGTATGTCATCAACATACAAAACTAGAAACATGCATCTACTCCCACATACCTTATGGTATACACATTCATCCACTAAATTCATCTCAAAACCAAAAGAGGTGATAACTTGATGAAATTTGAAATACTATTGTTGAGATGCTTGATTGAGTCCATAGATGAATTTCTTAAGATTACAAGCCATTTTCCTTGGATCTCCCGACACAAAATTTTTTGGTTGCACAATATAATTCATTTCCTCAATGTCACCATTAAGAAAAGTGGTATTAACATCCATTTGATATAACTTAAGATTAAAATGTTCCACTAATGCCATAATTACCCTTAAGAAATATTTAGAAGATAATGGGGAGAAAGTCTGTTTAAAATCTTCTCATTCCTTTTATGTAAAGCCCTTGATGACAAGATGTGTCTTATATCTCTAAATATTAACCTTTTAACCCCTTTTGTTCTTAAATATCCATTTAAAACCAATGAGTTTCTTTCCTTAAGGCAATGGGACAAAATCTCATATGTCATTATCCATTATGAACTTTATTTTCTCATTCATATCATCAATCTACCTTTGAGAATTTGAACTCTCCATGACATGATGAAAGTTAGTTGGATTATATTCCATCACCCCAATGCCTACCTCGTGTTATAGGAGAAATAAAATGTAATTATTTGAAATAGTACCTCTCATTTCTCTAGTGGATCTCCTTATCTCTTGAGGTTGTTGAGATTATTCTTGTGGAATAGTTACCTCATTCTCAATAGGTGGTTGTTTGACATTGTCTTTTAGAGGCTCTTGATTTACCTCCTAATCAATGACAGATGCAGAGACTTGCACATCATCAGAGACAACAATAGGTATTATAATCGATTCTCCCTCAAAGATAATGTCCCTAATCTTATTTCTCCCTATAAGCTCAACATCCTCAAATAACATGGCATTTTTTATCTAAAAAATTGACCTGAGTGTGGGATTGTAGAACTTATAGTCCATTGATAGCTCAGAGTAACTAATAAAATAACTACTAGTCATTTTGGATTCCAATGTCTTTTCATATGGCCTAGCCTCAACTGGACATCCCAAAATACAAAAATGCATCATACTAGGCTTTTTGTCTATCCAAAGCTCATAACGTCTTTTAGTAGCTGATTTAGTTGATACTCTATTCATAATGTAAGATGTTGTGTTTAGTGCTTCTCCCCTTAGTGACTTTGGTAAGGTAGAATGAATAATCATACTTCTTACCATATCCTTAAGAGTTCGGTTTCATCTTTTAGCCACACCATTCATGATAGGAGATCTTGGTATGTACTATGGGGTGATTCCACACTACTATAGGAATATAGGAATCTAGCAAATGGTCACGGACATTATTCACTTAAACCATAATATCTTCTATAGTATTTACCACTATGGTTAGATCTAACACACTTGATTATTTTATTGATTTTAAAAGATTTGAACACATCCAATGATTGTGAATTTTCATGAATGATATGTTTGCACATTAGTAATCATCTATGAATGATATAGAATGTTGTTGACCATTCTAATAAGCCATAGGGAATAATATATAGATATCTGTGTGAATTAATTCTAATACGTCTTAAGATCTATTTGCACATGTTCTCTTTATTTTGGTATGTTTTCCCTTAATGAATTCAAAACAATTGTTTAAATATGTAGATTCAAGTAAATATAAAATTTCATAAGACACAAGCCTCTCAATTTATCCTTTTGACATATGACCTAAGCACTTATGCCATAATGATGCTGGATTTTCTTTACTTAATTTAAGTTTAGTACCACGTATTATACGTGCAAGGTTTCATGATATAAAGTGATGACATCAATCATATATAAGTTATCATATGTACATAATGAACTAGTACTAATAACATTTGAATTTAATAAAATACTAAATTTATTATTTTCAAATGAAAAATAATAACTAGATTTATTAAATAAGGAAATTGTAATACCCCCAAAAATCACTACCAAAAAATTTTATTTTTAAAATTCTTATGTGGAAGCAAGTACATTAAATTTTGGGGTGCTACTACCACACTTAGTACCATACTGGTTTTCTCCAACCATTCTGATACTAAGTGCTAAGGCTAGAAAACATACTTTAATTAAATTTCAAGAATACATTTATAAATCAGAGTAGCACAATAGTTAGGAAGGTTAAATCACCTTCCAAAGAAAACCCATTAATCGCAGTTATAAAGAAAATGTTAGTAGAAAATAATTACAAAAAGTTTTAAGAAAGACATTGAAATACTTCTAGGTTCAAAACGCTGTCAGCGCCCTAGATAACCCTATGCTCTCAATCCCGAAGATATATCTTGAAGGGAGCATTATAGCTAACCTGCAAAGGCTACTGCCTATTAAATAGGCAGGGGCCTAAGAAAGGAATCTCCTTAGTACTATGGTACGGAGTAACCCTTTATACAAGATTAACATGTAAAGCCTGCAGGTAACACATCATATACAACATATTGAACACATCATCATGGAATGGTACACATATCATCTGAAATGCAACAATCATTCGGATAGCTACATGCATCAAGGTCATATGCCATAATGCACATTCACTTAGAAGCAATAGAACTTATTATGGGAACGTTCAAGCGATGCTCTTTGTAGTACAACTAGAATAGTCGACCTCTAAAACTTCTCAACCATGTCACAAGAAGAATTTTGTACACATCAGTCGGACATGTTAGTTCATTTATTATTATTTGTATTCAAGCCATTAGTACCATAATTATCCATCACTTGGTTTATATGCACATGGCTCAAGGACCCCACTATCATTATCGGTGGATCGATAACTATGTCATCCAGGGCATATTGCTCCTAACCATTATTATGACCGGTGGACTAGTAAATCTAATACAATCTAGGGAAAAAAACTCCTAAGCATTATTATAACCGATGGACTAATAAATCTAATTCAATCCAGGGCAAAACACTCTTGACCACTATTATGATTGGTGGATGGGTAAATATCCTACACACAGTCCCGACCCATGTGGTATTCCACTGTAAGTAATCAGTATCTTTTTTGTAGATTAATATTATCCAAAGGTTTTATTATTGAGCTTGGGACCCCTATTATTATAACTGGTGGATTGAGAATATTCAACAATCTAGGACAGAATGTACTTGACCACTGTTATAATCGGTGGACTGGTAATATACTACAATCTAGGGAAGAATGTGCCTGACCGCTATTATAATTGGCGGACCGATGATATACTACAATCCAGGACAGAATGCACCTGACCACTATTATAACTAATGGACCAGTAAATATCCTACACACGGGCCCGACTCAATGATCTTCCACTTTAAGTGATTAATATCTTGTTCGTGTCTTATTTTTTTTAGATATCACACACATATTCATACACAAACCATGTAAGACTCCTGACCTACTACCACCCTGGCCAAACCTGACCTCATGGAAACTTTAATTCCCTAACCCAAGATATCCACACACCCGACTGATCCCTTGAGTCCCCAAGATTATCCACCAACCCAAACATGACATTAGAACCCTTTTACTCACAGGTCATAGCCCATTTCCTTTGTTCCTCACTTGTGATAACCATTGGCCCCTAGGGTTAACCTTCACAACCCTAGTTTGGCCCAAATGGACCTAACCCCTTCTCTACTACTTAATTGGCCCAAAACTCTCACAACCAAGCATAGGTTACCAGGATTACCCATCTCTTAAGGTTTTGTAATCTAACTCCACCATTTTGCTTATGTGATGCTAACCTTCCAAATTGGGCCTTCCTAGAAACCCTAATTCCACCCTTTTAGCAGCCTTTCATTCCTTAACACTCCATGGGCTCCTCAAATGTATCATCTTCGACTATATCACCATTTACCCCTATATCCATTCATAGCAACCAACCCTACTATTCTCACCCATGGTCATAGCTCCCTTAGGTTGGGCTTATCCTATACGTGTTCATAAGAATAATTACCCTAATACATGCCCAAAATACTAAAGGTCCTTAAGCCACGAAATATTGATAACCATATTGGAAGTGATGATACCAATACCATGAATCACTATTCTCACATCCAACACCATTTAACCTTTACCATGCACGTTTATTAGCAAAACTACCATTGCATCCTCAAATTTACCAAAATACACTTAGGCCATATAAATTCATCAATCATGCTCAAACATGTATTACTAGTACCGCCAAACCCTATCTTCATACTTAGCACCCATTATTACCTAGCAATCACATCTATTAGGATAATTACACTTGCACCTTTAAATTACTAAAATGCCCTTATACCATATATTATCACCATTTGTGCCTAAATCACATATTACTAATTTAATACCCCAAAAATTTAATTTAGGAATTAATAATAAAATAGAGATTAATAGGTGACATTTTAAATAAAATAATGTTGTTATAATGGAATTAATTAAGATAAAAAAGAGGAAAATAATGTAGGAATTAAATTAGTGCAGGTTAGGGTAATTTACTAACTAAAATGAATTTTAGGAAAATTTAACCAAAAGTTCTAAATTAATATAAAAATAAAATTTAATTATCTATTATTATTATTATTATTAAAAATCCCTAATACCCCAATTGCCTCATTTTTCTTTTTTTCCCTTTTCCCTTCTTTTCTTCCTTTTCTTTTTCTTTCTTCCTTTTTCTTCTTCTTTTTCTCTCCTTCCGCCGGTTTGGGCCTCGCCCAATACGACCCAACTCTCCCCTTCCCCTCTCATTCTTTCCCCCACGTAACTCAACCCACCTCTCCTTTTTGTCTTTTCTCTTCTTTCCTCCTCGCACAGGCCTATCCACCCCTTTTTTCTTCCTTTCTTTTCCTTTGCTCTACTGGCCGGCCGTCCCTCTCCCTCATTTCCTTTTCTTCTTCTTCTTCCTCCCCTACCTATCATCGACTATGCGTGCCTGCAACTTCTACACCGGCCAGCTGTCCCTCTCCCTCTCTCCCCCATCCTTTTCCTTTCCTTTTCCTGCCCCTCCCTCCCTTATTCACGTGCACTCCCTCCCTCCCCTTTTTCTTCCCCTACCACTTGTAGCCCTACGTCGGTTGCCACCACCGACCGGAAACCACCTACCCCCACTCCTTTATCCTTATCCTCACTTGTCTTCTTCTCCTCCCCACATCTATAAATACCCCATCCCTCACCCTTCTTTCTCTTCTTTTTGTTCTGCTTAGAAATTCTTGAAGCTTTTCTCCGCCGCCCTATAAGATACAACCCTAGCCGCCACCGTACATCACCACCATCCAAAATTCCACCCAACCTCTTCCTTGCATTACCCTCCACTAAACAAGACCACTTCCTGCCCCAAACCCCTTGCATAACCCACCCTACTCATGCAAAGTGGGCAGCTCGGACTACCCTTTGCACCTTGTTGCTGCCCTATTCGCCACCCTGTGCCACTTCCTCTGCCACAACCACCACCCCCACTACCTCTTTCTCATCCTAGGAAACCTTCCCCTACCTCCTCATACCCTTCCTTTTCCCTTTCCCCCTCCTTCCTCATCCGTTCTCCTCCTCCACCTTTGACCACCTGCGCCGCTGCTTTGACACGCCACCACCACCACTACACCCCTCCTAGTCCACTAAAACTATCACCTCAAAATCACCACCTCCCTTCCCCTTTTCCACCCCAAAGTTGGGTCTTTTCAGATCATCACCACTCCCTCCGCCCGTTGCCGCCACTATCGCCACCTTGGTTGTATTATAACCCTTACTTCTACTTAAGTACAAATTATTTTGTATAATTATTGTTTTTAGTCTTATTATTATTATCATCATTATTATTGTTTTTATTTTTATTAATACTATTTCCGTCATTATCATAATCATCATCATTACTACTATTAATCTTATTATGGTTATTACTACTACTATTATTATTGTTGGTATCCTTAATAATACTAATCTTATTATTATTAAGACTATTATTATTATCATTAATATTATTAGTATTTTACTAATAATTAGTTAGGGTATAATAAAGTAAATAAGAAGGAAGTTAACATTAGTGTTCCACTCGTATAGGTAAACCAAACCCTTCCCCTAAGGAGGCGTAGGAGTCGTGCTCCAAGCTTGGTGTCAATCTAGGTAAGGATATGGTTAAGGCCAAATTGTATTTTATGTGTTTATGTGTGTTTGGCTATATGCTTGTATCCTATATGGTTATGGATTATGTGCTTGTAGTGTAGCTTGCTAAGCATGGAGCTAAGGTAATATGTATATGTGTGAAGACATATGTAATATGGTGATATGACTTGTATTTTGTGTTATGTAATATGTATTGTTGCCCTATATGACATGCATGCTAGAAGTTCTTAAGTAGTATGACGAGGTGGTGAGGAGATAAAAGAAGTAAAGAAAGTGGAGTGGTTAGATGGAAGTGAGAGAGACCTAAGAACCTTATGAATTATGGGTGTTCACATAAAAGGATAATATGAATAAAATGAGAGGCCAGAATAAATCTGCATGGAAAGTGTAAGGCTTGCATGGGGTGGTTAGTCTTTGCACGGGGGTAACATTTACGTGGGAAAAGGTGATTGAAGGGTTAAGAAAGGTGAGGGAAGAGTATTTTGGTTGATTGGAGTCCATAAGTAAAAAAAAAAATAGTATGTGGGTTGGTATAAGCGTGCATGGGGGACTTAACTAAGGTTTGTGGGAAAAAGCCTAAGTGGGGGAAGTGTGCGGAAGAGAGTGTTGATGGTAGATGGTTGGAGTGTGGGTGGAGATTGGATGGGTGTCACATGAAAGGGGGGAAACGAGTCAAGTGGAAAGGAGGGTGGTGTGTGTGTGATGAGGTGATAACATAAAATAAAGGAGAAGTACTAGGGTTTAGGGTGACCAACTAGGGTTTTCATGATTACATGTGAAGGATGGGAAGTAAGGCTATGATGTTGGGTGTGGATTGAGTGGAGTGATGATGTTGGAAGCAAAGGGAGAATGGGTCGTGTATGATAGGGAGAGGTTAGGCCATATAAGCCAGGTTAGGGTTTATGAGGGAAACCCTAGAGGGCGATGGTGAGTTAAGTGAAGATATGGGAAGTGGGATTTGATCCATGTACGCAGGAGTTTGAGTTTTTCATGATGAGCAAGGGAAAGGTGGAGAAGGAGTCTTGGAGTCCTAGGGTACGTAGAGGTCCCAAGATATGGGACGGTGCTTTTTAGGAGAGATGGGGTAAAGGGGTGAGAATGACAATTCTAGTGGGTCATGCATGTCTAGTTGGGGTCTGTGGAATAAGATACGAGTAAAGCAATAATTAATTAAAGTGAAATATTATCAAGCCAGACCCAAGTCAGAGTGTTTTTTGGTCTACCAGCTATAATAGTGGTCAGGTGCATTTTGTCCTGGAGTGTATTTTGGTCCACCAGCTAATAGTGGGGGCTCCGAGCTTGATAAACTAAACCTCAAATTGTAATAAATCATGGAAAAGACACTAACTAATTACAATAGAACACCAATGAGTCAGGGACAAGTTGGGGTAATTTTAGTCCACCAGCTATAATAGTGGTCAGGTGCATTCTGTCTTGGAGTGCATTCTGGTCCACCAGCTATAATAGTGGGGTCCCCATACTCACATGGATATAATCCAAAAAATGTGTAAATGAAAATAATGGCTTATGTCTTAATAATGATGTGAACCTAAAAGAAGTATCGTATGCATTATTTTTCTATTTGCACTTGAATGGTTTTAGCCATATGGTTACCTTACTTAGTACGCAGCGTACTAATCACCCATTTCAGCAATAGCCCCTTATGAGTTGGTGTAGGTAGGAGATATTACATATGATGATTTTGATGCCTTTGATGTGTTGGGCAGGACTGAGTGATGGCCTATTGGACTTGTCACGGGGCCCAAGAGAGTGTTGTCCTGACTCACCTATTTATGTCATTATTATCGTTTTATTAATCATTTTCTTTCCTTATAGGGACATTATTATTGTACTCGTTTTCTATTCCTATATCAACTCTTATATAGTGCACTCTATTTTAATTATGAATTATTAGAAACATTATGATTTTATCTTCTACTCGAATTAATGTCTTTTAAATTTTCTCGCCTTATGGTTGGTATGAGATTGGTCGGGGGTTAGTCTTGTATCGATCATAGCGGCAGTACCCCCAGTTTTAGTGTATGGTTTCTGTGCAAACGAAAATTTTTAACTATGTAATTTAGGGGTGTTACAACTAATACCACTAAACCTTAATTTCATACTTAACACCAATTATTTCTTAGCATGCACATTTATTTGTATAATCACCCTTGAACCTTTCAAATTACCAAAATACCCCTATACCATATGATATCACCATTTATACCCAAACATGAAATACTAATGCCACAAAACCTTATTTTTATACTTAAACACCCTTTAACACTTAACATGTACATTTATTAGTATAATCACCCTTGCACCTTCAAAATTACCAAAATACCTCTATACCATATATTATCATCATTGTACCCAAACATTAAATACTAATATCACCAAACCTTATTTTCATACTTAGACACCCTTTAACACTCAACATGTACATTTATTAATATAATCACCCTTGCACCTTTAAAATTACCAAAATGCCCCTATACCATATATCATCACCATTTTTACCCAAACATGAAATACTAATGCCACAAAATCTTATTTTCATACTTAAACACCCTTTAACGCTTAGCATGTACATTTATTAGTATAATCACCTTTGCACCTTCAAAGTTACCAAAATGCCCCTTTGCCATATAATAACACCATTTATACCCAACATGTAGTACTAACACTACAAAACTCCTATTTTCATCCATAGCACCATTTACCATTTATCATGCATACTTATTAAGTTGACTCCCATTGCATATGCCAGATTACTAAAATACCCCTAGGCCATAAAATACCAATGATCATACCCAACCATGTATTATCAACACCACTATCTGAATTTAAGCCATTAGTTCCATCTTTACACATCTCTTGAATTATATCTACATGCCAATGGATCGGAAATACAGCTCTAGGACAAAATGCACTTAGCCACTATTATTTGCTGGTGGATAGGTCTTCAGGGCAAAATGCTCCTAGCCATTATTTTTGTCGATGGATTGGTCTGGCCCTGACCTACGTGGTGTTCCATTGTAAGTGATTAATGTCTTCCCCATGATTTTTTATCATCTAAGGTTTGGTTTTTTGATCTTAGGATCCCCCACTATTATAGTCGATGGATCAAAAATATAACTCTAGGGCAGAATGCACCTGGCCAATATTATTTGCCCATGGATCGGTCTTCAAGGTAAAAATGCTCCTAGAAACTATTCTCACCGATGGATCGGTATGGGCCCGACTCAATAATCTTCCACTTTAAATGATTAGTATTTTATTTTTTTCTTATTCAACAAGTAACCTCTTCAACTAGACATGCACGTCCCCAATAGACTTCCCTGACTCATTATCACTCTTCCACCCCTGGCTTTCTAAATAACCCTATCCTATAACTTGGGACCTTCACACTCCCAACACTCCAAGACCCTTTTTCACCTTCCACCATACTTACCCCGAATTCCAACAGCCCACACAAGTGGGTCAAGGCTCACTTCCCCATTTCTCCACCTAGGCTCATTATCGCTCGCTAGGGTTTCCCTTGAGACCCTAATCTAGTTATGTGGCCCTAGTCTCTCCTTAACCTTCACAGCCTACACCCCTTGATTCCAACACCATATTTCCACTCAACCCACTCCAAACATCATAACCTGACTCTCCAACTTCCCTATGTGATAATGAACCCTAGTTAGTCACCTCGAAACCCTAATACACCCCTTATCTTTTACACCTTCCTCTCATGAACAACTCCATCCTCCATTTAACTCAACTCTCACCCTCCATATGACACACTCTTCATCACAACCTAAGGTCCAACCAACCTCTTTAACCTCTCTCACAATAACCCTATATTTATGGTTTTTCTCAAAAACCCTAGTTAGGCTCCCATGCATACTTCCACCAACCCACATACCAACTCTTCCCCAAGCATCAAATTATCCAAAATAAACTTTCCTCCCCATGGTCCAGCCTCAAATTAACTTTTCCGACCCTGTGAATACAAATGAACTATTAGAAGTTACTGCAAATGGGAAAGGCAAAGGGGTATATATTGAGCCTGGAGGGGTATTTGCACAAAGTGGTAGTGTACCACCCTTTGAACTCAAATGAAGCTTGCTATGTGGAATGTCAGGGGTATTAATAAAATCCTGAAGCAAAGATTAGTTAGTAGATATATACAGTATAATAACCTTGATATTATTTGCCTTTTAGAGACTCGTGTGAAAAAAGAAAAAATGCAAGGTGTTTTGCAGAGAATTGGGAATCAGTATCATTTAGTCCATAACTATTCTACACATCATAATGGTAGAATATGGATTCTTTGGAGAGACTCAATGCTGAAACTTCAAGTTCTGGGTATTTTTGAACAAGTTATTCATGTTTCTGTTGCTTTAGCTGATGGCAAACAGTTTTATGCTTCTATTGTGTATGCTCAGAATGATAATGTTGCTAGGAGAGCACTGTGGTTACAGCTTGTGGATTTTCATTCCTCACATAAGGGTAGCTTAGTAATTGGTGATTTCAATGTTGTTCTCTCAGCTAGGGAGAAGAAAGGTGGTAATTTACACTTAGCTGATATGGAAGAATTTGCAGACTGCCTATGTACCTGTGGATTGGGGGAGCTACGATCCACTGGACCTCTTTTTACATGGTCAAATCAGCAATCGGGGTCGGATAGAGACAACTGTAGATTGGATAGGGCTCTTGGTGATCAGGAATGGTTTGCTAGATTTAATCATGTTTGGGTTGAAGTGGTTGAAGACTGTCTATCTGATCATTGTAGGCTACAACTTGTGTGGCAGAATAATGATAGAAGTGGGGTGAAACCTTTTAAGTTTTTTAACTTTTGGACCACTTCTCCTGACTTCTTACAATGTGTTACTAATGTGTGGAAACAACCTATTCAGGGATCCAAACAGTTTTGTTTGG
This sequence comes from Tamarix chinensis, assembly GCA_030549775.1. NCBI lineage: Eukaryota > Viridiplantae > Streptophyta > Magnoliopsida > Caryophyllales > Tamaricaceae > Tamarix > Tamarix chinensis. The sequence goes on from CM060172.1 coordinate 94,990,323, forward strand.
TTATCAGCTCAAACGGTTAAAATAGGCTCTAAAACAATTTAATTTAGAGCACTTTGGTAATCTGAGCAGAAAAATGGATCAAGCTAAGTCTGATTGGTTGAAGTGTAAGCACAATCTTCAGGCCAATCCCGAGGATACTGAATTGGAGATACAAGAGGGAATTCTAAGGAAGAGATGGTGGCAGAAAGCTAAAATGGAAGAACATTTTCTTCAGCAAAAAGCTAAAATCCAGTACATAAAATTGGGGGATGGTAACAATGGATTTTTCCATGCAAAAATTAATGAGAGGAGAAGATACAATGCTATATATGCTCTGTATGATGCAAATGGAAGAAAGCTCACTTCCCATATAGATATCAGCACAGAAATCCAAAACTTTTATGCTCAGTTGCTTGGTTCTTCTTCACACATGCTAGAAGTGGTTCATCATGAAATTGTGAATAAAGGCCCTACACTTCACAGTGCTCACCGAGCACATCTGATTAGACCAGTTTCTGAAGGTGAGATAAAGGAGGCTGTTTTTAGTATGGGGAACACAAAAGCTCCTGGACCTGATGGCTTAAATGGCCATTTCTATAAGTCGGCTTGGCTTATTGTGGGGCAAGATGTTATGGATGCTTTTAGACAATTTTGGGAGACAGGTTTTCTTTTAAAAACTTTGAACAACACTTCCTTGCATTTAATCCTAAAAAATTTTGATGCTCAAACTGTAGCAGATTATAGACCCATCTCATGTTCTAATGTTGCTTATAAAATTATCTCCAAGATACTCACTACCAGAATGCAGAAGATCTTGCCAAACATAGTACACAACTCACATAATGCTTTTGTGGAAGGGAGATGGTTCGGTGAAAGTGTTCTGCTGGCTCAAGAGTTGCTGAGAAAGTATGGAAGGAAGAATATTAGCCCCCGTATGATGCTCAAGGTTGATCTAAGGAAGTCTTATGATACTGTGGAATGGAGCTTCATTAAACATCTTATGGAAGGTATGGGTTTTCCTAGTCACTTTATACACCTGATCATGCAATGTATTTCAACAACACATTTCTCCATTTGTTTGAATGGTACCTTAGATAAACCTTTTAAGGGTGGTAGGGGGTTAAGACAAGGTGACCCCTTGTCCCTATATCTGTTTGTTATAACCATGGAATATCTCCATCGGTTATTGAAAACTTTGTGGGATGAAAACAAGTTCAGAGGACATCCAGAATGCAAGACCACAAAGATCATTAATATCAATTTTGCAGATGATTTACTCATCTTTTGTAAAGGGCATGTTATCTCAAATGAGTTGATTCAGGAAAAGCTGAAGATCTTTCACCTCACCTCTGGTCTCCAAGCAAACCCTGAAAAGAGCAGTGCATTTTTTGGAGGGGTTAATGAAGTTGATAAAAGTCTGATTTTACCGAAGCTAAATTTTAAAGAGGGCAATTTTCCATGCAGGTATCTTGGTGTTCCTCTAAATCCTGCTTCCCTCTCTGTCAGCCAATATCAACCTCTCATTGATAAAATTGTGCATAAGCTGAAATCCTGGACTGTGAAATATCTTATCTTTGCTGGGAAGTTGCAGTTACTTCAGTCTGTTATTTTTGGTATTGAAAATTTTTGGATGAAAATGTTTGTTCTGCCAAAGGCTGTCATTCATCAACTAGACAGTATGTGTAGATGTTTTCTGTGGAACAATATGGATCCACAAAAAAGAAGAGCACCTGTTGCTTGGTTTAAAGTTTGCATGCCTAAATAAGAAGGAGGGCTGGGCTTGAGACAATTGGTCCACTGGAATTCAGCTTGTCTTGCAAAACTCTTGTGGAAGCTTATTGAAGTTAAAGAAAGTCTATGGGTTAAATGGATTCATGAGAGGTACCTCAAAGGGAGGGATGTTTGGCAGCTGGAAGAGAAACCAGAGTTTTCATGGAATATAAAACAACTGCTAAGGGTGAGAAATCAGATAAGAACTTGCTATGCCAACTGCTGTCGATATGGAAAACTAAGTTCTAAACTAGTGTATCAGCATATCAGAACCTCAGGCCTACCAATTGAATGGAATGCGTTTGTTTGGAAACATAGAGGGTTGGAGAAACATAAATTCATTGTCTGGCTTATTTGTCATTCTACTTTGCCTGTTAAATCCAAACTGTATCAATGGGGGATAACCATTAATAAATTGTGTGAAGTTTGTAGAGATGAAGAAGAGGATATGGATCACCTCTTTACTAAATATCCAGGTGCTCGAGTCCTTTGGATTTATATACAGCAGTGGATGAAAATACAGGGGGATTTCAACAACTGGCAGAGTTGTTTTCAATGGTTGATGAAGAAGACTAAGGGAAAAGGTAAGAAAGTGGTGTGGAGAGCTATCTTCAATGCACTGCTCTATCATATCTGGATTAATAGGAATTTGGTTGTTTTCCAGATGCTACAAAGGAATCCGAAAACCATTATTAGACAACTTATTGCTGAGATTTTTGTTTGCTTTGGAGACACTCCGAATGTGCATATAAAAAATTATCTAGAGAGACTTGATAGATGGATAATATAGTTTGATAAGGGGAATGCCCCTGTGAGGTTATATATTTTTTGACAATATGTTTTTCATTTCTCTATTTGGTAATAAAATTTTTTAATTACCAAAAAAAAATTAACTTTTCCCACGTAAGTTTTTCCCCTATGCAAAGATTATATACTCCATGCAAGACTCATACTTCCCATGCAAGATTCTTCCCTAACCCATCATTTTATTACTTTATTCCTTTGTTTTCTCACCCATTTTTCATAATGCTCTTAGGCTTTTTCCCCCACTTCTCCCTACTCACTCCAATCTCTTTATTTTTATTAGTCATCCACAACCACTCAAACCCACCTAAAACCTCTAAGCATGCATGTCATACCATAACAACCATATATAAGAACAATTCACACATAACAAGTCAAATCACACATTTTACACATAGTGTAAATCATAATCAACATACCTTAGCTCCTTGCAAGCCAAGTTTCCCTACACACATATTTAGTTCACATTTGCATATAAGTACACATCACATACCATTACACCCATAACCACATAATTCATAAGAAAACCTAAAGCCTTAACTATATCCTTACCTAATAGGACTTCGGGATTGGAGCAAAAATCTTACACCTCCTCACAAGAAGGGTTTTGCTCACAACCTATAAAAATAGCATACTAGTCATTTAACCTTCTTCATACTTCTTTTTCCTTGTTCTTTATTTCCCTAATTAAATATTAGTAGTAGTAGTAGTAACAACAACAAAATATTTAAAATAAAATATACTAAGTAGGTATGAGGGATAAGGGCACAACCAAAAGGAACATTAGGCAAGGGGTGGCGGCGGCAGCGCTGGTGATGTAAAAGAAGGGTTTTGGGGTTGGAAAAAAGGAGAGGAGTTAGGGTTTCTTAGGTGGTAGGGTTTCTTGGGTTAGAGGGGTTTGTGGTGGAGGCTCATGGCGGCAGTGTAGGTGGCAGCGGTCAAGAGAAAGAAGAGAAAATGAGGAGGAAGGAGGGGAAAGAAAGGGAAATTAGTGGTGAAGTAAGGTAAGGGAAGGTTTTTTGGATAGGAAGGGAGGTAATAAGGGTGGTGGTTACTGCGGTGGCGGTGACACAGGGTTGCGTAAGTGGCGGAGGAGGGTACAAAAGGGCATCTCGAGCTTCCCACTTTTCACAAGTGGGGAGAGAAGAGTCAAGGGAGTTAGGGGTAGGGAAGAGGTTTGTTGGGTGGTGGGTGATGCAGGGAAGAGGAAGGGAGGGTCTGGCGATGGCAGTGTGGCACGACGATAATGATAGGGGCAGTTGAAGTGGTTGTGTGAGTAAGGATGAGGGTGTTTGATCGGCATAAAAAGAGAGAAATGAGAGAGAAGGGGGTAATTATAAGGGGAATGGCTGGGGGAAGTGGACAAAGGAAGGAAGAAGACAAGAGGATGGGGTGGTTAGCTGCCGACCAACATGCAGGCCGGAGCAATAGGTTGATAGGGGACAAGGCTGGGTTTTGCAGGGGGTACGAGGGGTAGGTGGGGGAGATGGGGTTGCAGGAGGGGGAGACCATGTAGGGCAGTGCTAGCTGCATGCCCTATAGGTTTAGATGAGGAAAGAGGGAGAAGAGAGAGAGGGGCGAAGTTGCGAAGCAGCCATACCCAATAGTTTTGATCGGGGGGGGGGGAGGTTGAAGACAGGGGCAAAAGGGGAAAATAGGGGGAGTGGGGGTGCGAGACCATGCTAGGTTGCACAGGGGAAGAAAAGAAAAAATAAATAAAGAGTGGGTCGGGGAGGCAAAGGAAGAAAAGGAGGGGAAAAGGGGGGATTGGGCTTGTACTAGGCATGACCCAATCGGTCAAAGGAGGGGAAAGGAAGAAAAAAAAAGAAAGGAAAGGGAGAAAAAGGAAAAATGGGGTTGGTAGGGTGGTTTGGGATTTTTTTTTTGAATTTTAGGAATAATAAAAATTAGTAATAATAATAAAATAATTTTTTTATTAATTAGAAATTGTTACTATGATTTACTTATAATTTATTTTAGTTTAGAAAATAATTCTCTCCTCTATTAATTAGATCCTTACATCATTTTTCTTCTTTTATTGCCATAATAATAATTATTACTATAATAATATTATTTTATTAGAAATGGAATATATAATTAAACCTTATATAATAATTCTTATTTTATTTTTAAACTCTAAAATAGGAATTTAGGGTATTACATCACTACCCCCTTAAAGAAAGACTTCAACCCCGAAGTCACTAGCTTAATTCTAGGAGTAGGGAATAAAGGAAAAGTAGTTTTAAGGGGATAAATGGAAGCATAAAACACTATACAACTACCCCTTTATCGAAAAAGAGGTTTACTAGGAACTGCCATACTTAAGGTAAAGAGTTTTGGATATGCCTCATGCATGTCCTTCTCGGCTTCCCAAGTACCTTCTTTTGACCCATGGTGGCTCCAAATAATCTTCACGAGTGGGACCACACTCATACGAGTCTTCCATAGCTTGATGTCAAGGATATACAACACCTGTCTCTCCTCGTAGGTCAGGGAATCATCAAACTTGACCTCATCGGGCTAGATCACGTAAGAAGGATCGGCAATGTTAATTTGCATCTTTGAGACATAGAACACATTATGGATGTGTGCCAACTCTGGTAGGAGTGCCAACTAGTATGCAACCTCTCTAACTCGCTCTAAGATCTCTTAAGGTCTAATGTATCTTGAGCTCAGCTTGCCCTTTCTACTAAACCTCAACATTACCTTCTCCCTAGGCTCAAAGTATCACCTAGTACTTTTGATCACCATGATTCTTTTTTTGCCTCTAAGAAGCTCTCCTTCAATCCTAAATATGTTGGATATGTCGGGTCATCTCTCCAATCATCTTGAATCCCAACACCACCGTCTTACTAATATCACTCTAGCACAAGGGGGTCCTACACTTCCTCCCATAAAATGCTTTGAAGGGAGCCATTCTTATGCCATTATAGTAGCTGTTGTTGTACAAGAACTTTTTCAAATACATATGCTCTTCCCCAAAACCCTAGAAGTCCAAAACACAAGCCCTCAACATGCCCTCTAGGGTTTGTATAGTCCTCTAGGTCAGCCTATTTGTGGCGGGATGAAAAATGTACTCATCTTCAACTTTGTTCCTAGAACCTCCTACAAATTTCCCTAAAAATGAGAGAGGAACCTCAAGTCCTTATCCAAGACAATATCCTCAGGCACCCCGTACCAACTAACCATAAACTTCATACAGGCACCGACCAACTTATCCATGCTTTAGGTTGACTTCATTGGAATGAACACGACAGACTTGGTCACTCTGTCCATGATGACCCAAATAGTGTCACAGCCATTCCGAGTTCTTAGAAACCTACTAACAAAGTACATGGAGATCGAATCCCACTTCTACCTTGGCACATCTAGAGGCTGAAGTGGCTCTATAGGTCTGCAGTGCTCAATCTTGACCTTCTAATAGTCCAGGCATCTGGACACAAATTCAGCTACCTCTTGCTTCATACAAGGCCACCGGTATACCTTCTTGAGATCCTTGTACAACTTGTCCCCTCTTGGGTGGACAGAGTATGGGGTTTGGTGCCCCTCTTCCAAGATTTGGCACTTCAACTCTGAACAACCCTACGGTACACACCAACAACCCTTGTAACGAAGGCTACCATCCTTATGTATTTGAAACCCTTCGGTCTGGCCTTCCCATTACTTCTGATGGATCCTCTCAAGCTTGGCATCTTTGGGCTGGCTAGGTCGGATCTCCTCAAACATTATGGAGGTGATCGCTAAGGCACTCATAAGGACCTTGAGGTCACCCTGATGGATCAACTTGATCTCCAAGTCACACAACTCCTTAATCATTTGGTTCACAACCACATAGGAGTTCGTAGAGTGTGTGGTCTTTTTGTTCAATGCATCTACAACCATGTTGGCCTTACCCTTGTGGTAGGTCAAATCAATGTCATAATCCTTGACTAGGTCTAGCCACCGTCTTTGTCTCGTGTTTAGCTCCTTCTGTGTGAAGATGTACTTGGGGCTTTTGTGATCTATGAAGAACTTACACTTGGTCCCATACAGGTAGTGCCTTTATATCTTCAAGGTAAAAACCACTACTGCTAACTCCAAATCATGAGTAAGATAGTTCTACTCGTGTTAATTCAACTAACAGGAGGCATATGTAACCACTCTGCCATTCTACATCTGCACACACTCGAGTCCGTGGTTGGATGCATCACTATAGACTTTGATGCATATGATGACTAGGTTAGGGTAGAGTGACAACCTGATGCAACACGAGTGGGGCCCGAGAGGGTGTTCTTTGGACTTGTTATTTTATTTTATTTTTGCCATTTTCATTCTCTCATAGCAGGTGTTTTTTGTACTTTATTTCAATTATGTATTAACCTTAACATTTTTATACTTTGGTTTTACTAATTTTTTTTTGATTTGTTATGGTTTTTAATTATCCTTATTAATGATTTTTGTACATTTAGCCTTGTGCTTAGTATGAGATTGGCTAGGATTCAATCTTGTACTGATCATGGGGTAGCACCCCTTATTTTTAGTGCATGTTTTTCCATAATAAACGAAAATTGTCAACTATAAATTTTAGGGGTATTACAAGTTGCTATCAGAGTGTTGGTTATAATGACCAAGCTTTATTTTTCAAAAATATTTGGATTAAAAAATTTTTCCTTAGTTTTGAAAATATTTTATAACCTAAAAAGGTTTCATGTTTAAAAAAAAACCCTAAGCTCATGTTAACTGGTGAGAAAACAAAAGGGGTAGTCTAAGGATTTCTCAGAAGAGAAATAATGAGTTGTAGGTGTATCGAACCAATAGGTTCCCTCCTAGCGTAGCTTTTCCTTTGTAGCATATCTACATGATGAATGGAAAGGTTAAGCATATAGAGTAGGCCTTTAAGGCCTTCATGGAGTTTGTCCAGCACCAGTCGTTGATGCATCCACCATCCCCACCCCCGTAACATCACTCTAAAGGTGCCAAGGAGGATTGGTTTCGGAGGGTCACTGGGCATCACCCTCTGCTGTACATGGGTGAGGAGGACCCTGTGATCCTAGAACGATGGGTCTAAGATATGGATCCCACCTTCGAGGATGCGGATTGCCTCTAGCTAGGTAGTCCAGCATTGCAGATTTCTTTCTTAGGGGCGTAGCAAACACCTAGTGGGTTGAGCACTGCACTCGAGATAGTCCCCAAATGACCTGTGAAGCTTTCAAAGCTATCCTACTCACTAGATTCTACTCGGAGAGCTTGAAGAGAGACATGCTTAAGGAGTTTATGCAACTCACTTAGGGTAACATGATGGTTCGACAGTACTACACTAGCTTTACCGAGCTGCTCAGATTTGCTCTAGGGATTATTTCCAGTGAGTCCACGGTAGTGTTCCTGTTTGAGAAAGGGTTGCATTTCAGCATTCGTCGCATGATGGGAGTAGTGACCTTCTCAGATTTGGCCACCCTGTACGAGCACACCTACATTTCCGCCACTCTAGTTTAGGAGTAGACACCTATCTTAGGAAAGAGGAGATAAGAAGGCCAAAGATCCGAGAGTAGGACCCAACCCCGAGTAGGAGGACCCTCAGAACACCAATAGAGGGGTCTATTCAGAGTTCAAGGAGGACCAAGGGGATCCTCATGCAAATGTTGTGGCAGGAACCACCTGGGATAAGATTGTGGGGAGTATACTTGTGACTTGCTTAAGCTGTGGCAAGTTGAGCCATCACGCTTTGGAGTGTCTGAGGAAGTAATGTTTTTAGTAGATTTAGGATCAATAGTTTTAGCAAAGGGGACCTTTGATGCTCCAACAACATGTCTACTAGCAACACGCCTATATCTCATCCCTACAGATCCAGCAAAGAGCATATGCCCCAGCCAGTGCACCAGTATGAGATTTTAAGCAAAGGCCTCAGGGACCATGACCTTTTATTCAAAAAGGAGGTTAGACTCAGGGCTCTAGAGGATACCAAGGATCCTACCAGGGAGGCCAGTCAAGCAGATACCTGAATGATATAAACCAGGTAGAGGCTGATCGTTAATTAGACCTCGTTACTTTTATGTTCACCATACAGTCTATACCCGTGCATGTTCTATTTGATTTAGGTGCATCATTTTCCTTCATCTCTACTTCATTTATTGCTAAGGATGAGCTATCACCATCTGCTAGCGTAGCATTATCTGTGATGTTGCCTTCAAATGATAGGATGAACTGTACTAACCTTTAATTAGATGTGGCCTTAGTTATAGGCGGGGTAGACTTATTAGTGGACTTGATTGATCTAGACTTATGAGAATTCAATGTTATTATGGGGATTGATATGCTTAGGAGGTATCGAATGGTGATTTACTACGCTTAGGAGCGCATGGTATTGTGAGGCCCAAAGGGTATTAGGGTTTCATACAGAAAGACCAAGTCCAAGACCACCACCAAGGTAGTGTGTGCATTTACACTACACTCTCTGATTCAGAAAGGGTATCCACTATATTTATACAATGTGTAAGAGCTAAACAAGGACCTAATAGCTCTGGATGACATTCTGGTAGTTAGGGATTTTTTGGATGTACTCCTAGAGGAAATATCGGGTATACCTCTAGTTCATAAGATTGACTTCATGATTGAGCTGGCACACGGAGCTAAGCCCATGTCATGAGCACCCTACAAGATGGCACATGTTGAACTGAAGGAACTCAAGGCTCAGCTAGAGGAGTTGTTGGACCATCGGTACATTCGACCAAGTGTGTCACCCTAGGGAGCTCTATCTCTGTATTGACTACCATGGGCTGAACCAGTTAATAGTGAAGAATCGATATCTGCTCCCAAGGATTGATGATCTCTTTGATCACCTACGGGGTGCCATAGTTTTCTCTAAGGTCAACATGAGATCGGGATACCACCAGTTGCGTATAGCAAATGCAAATATTATGAAGACCGCATTTCGGACTCGGTACAGACACTATGAACTCATGGTGATGTCTTTTGGGCTCACCAACGCTTTTGCAGGATTCATCAATTTAATGACGAGGATTTTTAGGCCTTTCCTCAACAAGTTCGTGGTGGTATTCATCAATGACATCTTTGTGTAACCCCAAGGGAATAAAGAGCACAAGTAGCATCTCTGCACCATATTGTTCCTTATACAAGAACACTTTCTATGTGTGAAGTTGTCCAAGTGCGGATTTTGGCTTTAGGAAGTGGCTTTCTTAAGGCATATAGTGTCAGCTAGGGAGTATCTATTAACCCAGAAAAGATCGTGGTAATCACATAATGGAAGCCTCCCACAAACATGTCAGAGGTTTGTAGTTTTCTAGGGCTGGCTAGATATTACCGTTGTTTTGTGCAGAATTTCTCAAAGATTGCCCATCCCCTAACCAACCTCTTGGAGAAGACCACCAAGTTCCAGTGGGACAAGTTTTGTGATGGGGCTTTCCAAGAACTAAAGAGACGGTTGACCACCACACTTGTTCTGACTCTGCCAAAGGGTTCTAAGGGTTTTGAATCATCTCTTACCTGTATAGACTCAGGAGGGGTCACTACTTGTGGAAATGAGCAACATCCATGATAGGGGTGATCAGTAAATTATGTACTGAGTAAGGTAACCATATAGCTAAGACAGGACATATCATATAAAAAGGTAGATAACGCAAGTAGTAAGTTAATTAGATTAATCACACTATCTAAATTTAATCCATTAGTTCCATCTTTACACATCTCTTGAATGTCTAGTGGATCAGAAAAACAACTCTAGGGCAGAACGCACCTGTACACTATTATTTGTCGGTGGATTAGTCTCTAGGGCAAAAATTCTCCTGGCCACCATTCTCGTCGGGGGATTGGTCTGAGGCCGGCTTAATAATCTTCCACTTTAAATTATTAGTATTTTATTTGTGTCTTTCAACAAGTAACCTCTTCAACTAGACATGCACAACCCTAATAAACTTCCCTGACTCATTATCACTCTTCCACCCCAGGCTTTCTGATAATCCTATCCCACAACTTGGGACCTCTACACTCCCTAAGAATCCAATACCCCTTTTCACCTTCCACCATACTCATCCTGAAGTCCAAAAGCCCACATAATTGATTTAAGATCCACTTTTCCATTTCTCCACCTAGGCTCACCATCGTCCACTAGGGTTTCCCTTTAAACCTTAATCTGGCTTATGTGGCCCTAGCCTCTCCTTAACCATCACAATCCACAATCCCCCTTGATTCTAACACCATCATTCCACTCAACCTGCTCCAAACATCACAACCTGACTCTCCAACTTCTTTATGTGATAATGAACCCTAGTTGGTCACCCAAAACCCTAGTACACCCCTTTTCTTTTATACCTTCCTCTCATGCACAATTCCACCCTCCATTTAAACTGACTTTGGCCTCCATATAACACACTCGTCTTCACAACCCAAGTTCCAAAAAACCTCCTTAACTTCTCTCACAATACCCCTATACTTGGGGTTTTCCCTAAAAACCCTAGTTAGGCTTACATGCATACTTCCATTGACCCACATACCAACTCTTCCCCAAGCACTCCAATTACCCAAAATACACTTTTCTCCTCATGGTCAACCCTTAAATTAATTTTCCCCACGTAAGCTTTTCCCTTTGTAAAGATTATACATCCTATGTAAGAATCACACTTCCCATGCAAGATTCTTCCCTAACCCCTCATTTTATTACTTTCTTCCTTCATTTTCTCACCCATTTTTCATAATGCTCTTGGGCTTTCCCCCCAAATTATCCTTAATCAGTCCACTCTCTTTATTTCTATTAGTTACCCACAACCACTCAAACTCACCTAAGGCCTCTAAGAATGCATGTCATACCATAACAACCATACATAATAACATGTCATACATAACAAGTCAAATCATACATTTTACACATAATGTAAATCATACTCAACGTACCTTAGCTCCTTGCAAGCCAAGCTATGCTATACGCATATTTAGTTCACATTCACATATAATTACACATCACATACCATTACATCCATAAGCACATAATTTATAACAAAACCCAAATCCTTAACTATAACCTTGCCTAATAGGACTCTGAGCTTGGAGCACAAATCTTATGCCTCTTTACGAAAAATATCATACTAGTCATTTAAACTTCTTCCTTCTCCTTTTTCCTTTTTCTTTATTTCCCTGATTAAATAATAATAATAATAATAATAATAATAATAATAATAATAATAATGTTAATAACAATAATATATTTAAAATAAAATATACTAAGTAGGTAGGAGGGATAAGAGAATAACCAGAATGGATAGCAGGCAAGGGGCGGCGCACATTGGCAGCGATGGTGGTGGTGGTGTGAAAGAAGGATTTTGGGGTTCGAAAAGAGGAGAGGAGTTAGGGTTTCTTAGGTTTTAGGGTTTACTAGGTCAGAGGGCGTTGTGATGGTGGTGGTTTTTGTGCTTCACAGCGGTGGCGTAGGTGGCGGTAGTGGCGGCGACGACGTAGGGCAGTGCAGGTGGTGGAAGGAGGTGCAAAAGGACAACTCGAGCTACCCACTTTGCACAGGTGGGGAGAGAAGAGGAATGGGAGTTAGGGGTAGGGAAGAGTTTCGTTAGGTGGAGAGTGATGCAGGGAAGAGGAAGGGGGTGTAGCGACGGTAGTACGACATGAAGATGACGATGGCGGTAGCGGTGGATGAAGTGGCTATATAAGTAAGGCTGGGGGTGTTTGATCGGCATAAAATGAGAGAAATGAGAGAGAAAGGGTATTTATAATGGCAAATGGCTGGGGGAAGTTGACGAAGGAGGGAAGAAGACAAGGGGAGGGGGTGGTTAGCTACCAAACAACATGCAACCCAGAGCAGTAGGTCGATAAGGGGACATGGCTGGGTTTTGTAGGGGGTGCCGGGGGTAGGTGGGGGAGCTGGGGGGTTGCTGGAGGGGGACCATGTAGGGCAGTGCTAGCTGCTCACCTTGCAGGTCTAGATGACGAAAAGGGAAAGGGAGAGAGTCGGGAAGAGTTGTGAAGCATCCATGCCCAACAACTCCAATGGGGGGAGGTTAAAGACAGGGGTAGAAGGGGAAGAAGGGAGAAAAGGGGAAAAGAGGGGGAGAGGGGTGTGCTCCTAGGCTGGGTTGCACAGGGGAAGAAAAGAAAAAAAAAGAGTGGGTCAAGAGAGGGAAAGGAAGAAAAGGAGTGGAAAGGGGGGATTTGACCTGCATTGGGTGTGGCCTAGTCAGCCAAGGGAGGGGAAAGGAAGAAAAAAAAAGGAAGAAAAGGAGAAAGAAAAGGAAGAAAAGGGGGAAGAACATGGAAAAAGAAAAAAGGAAAAATGGGGTTGGTAGGGTGGTGTGGGAATTTTTTTAAATTTTAGGAATAATAAAATAATTTTTTTATTAATTAGAAATTATTACTATGATTTGCTTATAATTTATTTTAGTTTAGCATTCTACCTCCACTAATTAGATCTCTACATCATTTTTCTTCTTTTATGGCCATAATAATAATAATAATATTATTATTATTATTATTTTATTAGAAATGACATATATAATTAAACCTTATCCAATAATTCTTATTCTATTTTTAAACCCTAACATATGGTTTTGAGGTATTACAACTAACAACTCAAGCTTTAGTACCTTAAGTTTTGGAGCAATGTTAGATATCTCCACAATGTACTCCCTTATATTTCATTTGTCTTTATACTTTAATGAAATCAAGTGTTGCAAGTGATGCAAGTGAGTACCTTTCTCAGCCTTTTTTTTTTTGCAAAATATTTTTTAACTTTGAAAAGAAAATCCTCAGCATTGGTGATCTCATCAATAAATCCATCCCTGAAAGCCTTTAGAATGCTACGCTTGATGATCATAAGACCCATGCGATTAGAGTGAGCTTACTTTTCAAAGTTCATCTTATCATCAGAGTAACTTTAAGATGTTAGATCAATGTGTTTCACAAATTGAAGTGCATGATCTAGATCCATGCAGCTAAGGACAAATAGACCATTATCCTTCCATTCCTTAAAATTATTCTCATTCAACATGGAAATAAAACTTAAGTTGGTAGATATTGAAGTAACAGACATAGCTGTATAAAAAAAATACAACAATTACATAAATATACATTCTCACAAAAAATATTAATTCCATCACAAGAAACTAATGTAACAATAATATCAAGTCTTTAGATAGTAATATTAACTATAAGTGGTGTTCTTATTGTAATAATCAAATACTGGTAATAAGGCCTATTGGATAATGAGTTCATTTTTAGATTTACTCATTATCCATATGGTATCTAAATAATTACTATATATTTATCACCACACACACACACACACACACACACACACACACATAATTCTACCAAATATTTACCTTCTTTTGAGTAGACAAATTATCTACATGAATAAATATACATACATAAACATCCAACATTTTTAATAAGCTAATTTTCACAAAATATGTCACTTTGGCAATATATTGTGTCAATTAACCTATCTACTAATATTAGACAACCAATAATTTAAATAAATTGATTTTTCAGTTTTTTCTTAAATTTGGATCTATAATATTAGGGCCAACTTTATTTAAATTCAATATCCATAAAAATATTAAATCTCACCTTATTAGCATTATAATAAAATAAATGTCAAATAACACACATTAAAGGCCCACACAATAATTTATTATATTAGAATAAAATAAATATCTAATTAAGTTAATTATATCAATTAATCATTTAATTATTATTATTATTTTTAATAATACAAAATTAACTAGTACCAAATAAATAGTCTAAAAGTACCAAAATTGAAAATCAAACTAAAACAACCAAAAGGTTTATTTGGTCAAGTCCAAGTTTTGAACACACTCTTAAATAAATTGATGTATTTACATTTTAATATTTAAAATATTAGGTTTGATTTTTAATCCGCCATTAATTACCAATAGTTACTAGTGAATTGATTCTCTAACCCACCATCTTTTCCTCATTTATTTTATTAAAAAAAATTAATAAAGTAAAAGAAGGCATGTAACTCTATCTGTTACACAAAGTAGAAGTAGAGATGTAACCACACTACCAAAACCGCCAAACTCAAACCTAAATTTTCTTAAACGACCACTGCACTACATTAACATCACCACCGGTAGAAGCTAATACAATGAAAACCAGAATAATAGCCTACCAAAGCTTCCCAAAACTAATGACCTTCCTAATACTAGTCGTCAAAAACCAACGAAACCAAATTGGTGACAATTAGGTCTGAATTAGATGTGGTGGGACTAGATCTAACAAAAAAAATCTCCATAGAAATTATATCAGTTGAGAAAACATATTAGATTTGAAATTTCAATTATTGTATAAGATAAAAATAATCTAATCATACTTTCAAGTTGATCAAATAACTATGACACCACTGAATCATCAAACATAAATTGAAATGCCAAAATTGATTGATCGATAACATATCAAACCAAGCAATAAACAATATAATTAATTGAATCCATGTATCCAATAGAATCATATTGATTAAAAATAAAAAACAAATATAAGCTATATCCAATTTAATGATAATACCAAATAAGTAATATAAAATTGAATCATGATGAATCAAGCATGCATATCTCTTATACCAATTAATATATTAATATATAAAATCTTTAGATTTGATAATATCCTGTACTAATTCATCAAAATTCATACCATAACATAATGCAGAAGCATACTTGAATCCATAATGCAGAAATCACTGTACTCCATTGCATTTGGGACAATAACTGACTGGTAGTATTATGGTTTTTTGGATCATATACACACTTGTTGGTTTATATTGACTGATGTGAATAAAATAGGATAAAATATATGTGACCTAGGGACCACGAACCTATCTATAGACAACCAACCTATGATCTATCGGACTATTTTATTTTAATCCATCAACAATCTAGAATACCCAAAGTATCTATACATGTGGATCCATATATCTTGTCCTGAAATATATCATACCATATTTATATCAGATGAATCTACCATATTTTATCCTAAATTTCCAATTTTAAGAGAATTATTTATTATAGTGCTTTTTGATATGCTTGAATATTGTATTTGGATGAATATTGATTATGTGGTTTTGATATTATATGCTATGTGAGAAAATTAATTAAAACATATTAACCACTTAAAGTAAAAGTTAAGGCAATTTATGGTTAAGATAGCATTTAGGATGGTACCCCTAGAGATGAAGAACATGAAAGCATTATGTCATTTAGAGGGTTTCCATGCGTCTGCTTGTTATTCTTATGTTATATTTATTTAATCATGTTTCACCATTCCTATCCCTTGTCACAACTGACAATAGGGTTTTCCCCTATTGTATTTATGGATTTGGATTAGGGTATGTGTGCAGTATTGTCTTTGTTATCTATATGTTGGTCAACGTTAATATTTGTGAACAATTAGAGGATTTTTCCAGGTCACCTTTGTAGAATGACTAGAGGAATTTTCAGTTTTACAACATTCTCTTCCCTCCTTATGATTCCTATGAATTAAATTATATTTGATGATGGATTAGTTTAAGGACAATTAAATTAAGTTATGAGGCTTATATTTTTAAATGGACTTTAAAGGTAAAGGGAAAAAATATACTATAAAATATCGTGTTTTATTAAGATACTTGGTAAATTATCTATGGTTAATTGAATTAATCTTGCCATTTCATGCTATTATTATCATCATCGTCGTCGCCGTCGTCATTATTTTTAAATCTATACCTTTATTTTCATATTAGATTATATGTGTGTTTGGATTATGAGTTAATCCCCATTGACCGCGGAACAAATTTCCAAATGACATCATTAGATGTCTATTATATTGTACTTGCTTAGGGGAATAAGTGAGTAGAAAATTGTTCTATATTGTTTTGAGTATATTTATTAATGATAATTTAAAACTTTCATGTAAGGTTGTATTCTTTTGATACCATGATTGGAATTCAATTTCATTAAAATGTATAATAAATATTTATTTCAATTAGTTTTATTTTATTTCAATTTAGCCTTACAATCTAAATCGGTTAGATTTGGTACATCTTACTTGGTTAAGTGTGGAAATAATACCCTTGATTTTGATTTATTAAGCTTTTGTGAATTATTTTATGGTATTTTAGATTATTATTATTTTAAAAGAAAATTTGGAGGTGTTTTGGTCGTTGTTGTGTTGAGCTTCCTCCTTCAAATTTTCCTCCTTTTTCTTCTTGCCACTTTACTCCCAATACCGTATCCTCACATCCCTTGGTGGTTATTCGTTGTGCTTGTTGGTTTTCCCCTCGTTACCCTTTTGTTTTCCTACTATTGTCGTGAAATTCCCCTATGTTCCCCCTTGTTGGGTTTGACTTTTGTTCCCCTATTTTTTATTTATCTTAACTCTTAATAACTAGTTTTAAGTGTAGAGAATTAAGGTTTTGAAAAAGGTGAATTTTGGGTTACTCTAATAATCCCAAATTTATTAACTTTATTTTTTATTTTTTTTTGCGGAGGCTAATACATAAAATAATAAGGTGTCTCTACCATACTTCATACAATTTTGATTATTGTACCATTCTTATATTAAGTACAAAGCTAAATTGTTTAACATTTAAAATGATAAATAGAGAATGAGAGAGGTTTCATTAATCATAACATAAGACTTTCATATATAAACTTGAAATATATTAACGCTCAAAATATAGTAAGGGGATACAATGGGTCTAAAAATCTAAGAGGGTATTTGGGATAAAAATTACAATTGCCAATACAATATCACTCCTCCGTAAGTAGAAAATCAAAGTCATTGTTGCACTCATAAAATACTCACAAGTTAATAAAAGGGTTGTATGCTCATTTGAGTAGTAACCACACAAGGGTAGTTAGTATAAAACATACTAAGTAACAAAATCATTTCAAAAGATAAGGCATGTATAGTACATAAAATTATGCATATAGTAAGATAATATAGATATGATAATAAGAATTACTATACATGAGCACATTATTCCTGATATGAGACAAATCAAAAGAAAATTCATATTAGAAATCCATACTAAGTGATCCCACAATTCCAATTATTTATTTACTTTGAGAACAATAGCGCCACTATTATCTCTGATGGAACAGTCCTTTATAATCATGTGGTAGGTTTTAATGCACTGATTCGGGAAAAATGCTTCTAAATCTACAAATAGATACTTAATACTTAAGTATGAGCAAACCCTATTGGTTAGTGGTTTTGACTTATGTGGGGTAAACTTATAGCTCATTTGGTCTCAACATAACTAGTTTAATAAACACTAATGGACTTTTTTGGTCCCGACTCATATATTATGTCTCTTTAAATATTAATGTCACATTAGATAATATTATCTAAACACTTAACACTGGAGGTCCACACTTGACATGTTGCACATTTGATTCACTTACACTTGCGTAACCACTTATCGATTGAAATTCCACTATTCACTCATATTACCACTTACTACTTATTATAGAGTTCATAGAAACAATTGATATTAATATTTGATTTGAAATGTATTAAGGTAAATTAACACATCAAGACAACTTAATATAGATAACAAACAAGGCCTTGGGAAACCAAATAGTGACTGATGAATGCATAACACCAGTGAAAAAATTATAGTGTCCCTACTAAACCCTAAATCCTAAATGTCTCATAAAATCACCAAATATGTCAACAACTCACCAAACCCAATATGAAACTTAAACAAATCATATTAAATATAATAAACTCAAATATAGAGTCAAAACCCATAATTATGCATATAAAATAATGATTATACCCCTTAAGGTTTCTAAGCTCATTTTGAATGATTTAAACTTAAATCCTAATTTATATTAATCATATTTATCTAATATGATACACTTATCATCCTTAACTTTTTTTTTACTCCAAATTACACTCACACAATCCAAATTTCTACAATGAAAATATATTAACTAAATATGCTTAATCACTTTAAGCTACCTCCAAACTTGCAAAAATAATATAAACATCTCAAACACTTCCAAACCTTAACATATTACATATCAAAATTCTAGTGAGGAACCTACTAAACACAATGATACATCCATTTTATTTTAAAACAATATCTATAAATAAAATTTTATCCCAGAGTTAAAATATGCATTAAATAGGCCAAAATTTAACTTTTTCTACATCACACCTAACCCAAGTTTCTACACACTATTGCATATATGATGGAAATTCTAAAAAGAAAACTTTAAACAACCAAAACACCCAAAAAATAAATAAAGTTAAGAGAAAGACTAAAATTTCAGCATCGGCACCTTGTACGATTTTTTCCATAACTTTTGTAACACTTATACCCCACACTAGTAGTGGGTTATTACATGGATTATTTTTTTTTGACTCAAGCACTTCACAAGAGGTAACCCATCTTTAGAACACTCCAAATTAACTAAAATTCTCCAATAATATATTTCTCCAAAAGAATATATATCTTATTGATATAGGTAGTTAAATAGTCATATCAATCCTTTTTAGTATCCACTATATACCACATAATTTTAGGAATGCAATGTCCTCATTG
Organism: Tamarix chinensis; assembly: GCA_030549775.1. Taxonomy (NCBI): domain Eukaryota; kingdom Viridiplantae; phylum Streptophyta; class Magnoliopsida; order Caryophyllales; family Tamaricaceae; genus Tamarix; species Tamarix chinensis. The sequence continues at coordinate 95,009,422 of CM060172.1, forward strand.
GACCTCAACCACCAACCATCTCATTATAATCCATTTCCAAAATTATCTAGCTAGGTGGCTAATTGGATCATCAAAGTTCATATTGTAGCGAAAATTTCTCTTTAATACTATTTGTGATACCTCAACCCCACATTGACTGTGGGTTGTTGCCTAAAGCACTTTTAAGATTATAAACCGACCCTATAAATAAACATGAGTCCTTTCGAGTATGTTTTATTGTCACTCACATGATTTTCATGAAACTTTCTAGGAGGTCACCTATTCTTGGAATAATCTAAGTCAAGAATGCCTAACGATGGAGTTATTCAATACCCCAAAAAATATATATACCATGTTAATATAAGTAGTCATATAAATTCTTTCTAACCTCCACCATCTACCACATAATTTAGGTTATTACAACTTTTTTACATACATTGAATTTTAAAAGATATTAAAAATTTGTGATAAACTATAAATCTTAAGATTTATTTTAGCACTTTTCATGCACTATAAATCTCAACCAATACTTATAGTTTTACACTAAAACATAGGGAAACTTTTAGGACTTGAAATGAGCATTTTATGACATATCTTATGCATTTTTCATGCATTTCGTATATAGTAATTAAGGCATGACTATAAAACTTAAAACATAAAATAAAAATTTCATGGAAATGAAAATTATACATATCATTATTTAATAAAAATAATAAACGACATATAGTAGAAAAAACCTATGTCTAAAGAAGTAAATGTATTACCTAGCTAGCTAATTCTTCTAGCAATAACAAATACAACTCCTTAGGAACAATACTTCCTTTATATGCTTTTATCACCTTCATAAAAGTAACAAGAGTTTACATAGGAAATTACAATTAAAAACTATTATAGAAAAAAGAAGAAGATTAAAGAGAACACGAATCAACCCTAAAGTGAAAAATGGAGTATTTGAGCAAGAATAGTAAGGTACTCTTTATCTTTCTTAAGAACTTAATTGTATATGATTAAATAAAGTGTAGAAGAGTTAAGAAAAATTGGAAATTAATATAAAAATGGCCAAATCAAGATGATAAAATATGAGAAGAAGGTGCAAATGTCGATTAAAAATGCAAACGCCAAACCACCACAAACCACCACCATAATAACCACTAAACAAGGGGAAAAATGAAGGCAATGAAGGAGAAGATTTTTTTTGAAGTGAAATGAAAAAGAAAAATAATAAAAAGAATGTGAATAATGGTGCAAGATCTCGACATAATTATGGTTGAAGCATACAAGAAATAAAGAGATGGAGAACATTTAAGATATTTTTTGTTAAATGAGGAAGTGAACTAATAGCAATTTTATAGTGTGACTGGGGTCAGAAAATACACTATCCTTGTAACACCCTAAATTTTAGCTGACTCTAATCTTGATTAATTAATATAGTAACCTAACTCTAACCTTGAGAAATTAATATTTCTATCCTACACTAAATCTTCGATCCTAATTCTTAATATAACCTTAAACTTTATTTTGGGTTAATAATATTTTTTCTCAACCTAAACCTAAAACTAGAGGGTCAATAATTAATTTATCCTATTATCTTAAATTTAATTATTTAACCTAAATATTTTATTTTTCCTTTTTTTTATTTTCTTTCCCTTACTTGTCAGTCAAAATTAGTTCCCCGCCTTAGTTCTCTTCCCTCTTACATGTAAATCCCCCTGCCCACACCTTACTCCTGCTACGCCCCATCCAACCTCAAGTCAAACCCTCCACTCCTCCCCACCTGGAGTGTGTTAATTGATGATTCCTTACCGACTTCCATTCTCACCCTTCCCCTCGAGCATGTATACACACACACAACACATGAACTAAGCCAATATTCTCCTTCCTCCATTTTTCTTTCTGTCGAAACCTCACCACCAAAGTGTCATCTTCTTCCTTCTTCTTCTCCTCCATGTTGTTGCCAGAAAACCCCCCAAACTCACCATCGATGAGCCCAACTAAAGTAACTCCACTACCTTCAGTCACCTTTGCCTTTCCTTCACCCATAGCATTGGCTAAACCCGCCTTTCCTACCCCTTTATTATTGGACAAACACACCGCAACTCCCTTATTCATGTTCTTTCTTGGCCACAACACCAATCGCAACCTACACTCCACCTTCCGCCACACCAACCATAACCCACAATCTACCTTTGGCCAACCACACCGCAACTCCCCTCTTCTTTCTTTTCCTTTGGTTGCAACAACAACTGCATCACATCATCACCCTTTGGCCAAACCAACCACACCACAGCCTCCATGTTTGGTTACATTCACCAAAACCCACCTATTTCTTTGGCCAATACCACCGGTGCACACCACCTAGCAACAATAACTTGTGTCATTACTACCACCCTTTAGCTCAACACCTCGCTATTCCTCCTCTCTTGGTTGCACAAGTTTTTTCCGAAGCACTTAGGGTTTGTTTTGGTTTTCCTTCATTCTTTTTCCCTTCCATTATCTTAATACCTCATTAAGTATGCCATTTAATCCTAATGATTTTTTATTATCTTTTCTTAGGTGACATGCTGGAAGTTTTGGAATATTTGGGATAGGATAAGCGCGCTTAGAGATTGAATTCATTTTGGTAAGGATACTTGTCATAGTCTAGGATTTTTGGTTGCTAAGTGTTATATATGTTTTTGTGTTATACCATGTTGTTGTTATAATGTGATTAAATGTATGATTACTAATGCTATGATATGAGGTCAATATTATATGATAGAAAATAAGTAAGTGGACATTATGTGATATCATTATTCTATGTGGGAAAACCTTCTGTGTGATATATACTTATAAGATGGGTTTACTAAATTAAGATGAGTGTGAAATGAGTATACTAAGATATATGGAGATAATGGAGGAATTGGTGTAACACCTCCAAAATTCACTCTTAAAAAATTTTCATTTAAAAGAATAATACGGAAGCAAAAATAGAATTTGGGGAAAGTTACCGCCACATCTAACACACGATAAATGTCCACCATCTATTTCATGCTAGATGCAAGGCTAAAACCTATCCAACAAAATTCAACCAACATCTATGTAGTGAGGATAAACTTCCATAAGGAGATATCGACATGCAGATGGGAAGTGAACAATTTCACTGAATAAAATCATCACTGAATAAATTAACGGAACCTGTAAAATAAACCTGGATTTTAAAATCTTATCAGAGTATGAGAAATTAAAAGTCAATTACAATACCCTTGAAATTTTAAATACAACATTTGAAACTTCCAAAAATAAATGTAGACAATGAAGATAAATTACGAAGGATCAAACTCCAGATTGCCTACTCTCTCAAGCCAAGCCTTCAACCCAAAAACAAAATCCAATCTCAAACCTGCAGAAGAGGTCTGCTCCCTACCATCAGTGGATCATCACAGGACCCATTCAACTAAGGTAGTATCAGTACATGTCCAATACTGAGTAAATCCCACTACCCTATCTTATGGGAGAGACATAAACTACAACATCACGTGCATATTAAATCATGGTGCATTACGTTGATACAATATTTTGCATACTCAATACCTACATCATAAATCCTACCATACACATATAATAATAAGTGAAACATATGTAACATCCTACTTAAACATGTAAGTGTGGCATGACGAAAATGTAAAACAGCTCATGCGCCTCAGGTAGAGCCGGCAAAAGTTGACCCGACCCGAAAAATCCGACGAATACCGACTCGATCCGCCCGAAATCCGATCCGATTTTATCCGAGTAATTAAAAGCCCGAAACCTATCTGACCCGATCCGATACATATCCGATATCCGATATAACCCTAGAAATCATAAGCCCGAAATAAACCCGACCCGACCCGCTATTCACCCGAAACCCGATATAACCCGAAAAACTATAAATCCGAAATGACCCGACCCGATCCATTATTTATCCGAAATATGATATTATCTGAAAAATTATAAATCTATAAAGATTCAATTTGGTACCACCCAAAAATTAACATTAACCCATAACTCAAAATTTTTAAAACTTCATAAAACATGAAATAATATAGATGTGCAACTAATCCATACTAGCACTTACATCAAAATCTAGAAACAATATACTTTCATAAAATTTATATCACTTATGTATATACAAACACAATATCCATTGATACCAATAGAAATAAAAGTAGAGAAAAAAGAAGAAGAATAACACTACTATGCCATTTAAATATTAGTTCACTTCCATTATTCCATCTAATACCATAAGATAATAACAGTGCAGCCTTGAACACTATATGTTAGTATCTATACGGCCATACCTTGCAATATAGCACCTACAACATCATAGGAAAGTAAGAAAAATCTAGAGTGAGAATGTTAGTTATTCATTATAAAAAATTGAAGATTAATATTTTTTATTACATCAATAGTGTTAAATAGTAAGAAGTCAATATTAGTTGGTCTTTTGTCAATAATAGTCATTATTACTTACTTTATTTAATTTTTATCTTATTTAGCTTGATATTATCTAATCAAAATATATAATAAAAAAACTAATGTGTTGTTATTATTATTTTTGCCATAATTGATATTCATTGATTACTATTATTATTGTTATCATTATTTTTGTATTATTATTATTATTATTATTATTATTATTATTATTATTATATTTATTAAAATTATGTTGATATGATGTGATCAATCTCTTTTAAAAATAATATGAGAAGTACAACCTTAGAAGTCTTCATTTGTTATCAATTATCAATGACTATTATAAGTTAATATCATGTAAGGAGCGTATAAGATATAAATATAATATAAACTTAAAATAATACTAGAACTCAATATGACCAAGCTAATAATGGAGTTGAATTATAAGTTATACCTTAACATAAAAAGAAAAGTGATACGATTTGAAAACTTTTAAATTTGAAACGTCAGATACATCTCCAAAGATGAAATAATGATAAAAAATTCTAAGGCCCCAAAACAATTAATATAATAATTTAATTTTAATTGAATAAGATAAATTAAAATAAATGATCTCAAAATCATTAGCTTTTAATAATATCTTGGAATAAAAAGAAAGAAAGAAAATGACACAAGCATGGCTCAAATATGAAATAACCTAAATTCAATCTAAATTCAACCCGAAAATATAATAATTGAAACTCAACCGAGCCCGATCCGAACCTGAACCGAAATTAGAACAACCCAAATTTACCCGAATCCGAGTCCATCCGATCTCAACCAGACCCGACCCGAGAACTTAGAATGACCCGAGATTATCCGATATTGAGTTGATCCGAATCAAACCCGACCCAGCCCGGCCCGACAAAATAATCCGAAATTATCCGAAACCGACGTGACCCGATTATTATGTTACCCGATCCGATAGTGACCCGACCCATCCGATTGCCAGCTCTAGCCTCAGGTAGGAATAATCCATATTATTGGCAACTCATTACATGACCACACAATTCCAAATGCAAACATATTAAACCAATAAGAGATTCAAACAAACCAATCAGGCATTTATGGACAGTGCCAAACCAAAACAATCGGGCATTTATGGACAACGCCAAACTAAACCAATCGAGCATTTATAGACAACGCCAAACCAAACCTATTGGGCATTTAGCCCCTGGATATTACTCAGGGACATGTCCAGCCCCAGAAATTACTCAAGGACATGCTCAACCCTAAACATTACTCTAGGATGTATCCAACCCCAAGCATTACTCAAGGACATGCTCAACCCTAAACATTACTCTAGGATGTATCCAACCCCGAGCATTACTTAAGGACATGCTCAGCCCTGGGCATTACTCAGGGACATGTCCATCCCCAAGCATTACTTAGGGACATGCTCAACCCCGAACCATGATTCAAACACATTCAACACTTTATTACGATGAGAAAGGCATTAAATTATCAACATTCATTCATATCATTTCACAATGCACCATGCAGCTAGAAAACCATAAAGTGTGCTCCATCTCTTGGCAAATAATTCATGCCACACATTAAGATGCTTTCCAGTCAATTAATCAATATATATGTGTATATATATATATATTACAATTTTTAAGACGTCTTCCACTTATCCATTCTTGAAGGTAACAAGCTTAACATGCTTTGTTACTTAATCATGCTCATAACATGCTTTTTTACTCAATCATAATCCTAAACATAAAATGCAATCCCATTCCAACATGTGTAAGCACATTCTTTCACATTCGTCCTCCTCAAAATAGTCAAATAATCCTATCATGCATATTTTTACCCTAACATGCTCAACAATAAACCAAAGTATGAATTAATTAAACCTCATGATCATACAAAGCATCATCAAAGGCATATTACATGTTTGACATACCAACCTAGGTGGGTCATATAACTTTCACCTCTTAACACACGTGCACAACTGTCTATCCTCACGAAATACCCATAAGTGGAGCTAAGTAGAGACTTACCTAGGTCTGAAGCTAGCTAAGCAAATTGAGAGAGAGAGAGAGAGAGCTCAAAAATCCACGAAAAATTTTTCCTAGATCGCCGATGGAAATCAGAACTAGATTAGAAACTATCTTATCGATCAATAATTCAAATATTATAATAAAATCAACACAAATGGACACAAATGATCTTCCTTGGAAAATGTGCCCAAAATCTAGGACTCGCGAGTGTAGCACTATTAAGATTTAAAATTAAATATTAACCAAATCGGGTTTAACACATATCACTTGGGACATTTCAAATTGATTTGGAAAGTCAGGGAAAGAATAATAGATTATAAGTTAATTTTATTGAAAATGACTAACTCATTAGGTTTTATGACTAAAGAGGCAAACCAACCATTTTTAGAGTACCAATCCAACTCGATAACATACTAATACAATTATAATGATTTTAAATCAAAACTAGTAGTCTACTAGATGAGAGAAACATAAGCAAACCGTTTTTTATAAAACCATCTCCGAAAATTAGGGTTTTTAATGCCTAAAATACGAACCAACCAATTCACTTCGATTACTCCAAATTGATAGCTTTAAAACATAATTAAACTAATTTTAGATAAATCTAGATAAGCAATATCAATGAAATAATCTTCCGAGTAGCCAATTCAAGACAATCGGTTTCCAAAATTAGGGTTTCAAAGCCTAAGACACAAACTCGGATAATTTAAATCAATTAATTCCAATTGAAGATGTTATAATGCAATTAAGACCGTTTTAACTATTTCTATAAATTCAATTTTAGAAAGACAAATATACAAATGATCAATTCCATAATTTCATTTGGAATCTAGGGTTTTAGGCCCAAAAATACAATTCAGTTGAATTCTATAACTTTAATTTAATTGAATGTTTAGAAATATAATTAGACATATTTTATAACATATCATATAACTAATTGACAAAAAAATGAAAGAAATACCCAATTTAACATAATTAGGGTTTTTGAGCCCTAAATGCAAATCTGATCAATTCTTGCTAAAATGTATAAATTGATGGTTCGGAATTGTAATTAAATGTATTCTAATGTAAATTATATAATCAATTGAATAAAAGAACCCGATTACACAATCTAATTTAGACTTGCACGAGGTTTGACCTAAAAATCCAATTCCAATTAATTTCCATAATTTTCCCAAATCAACACTTCTGATATGAAATTAAATATATTTTAAAGGATATTATAAAATGAATTGAGTGAAACAACTCAATTATGCAACCCAATTTCATTACACACAAATTTTGACCTAAACATCTAATTTTGATTAATTCCACATAAATTTCTAAAATTGACGATTTTGATATGAAATTGGATACATTTTACAGCACATTGTAAAATCAATTTACTTAAAATAGCTTAATCGGACGAATTCAAAAATTCAGGGATAACCTGGCCCAAAAATCCAATTTTTACAAATCAACCAAATACACTACAATTAACCACTCTAAATCAATCATACAACATATATATACATAATTACAAAATCAATTTAGCTTCTCATAAGCCAATTCATACTCATTTAAAGCAAATCAAGGGTTAGGGTTTTTACAAATTTATACCAAACAAGGTTAGCAAATTGGGACAAGTGAAGGCAGGAGAAGCTTTGCCGGAGGTCGACCGGTGCTCGCTGGCCGTCACCTGAGCTCGTTGCGGCCGAATGGTGACACCAACTGCTTTGACTGTTGCAGCTTTGCTCGGCTGCAACATCATGTTGTCTGTAGCTGCTGCTTGCTGCAACGTCGTTAGTGGCGGTCGTGGCTACAATGGTTGTCGACGGTGGACGAAGGAGGAGATGAGGGATAGGATTGGGGTGCAGAGAACAGGGCAGTCAGGAAAAAGAAATAGAAGAGAAGGGAGAGAAGAAGGGAGCAAAGGAAAAGAAGAGGGAGATCGGGTACTGGTTGGGATTTTTTTTTGTACAAATACAAATATATAATAAAATACTAAATGTCTAAAATTGTTATTGGAAGATTTTATCTAAAATTTGTTTAACGAAAATCATTTCGTAAAGATCAAAACATATAAAATCAATATAAGAGCTACATAAAGAATTTCAGAAGAATTTACCAATGAACATAAAAATTTATATTGTTTACGAAATACATTATAAGACCTCGAAAAATTATTTAAAAGCATATAAAAAAATATTTAAGTCAAATTCTAAAAAACCGAGACTAATTTAAATAATTTCTAAAATAGGTCTTCCGCAACAAAAAAAAAGGGTAAAATGGAAGGAAATGAATTTTGGAAAGAAATCCATAAATAATTTCTGAAGATCTTTTTAATTTAAAACTTCCCAAAGATCGTAACGACTTCGAGAACAAATAAATTCAAAGTCAGAAAAAATTTTCTACTGATAAAATCATTAAAATAAATTTGACTATTTTAAACAAATTTTTTTTATAATTTAAATAATAAATATATCGTCAACAAAATATAATTCTAAAACAAAGTCGTAATCACACAAAAAATTTATAATAAAAATACGAGAAAGAACGGAAATACAGATTTTTAACCGAAAATCAAAATCATATGAATATAATAAAATCATAGTAGTGAACGAATTTATCTAGAATGATTCGCAACAACAATTATTAATTAAATTTAATTACGAAGTCGAAATCGTTGATAAATACATAAAATGAATCAAATTAAAATAATTAAATATTTACATTAAATTGCGCTAATAAAATCATTAAACTTAATAAAATTAAATTTAAAAAATATAGGGTATTACAATTGGAAATAATGTTATCAATAATAAGATATACATGAAAAAGGGTTTTGTTATCGGTAAAGGCATTTTGGCCAATATGAGTTTAATATGGGAATCATGGTATCTTAATGTGTTATATCATCTAAAATATGCTATGGAATTTATATGAAGTTTTTAGAGTAGTTGTTAATGGCCTAAGTCTAATAAAATATGAACATGGATTGATTTAGGAATAGTAACCCTAAAATAGGAAGGCTATTATCACATGTGTGAAATGGTAGAGTTTTGGAGAATGTGTATTGAATATATTAATGGTAGAATGTACTTGCGAAATTAGGGTTTATAATACCTGAAAATAGTAACTCTTGATATAAGGTTATTATTGCGTATGCAAGACCTTAGAGTTAGGCTTTGAATTTCAAGTATATTGATAATAATAGTATTTTAGGAAAAAGGTACTAAGTTTGGGGGTAAAAGAGTGACAGAAGAGCAGTTATGTTTAAAATATGAAATTAATATTTTGGGGGAATATAAGGGTCTTAACTCTAGAGAACGACCTTATGATCCCAGTGATTTCATTTACCTGCTTTAAATATGTCTTTGTAATACATCAAAATTTTTCTTAGCCTAATCCCGCGTCATTGATGCCCTAATTTGATTCTAATAACAAAAAATCCTATGTTAGCCTTAACCTAACTCTTTAATCCCAAAAATTTAATCGAATTTGAAACCTTAACTTGGATAAATCATAATTCGAAAACCAAAATTAAAACTAGCTAAAAGTATCACTAATCCTAATTAATTTTAGCTAATCTAAAATTACCCTAAACTAATCCCCCAACCCTTCTCTTTTTCCTTTTCTTTCTCCTTTTCTTTTCTTTCTTTCTTTCCCACCTTTTGTTAACCTTAAGCTACAACATTTGAATTTGTTGCAACTTGCACTTGCAACATGCCCCACACACTTGCACCATCACCTTTCTGTATCCATCACCCATAACCTTACTTCCTTTCTTCTTTTTCTTCTTTTCCTTATGCTTCCTTATCCCTACCCAACCGCACAACCTTATGCACTCTCTATACACTCCTTTCCCTTACCATTTTACTTCTCACGCAACACCTACATTCAACCATCACCACCCTCACCATATAGCTACTACCCTACCCCTAACCATCCCCTACAACCATCACCATTGCATGCCCCCTATTCTTTTCTTCTTTCCTGATTCACACCACACACGCACACATGTGTATATATGTATATATACTTACTTACTTACTTCACACTCTCATTTTTCTCTTTGGTTTTACCTCATTCTGCCCATCTTTGTGTCAAAGAGCCATTACGTGAGCTCCCTCTTCCTTCTCTTTTCTCCTTCTTCTTGGCCTGCACACCACCAATCCACCACCATGCACCACCTCAGCTGCCATTCACCACCCATTGGTCGGTGGACTGACCACCAAGGTTACCCCAACCTTCCCATTTACCATCGCCAGCCACCACCACCAACCACCACCTCTTTTCCCTTCTTATTTCCCTCATCCATCACAATTTTGTAGCGTGTGAGGCATGTGCACCGCCTATTGCACGACTGTGTAACACTTAAATCTTTTGTTGCACAGCCGTACAACCTTTGCACCACCTAGTCGTGCGTATTTTTTTCTCTCAGTCTGTTCTGAACTCCTGCTGCACAACCATGTAACTTTTGTACCGCTTGGTCATGCGTTACTTTTTCTCTCGACCAGGGCTGCACAGCCGTGCAACTTCATATTTTTGGCTGTGCACCCCTATTTTCACCCCCAAACCTTGTCCAAACACCACCAAATTTTAACTATAGCTCCACCACACATTCCTCTACACATCCACTCATCTCATGCTCTAATTTGACTATAATTATTTCTATTTTTACCCTCTTTACCTTGATTTCTCCTTCGATTTAACTCTTCAAGCCTAACCATGAATTTTATTATTTTTCGTAGGTGGTATTCCAGTAGCTTCGGAGGAGGAAGTCTATGATTTGCGTGCTTAGATCCTGGTGTCCTAGTTGGTAAGGATACTATTTGATATTTAGGGTTTTGATGTTATTTGCTTGTATGGTTATATGTGTTTTTCATGATATTGTTTATATATGATGTAACATGTGTTCATCATGATAATTTGTGATGATATAAATGTTATGTTGAAAGGGAGTAAGAATGGGTGAGAGGTACCATTATGTTATGGTTTTTGTTGTGATAATGTCATATTATGAAAATATATCTTATGGTATGAAATAAGGGCTTAAGGATATTATGTTATTGAAAGAAAGTAAGGATGGATCAGAGGCACCATTATGTTATGATTTTGTTGTGATAATGCCATATTGTGGAAATATATCTTATGGTATAAAATAAGGGCTTAAGGATATTATGTTATTGAAAGAAAGTAAGAATAGGTGAGAGGAACCATTATGTTATGATTTTGTTATGATAATTCCATATTGTGGAAATATATCCTATGGTATGGAATATGGGCTTAAGGATATTATGTTATTAAATGGCTAATAGTTACCATTATTATTTTATCGTGATAATGTCATATTTGTGGAAATATATATTATGGTATGAAATATGGGTTAAATGAGTTTTGATAAATGGACCTAAGAACTCTCATGAGGTATGATGATTAATTGTGGGCTTGGAAAATAATGTGTGGAAGGTATAAGATTTTATAAAATAAAGGTTTCTATTTGTTCTTAAGGGTAACTTGGTTATTATGGGATAATAAGGAAATTTTGTTATTTTATGTGTTAGGAGGATTAAAATATGATAATAATAGTATGAGGAATTCATGGAAGTATTATTGTTATTGGGGCTCCTTAAATGATTTAATGGATAATTTGAGGCAAACTATCTTGTAATGATAAAACCATTATTCCATGTTTAAGATTTAGAGGTTTCTATCAAAATTGGTCATCATAAAAATTTCATGGGAGGTGTTATGACAAATCTGTGAAATTTGGGTCTTGGATATCTCTGTGATTAACGTATCGGGATGAGATTGTTAGAGTATATGTATGGGAATCAGATGGTGCATTTTGGGTATGATAATAATGATGGGATTTGGAGATAATATAATATAATATGTGTGGAATAATCAATATGGGAGAATTAATACTAAAGGGTGTGTAATTAGGGTTTGAAAGGACTTAAGGACTTGGACCTATGGTATGCGTATCTCTGTTTTAATGTGTTCTGTACCTGAGAATCAACCTTGAATAAGATATTAATCATTTATAGTGAAAGAGCACGTGAGTAGGGCCAAGGTAATCTATTTTTCTATATGTGTGTGTGTGTGTGTGTAAATATGTATTCCCATTCCACCGAGAAGAATAGTAGCTCGGGAGCATTTTTCCCTAAGAAGATATTTTTAATCTACGTTCCACTGGAAAGAATAGTGGCTCAGAAGCATTTAGCTCCGAGAAGGTGCTTCAATCCATTCCATCGGATTAAGAATAGTAGGGTCCCTACTTATTGTGAAATGAAAACCTATCATTATAACCTATGAAAAAGATACTAATGACTTAAAGTGGAAGAATACATGAGTCAAGACCAAGGTGATCTATTTCTCTCTCTCTCTCTCTCTCTCTCTCTCTCTCTCTCTATATATATATATATATATATATATATATATATATATATGTATCCCATTCCATTGGGGAGAATAGTGGCTCTAGAGTATTTTCCCCAAGAAGACATTTTTAATCTCCATTTCCCTAAAAAGAATAGTAGCTCGGGTGTGTTATTCCCAAGATGAGTTTTAGACCGTTCCACTGGTTTAAGAATAATAGGGTTTCTACACTCAACGTATGTACAAGAATGAAAATGGATTATACTTAATAAAGGAACCTTGACCATTTCCTATCTTATGAGAAGTTTCACTTATTTAGTTATCTCACTTATTATCTAATGTAAAAGCATGTGCTATTTGTATCTCTGTTTCGATAGTATTGTTCCCTTACTCAGTACGTAACGTATTGACCATCCATTTTATGGGTGCTACTCATTTTCACGAGTAGTTCTTCCCTATTTTGCAGGTGATTGATGATTATTAGCTTGATGTACTTGCCTTGGGTGAGTGCTAAATAATTTGGTAAAGGGTATGGTTATTCAGATATCTCTATCTCTCTTTAGACTCTTAGTCATATATTTTTACTATTTATTCCCTTCTCTCTATTTCGTATCCCATATTACGGTGGAATTAAGTACTTCTCACACCTGATTCCTAGGTATAACGTTACTTTTTCCTTGCACCCTATATTAGATTAAGCATAGGGACTGCTTCTTTTATGTTAGATGCGGCATGACACCCCTACATTTTGTGTTTTGGCCTCTGCTATTAACTCTTTAAAATAAAATTTTTAAGTTCCAAAATTTGGGGAAGTTACATTCTTGTAATTTTTAAATCAATTGTGAATAAGATATTAATCATTTAAAATGAAACATCACATGTGTCGGGTTGAGATGTTTTATGGGTCCATTCCACTAGACGATAAGAGTGACTCAAGAGCATTTTTTTCTAAGAGATGAATCAATCTGTTCTATTAAATTAAGAATATTGGGAGTCCTAAACTCTATATAAAAGATGATATAATTTTAGATAAGTAATATAATGAGTAAGATATTAATGACTTATGGTGGAAGAGTACATGAGTCAGAAGACTCAAGACTGAGGTGTTGGGTTCGTTCTACTGGACGATAATAGTGACTCAGGTGTGTTGTCCCTAAGATGTGTATCATACTATTCCACTAATTTAAGAATAGTGGGGTCCCTAAACTAAGCATAAATAAAATAATAAAAATTATTATATGTAATAAAGAGGCCCAAATCATTACTTACTTTATGGTATTTAAGTATTTTGCTGGTGTGCTTATTTTTTGATGTGAATGTGTGTATTTAACTATATCCCTAACTTGATAATATTTTCACCTTACTTAGTACGTAACGTATCAACCATCCTTTTCATGGGTGTTTATCATTCCTTCGAGTAGATGACCTTGATGCTTTTTTGCATGTCTTTGAAGACGAATGGGATGATTTTACTACTGATGATGCATTGTATGGGGTAGAGTGATTATTCTGTACTGGGGGTTTAGGCGAAGAGTCATGTTATTTGGATGATGGTTTATTCAGATACCGTTTTGGACTCTTAGATCTATAGTATGCCTTTTGTCTGTATTTTGTCATTGTACTAAGAGTAGATTTCCAAACTCGTATTTGTATTTATGAAATTTCTCTTGCTTTATATTGATCTTGGTTACATTTTAATAGCTTTATCCTTTTGATTGATATGAGGATGGTATGGTAAC